>CM052334.1:18880481-18896113 GCA_028455595.1 Lasioglossum vierecki | reverse complement strand
TTGAAAACGTACTTTTGGACGTGCTGCTTGCAGACATCTTGAAAGAGTTTGTTTGAATCGATTTACTTTGGTTGATGCAATGTGCTTATTTTATAATTTCCTTTTATTCGATGTAACGCCTTATCTGCATCGATAAGATAGCATTGTCTTTTCTGCAAGTATTGCGCAGACCGTGGTCAGCTGGCTCGAATAAATCGACTAATCTGAGTTAGTCTGAGGTACAAGCTGGCGCAGATTAAGTCGGGAAAAAATGATTTTGCCAATATACACGTCCTAACCTAAAGAAATTCAATCTTGACTGTCAAGCCAATCTTAAATAAAACATTTTCTACGCTCATTGTAAGAAGTCGAAATTCCATAAGAATCAAATTCTACTCTCGCTTGTAAAGATTGCTAAAAAATTTGAAAATTAACCAGCCTTTTTCCAAATCCGAACAAACTTCATCTTCAATGGAAATGAAGCTGTACACGCCGTGGGGAGAGTTCTGTTATAAAATTCGCAAATTAAGCAGTCTCGCAGATGGCACGTGACCGGTCGAGGGTTAATTACAGAACGAAATTCCTGTAGTAACGGGTCTGACAGGAGACGAACGCATCCCTCGTCACGATGGATGGCCGATTTCCTGGAGGATCCATGGATCCTGGCTGAGGTCAGACGTCGATCCTCCGCGAGACACGCTAAAAAGATCGGAGCCACCGCGCGCTGCCAATAAGACAAAATGGCGCGGCCGGCCAGGCTTGTTAATTGCAGTTTAGTGTTCTTGCTCGTAATTAGGTGCACTCGAGCCGCTGGACAGCTCTCTCTCTCTCTCTCTCTCTATCCTCTTCTCCATCTATGTCTCTCTCTTTTGCACGATTCCTGTGCTCGCAAGATAATTACCGCATCGGCATCGACATCGGACGTCATACGCGAGTTAGCGAGCTATAGTCAGCGAGTCTAGCAGCCGATTCTGCTACCTAAGCTCTCACCGATCTTCCACACAGCGATGCTAGATGCGTGATTCGCGTGATCGCCGCTACTCTCGCTATTAAACCACCTAACGCATAAATAGTCTCGGGAAATATCCTCTCGAGAATGTTTCACCAACTCCCGATTTTGTTGATGTCGATGTTTGCAACCGGGTATCGCTCTGTAATTATTAGACGTTGGATTTCTGTGCGAAATAATAGTTGTTCGAATCGTTTGCAAGACTAAATTCTGCTTTTACTGTTCTGTGTATAATCTACTGCATTTTTTCTCATAGATGCAGAACAAACATAATTTTTGACCTTGTACGACCTTGCAGGTCGTTACGTCGTATACGACGAATTCATTTCAGCACACGCTTAATTGCTTAGCACAATACGATATAAAAGATGCATAGCATTTAAAAAATTAAAGGTCACCTACATGTCTAAAAAGAATATCGCAGATAGGAGAATATTACAGACTGCAACAACATAGATTGCGAGGGGAAATGTTGACCGATGGGCGGTCGAATATTCGCGGGTGTTAGGAGGAGAAAGAGGCAGATCCGAAAGGAGAAAGGATCGAAAGCAAGCAGAATATCTGATCGGGCGAGTAACACACGGAGAAACGGTACCACCCGGGTTTTAATGAGCACTATACCGGCACCAGGCGACCCTAGGTCATTGTTCGGCTACGTGGGTGGAAATTAATGTGGTCTTACATTACCCGATCGCCGGGGATATAATAAGATGTTTAAATATGCGACTTCACACCTGCGCCACCCCGGCCGTACATTAGCATTTTTCACTTTTACCCGGGGAACAATGGGCCTGTATCGTGACGTTCGCCTTTTACCGTGGAAGCGGAAACCACCGATACCGATATTACCAATGCGAAACCTTTTATCGGGATAACCGGCTACACGACCTGGGCCCCGTGAGTCATTTTAGAGCGACGGGACCGCCCCTGAAAAATCTCGAGCCCCGGATAAACGGCCCCTTTGTTCCGAACCACGGCCTCGAACTAGCGACAACCTCTTTCTCGACCTCCCGCGGAGAAAAACACGATGGAAATCAACGTTACCGTTTGTTCCGCGGGAAAATCATTTTATCCAACACTTTTATCAACGTTCCCTGCGAAATTAATCCGTTCAACTTGCTAATATGATGCATGGCTTTATTATGTCCTGTAGTCTCTGGCTAGTTACGCAAACCAAATTTATTATTTGCTCATAGATTGCTGAATCAACGTATATAATTTCGCGGAAAAAGATCGGACAGCGATCTCACTAGGCTCACATCATAGGGTGAAGCCTCTGGTTTAGGATAGGGTTAGGATAGGTAGTATTTCTTTAAAATCTTCCTATGCGATAATTTCCGAATTTATTTGAGCGACGATGGCTAGACCACCTATTCGGCGATGCTCGTTCCGAAACTCGGGCTAGTCCAGTAATCAACGGGTAATTAAAGCGGAAAGTAGGTGTTTCGGGTGTCGGGGGAATGTTTAATGACCGGATCGTTAGGTCTTTTCGGTTTTCGACTCACGAACGATCCTTTCTAACGATAAGATTGCTGGCGTCGGTGCCTCTACTCGAATTTTATTGGTGATCGTGTGCACTGCAAGTTGCATCGGCTTTATGCAACTCTGACATAGCACAATACGATCTGGATGAAACAGATCCGTTCAATTATTCATTTCAATGTGCACCCAAAGCGTCGGACGCAAATATCGATTATAACTAGACTGCGGATTTGAATGCAAAATAAAAATTGCCCATATGAATCGTGATAAACCGAAGTTAGGTGAGAATGTAGTTTCGATTTTAATAATCATGAGTGTAGTATCCAAAGAGAATGAAAACCAACTTTATTTTAATGGTTTGGTTACACGTCTTTACAGCTGTCGAACCGTGTTCCGTCTGAATATGCTGTCGTCGTGACGACACATCAATCACGGCGAGCCGTTCAATGTTTTTAACAGTAGAGTGGAGGTTTGCAACAGCATAAAGATTTGACATAGAATATTCCTACATGAGGAAAGTTAAGAATCATGTAACGAGACTGCGGATATTTGTGCAAAATAACAAATGCCCAGATGACAATTATCGGGAGCTAAACAGAAAATGTGTTACTCTTTCTTTAACCATTTTAAATCAATTTCTTTTTTAAATGTCACTGTTCCGGTAATTAGTAATTCAGTGACTAATTACTCAAGATCACAGTCAGAGGAAACGTCGTAAAAGTATATGTACTCTCTCTAAACAATTTTTGATCGCGCTCTACGGTACCTTACAGTGCGCAACAGCAGTAAATCAGAAACCCGAAGGAACTTGTGAAACGGCAATTCGCAGTCCGGCAACGAGCGATAAATTGATCAAAAATGATAGAAGCGTGGAAGAATCTGGCAAATAGCGAGATAAAGCAACATGGTAGAGTGGCGGATCATGTTTCGCGAGCGGAAAAATTCGCAGGATAACGGAGCGGATCGTCGAGACGACGGAAAACGTTTGAACCAGAGACCGAGGAAACGGTTTTGTGGGTATCATTAATTCGCAACATAGTGGCAAGGATGATTGTCGAGGCTTGTTCACGGTAGTCGAGTGTCCCACCGACGCGGAATAATCGCGAGCCCGTGGAACGGGCTGCGAAACGATTAGGCGTCTAGCGTCATTACCGTGCAGGCGTTCGCGTTAATCTTTCGCGAAAGAGCCGGACGATCTGCCGGTTGTTAAGTCGCGCCGGCTAATGCTCGAGGATCTATTAAACCGGCCGTGACCGACGAGCCGGTGTAACGCGCGCGATTAAATTAAAGAATTACCAGGGAACGGGGACTGATGCCGGTGAAAAATCGAGAGTCGTGAGGGGATGGCGTTGAAGTATCGCCGGGGAGGGTCGTGGATCAACGCGATTTCTTTTCTGCCGCTCGACACTCGAATTCGGTGCACATTTTCTGTGCACTCTCAATTCTCGCTATCTCAAGGACTGATGAGTCTTGAGCGCGGAGAAAGATCGACCGATGTACAACAGTTTTCTAATTTAGCTCCGAAAGGAAACAAATAGTACAATAATAATAAACATTTCTCCACGACCACCTTCGAAAAAGAAGATCACAAGAAAAAACGAACCTGTTCTCCAGAAATGTTTCTCCTAGAAGAAGTCTACAATTTGCGAACAAAAGAAGGCAAAATCTAAACTCCGGGGGGTATAAAGAGCGGAAAAAGAAATAGCCAAGCCAAGGAGGTAGCCAAGAGAGAAAGAGTTTACATTGTTACAACGCTGCCTCGCCGAGGGCCAGCTTTCTCAGACTTTCCGTCTGGTGGAAAAGTTCAAGTATAAGTATACACAATAATTAGACTGAGAGCGGGTTCATGAAAATTCTTATTTTCATTCACGAGTTTAAGACGCAGCTAGAGAGACTTCCTGCAGCAATAATTTACCTTGCATCCAATATTATTGTTATTACAAGTAATAGCAATTTTCAGCATGTATGTCTTCTTCATCTGTAATTAATTTTGAAAAATATTAATTTAAATTCAAATTGGAGCAAACTGCAGTTAGCCTCTCGCTGCCAGCATCGGATTGGCCACGTGGCATTGTGACACGTGTAAAGGGAAGGTAGAGTGAGGAGACAAGTCTTAATCTGGCAACCCTGATTCGATGGGTTAAAGGTGATATTCCAGGTAGAAAAATCAGCGTAAAATCCAGATAGCATCGGCATAAAGTGCAGATCAGGAAGAAGAGACTTGGTTGTTTTTGGCGAGGCTGAGAGCCGACGAAAGAAGCGGTAACAGTATTTGCGCGATGCATGGGTAACGAAGCCATTAACGGGGGTCGGAAAAAGCGTATGGCGTATGGCTGGGGATATTTGTCAGCGGGACACGTTGGAAAAATGAGATCGGACAGGAGAGGCCTCGGTTTGAGGCCTCGTTGCCGTTTTCGCAGAGCGTTCGACAGTCCGAGAGACCCGACCGGGTCGAGAGAGAGAACGAGAAAGAGAGTGAGAGGGAGAGCGAAGCTCGACAGCTCGGACCCACGTGCAATTTAGCGGCGGCGCCATTACTCTTCGCGCGTCCCTCTGCGTCGAACGGGACAGAGTCTAATTGCGTCGAGCTGCAGAAAAAGAATTTGACGTTGCCTCGTTAAGCACCCTGCCAGTATCTCTAGCCGGAGGGCCTCTGATCTCCTCCGGTGCTTCTTCGACGCGTCGATCCGCTCCGTGCCGAGAGCGGACGAAGATGCATTTCCCACGCGAGGACCCTGGCCGCTCGTTAGATCCTTGCACTTTCTCGCCAGCGGAGAAAGTGCAGCGTGCGTTGGGGATGCTCCCGAAGTTCGCGATTTGCCAGCTGGTTAGATGACTTTATTGGGGATGCTCCCGAAGTTTGGCGCCTCGTCGCATGGGATTATTAGGAAACCTAATCAGCACACCTTCCCCGTGCAAAGGTGAACGCAACGTTCTCACCGTTCGATCGTCACTCGAACAATACCATTGTGCTCGATCGGAAAGAGCTGCGAATCGGCGTTGCTCGCGGAAATGAGAAATCCTGCCGTCGATGTTCTCGCATATTATCTGGCCGCGAAATAAATCGGAATCGATCCCACGGCGAGTCGATTAACATCGCGGTACTGAAAAGGTCGTGAAGGTGTGCACCTCCTCCGTCGAATCTGTCCGCGTTAACGAATAGAAGTGCCACGCCCTGCGCAAGCGGACCGTACACCTGCGTTGCATCCTCCGCTGCACGTTGCGCACCTCGTTAAAGACAAACGCCGAATCGGCCGCGAGGCATCTCTCGCCGTTTCTTCCAGTTTCCGTCTCCCTTTCTCCGATTCAAAACCGATCCAAGCGGAGCCGAGAGAAAGAGCGAGAGCGAGCGCGTGGGCGTTAGCGATCCACCTTCCGTGTTGCTTTTGCAAGCCAATACGCTGATTTGCGTATTGTTCGCAGCACCGTTCCACCGGGCTTGTTTTTTAAATTATATACGTAGAGACGTACTATTGTAAAATAGAATACATTGTTTTAATTACTGCGATAACAACGTGGCCACTCGAATTGAGGAATCTCTGCACATCGTCGCGAATTTCACTGGCAAGGGTTCACGACACGATATCTCGTTCAGGGTACAGGCTCGATTATGCTGTCCCATTAATAGTTATGGCGGCTCGTAACGCGCATCCTGCCGCGAGGCTCCCCTAAAAACGAATCCCCGCGTCGCAACATGATTTTTCAGATCCCACGAGTCGGGTTAAAAGCCAATTCCAGGATCGGCGCAGCTCGAAACGATAATTGCGAGCGGTCGCTATCAAACGAGGAAGTATCCCCTATGAATTTTCCCAGGCTTCGCAGCTACAATGTAACCACATAGATCTTCGATACTTGTCTCGCGTCCTAAAGCTGCGTGCACATCTCGAAATTTCTCATCCTTGCCGTACGAATTAATTTCAAAGCGTTAGACTCAAACCAACAGTAAAGTTCCCATTTTCTTAGATTAAATATTCACACTATATCGTTTCGTGGGACGCCTCTTTGCAATGGGAACTATAATAATTTGTATTGTTAAAGGTGAAGTTTGTTTCTCGATCGGAATGTGAATACAAATTTATAATTTCGGCGCAAGGTTCGATCAATTTTATTTTATTTTATTTTTATTATTATTTTATAGCCGAGGACAGATTCAAATGCGACCAATTCCTGAAGATGTTAGCTGTTTCCACGCCAAACAATCTTGACATCGACGCAAAAAAATTATTTTCATTGTGTGTGATTGTTTTGCCATCCATGATAAAGAAGTCTGTTTCTCTCTGTTATTTGGCATGGAAACAGCTAACATCTTCAGGAATTGGTCGCATTTGAATTTATCCTTGGCTATAAAATAATTAAAAAAAAAATAAAATTGGTCGAACCTTGTGCCGAAATCATAAATTTGTATCATTTGTATTGTTTCGAAGTGAAGGTACAACGATTAGGTTGCTATTTGATAGGTTAGTTTGTAAAAGTTAAAAAGTTTATTCAGAGCAGGGACCACTCATGTGGACACACAGCTTAAGGATCACTCCCTTTCTCTCGAGTTTCTCGTTCTCTCCGGCGATTCGCTAAATTCGTGAAACATATCGGGCCGCAGGATCGCGGAGGCTCGTCACGGATCGTCCAGGTTAAACTGGGTTATCCGCTGCAGCGGAGCGTCTTTATTTACGTTCCCGAACCCGATCACCGGCTCGGATAATCCGCGACTTTTCCAGATCCCGTCCAGAGATAGGACCCCGGGTTTCATTAAGAGGTCCGTGGCCAATTAGCGTCGGCCTCGTGTGCCGGGTTCGCGTAGAACTACGCGCGACCGGTAGGAAGTCGTGCCGCGAAGGAAATCCACAGTAATTGATATTTAGGGTATTACTCTTAAGAGCCGCGGAGACGTGTAATCAGCGAATAACTGTATCCGCCAATGAGCGTAACTCTGAAATTACACGTGGGATCCAGTGAGCCAAAGCCGATGGCCGACGCTCCTGCGAGCCCGGTCGCCGGTTAAATGCGGCTGTCGATTTTTAATCCTGATCAGGGAACCGTACACCTAAAACTATGGTGAATTACATACATTTTTTTATGGTGGTAGAAAACTGATTTTTTAAATTGTTTAAAAAGCGAACATGTGAAACCAGTGTTTTTGAGTTTGTCATAAAATATCAAAAACTACATCGAAAACTTTTTCCATGAATGAACTTTTATAATTCCGTGATCAGGAATCAAAGATTTCCGCACGTTAGAATCGCACGTTCGCCTAACTAAGAAAATGATTTCGCAATTGAACGGACGAATGAATAGGACGAGTCCCATTGAATTTCGATGAGCGACAGAGAACATTACCGGCAGGAATCATAATTTACGCGGTGGGAATCAATGAAAGTAAATCGGGGTAGAAGGCACGAGCCATTGATATCGACATTTATTCGCATCGGGTCCGCGGATAGTCTGTATTCGGCTTGCGATTCTCCTCGAGAGGGTCTCGATCGGCCCTCGAAGGCTACTCGTAGCCCTTTTTCCCTCCTCTGCGGGAATTTAAAAGGATTTCCATCGAGTATCGATGGTACTCGAAGGGTCGCCGGGGTGGTTTGTACACTTTCCGAGCTATCGAAACGTTTGCGCTTTCAAGACACTCGGAGACGGCGCGGCGTTGGCTGTCCTGAGGAGAATGTTGAGGACTGGCAGACCCTCTTGAAGTACGAATGTTTTTCTTTTTTAGTTAAATTCTCATTGTTAATTTTTAAAGTCACATGTATGCTGGGATTGAACCTATTATGGAAGAAAAATATGAAAAGTTGGAAAAATTCTAGGATTCGGAATAAATGTTATATTTGTTTGTTCTTCTCGATCGTAAATTGTTGTTAACCAATATTTCCTAGTGATCTCGTTTGTCCATCTTTTATTGCAATATTTAGTAATTTTTTCATGTGTCTGTTATGTGTGTTGATTAATTTTTTACTAGTGACAGTAACTTGGTTACGAACAGTAACTAAGGACTAGAAACTTCAACATGTCTATCACTAATATAATCACTAGTAAAAAATTAATCAACTCACATAACAGACACATGAAAAAATTACTAAATATTGCAATATAAGAGGCTGTGCAAGAAGAGCACAAACGAGATATTTAGGAAATATTGGTTAAAAGTTATATTGTTCGAAAAATATTGTAAATAAAAAACCAAATATATATTTTAGGTCCACACCCTAAATAAGTATGTAAAGAAATGGATAAGCTTCGTCCAAAGTTGATTTTTTAAAACGTAGTTCGATTTTTCGCAATTTCGTGCGACAGTGGGAACGACTGTTATCAGAACCATCCCCTAGTTGTCTTCATAGAACAAAGGGGTCGGGCAACGCGTCATATCTCGATCGATTCGCGCACGCAGTTTCGCAAAACGAGCAAGACGAGCGGGAAACATGAAACGGGCCGGTGCTCGTCCCGAGGGCCAACACGAAACAATGAGCTCTGTAATTTTCTCGAGCAACGACGTTCCCCGGGACCCTTTTCACGCCATAGCCACCATAGCCCTGGGCTCCCAGTTTTTCAGCGGAGATACGTCGATCGCCGCGGAATTGAGCGATCAAGGATCGATCCGCCGATCGATCGATGCCGCTCGCTCGCTTCTCTTAGACGCCGAAAAAATCGCTAACAGGCCAAAAAAGAATTACTTCGAAACCCTCGCACACACTATGGTAGTCTCCCCATAAATGATCTGCGCGCTTTATGCTCAGCCAACTATTAGGTTGATGTATGTGAAATGTCCGATTGGAACGCTCTTTTCTGAACGCAAAAATGTGAAAAGCAAATTTTTTTGTAATTAAAAATTGCGAATTATTATTTTGTAATTAATCACCAAATTTTGTAAAATATCCAGCCCGGCTCGAAACTTCGGGAGCCCGCACTCCCCTAAAAATTATACCTAAATTCAAATTGCGCGTATTAAGGATTTGTAGTGGAATGATTCCCGAAGACAGGGTAACCCTACAATTTCGAGATATCGTTCGCCTAACAAACAGATCGAAAATCTAGCGCCGCTGGAAAATAAAGGAACGAGGGTCATCGAGCAATTTGACGGATTGATTTTCCATCGCGGACTTAATCGTGCTCGCGATTCCGAGCTTGTGGAACTCGAGGTTAGCGCGTCGAGCAATTCCACGAGGCGGGATGGGGTGAGCTCGTTGCCGGGTTCTCCATTTATTTACGCGAAATTCTCAACAGGATTTTCAGCCGGTCGAATTAAATGTTTCGCGCGCTTTATAGCTGCGGAATATCGCGCCGGTGGCGGCTGCGATATTAATAAGCGACGAGGGCCGCCGCACTTGGTTACACGATCCTGATCCGATTCATTTCGCTGCCAGAACTTCGTAAAATCTTCCGCACACCCGACACTGCGGATTTCATTTGTTGCGCGAGTCGATTTTTTCCTCGGATAGTGCGCTCGTCGATATCGCGTTTCGAAATTTACAGGGAACGGTCTATGGGAAAAAAGCTTAAGAAATAATATACTGGGCGATGCACTTAAAACGGGTAGCCTAAACAATTCCGTTGTGTTTGAAGGTAGAAGGAAATGTTGATAATCTGATGTTACTAATTTGTTTATAGATGGAGATAATAAATGGTACGATTTTTTATTCACATTCTGTTAGTGTGTATCAAGACGAAGACAATAATCTATTAGGCTAAGGTCACTCAAAGTGAACTCCTCTTCCGCTCGCATGCAATACCTTCTGATTGCCTGTGAATTAAACATTTAGGAAAACTGTATAGGTTTAAAAACTGCTTGTTTACCATCCAACGATTATTTATATGTAATTGTATTGTATTATCTAATGTATAACAATGTATTGAAAAATATTGGATGGCAAAGTAATCTCTACTTTAAGATTCTAATTGCAAAATAAAAAAAATAAAAAAAGTGAACTCGAATGGAAATTAAATTTTCAAAATATACTAGAGTATAACATTTAACTAAATTTAGTATGTTTATTTATTCCAAATCTGCAGATGTTCCCACCGCTGAAAATATGATTGTATTTGATTCCACTTTCTCAAAATTCAACTTAAAATTGCATAAGCAACTGTAGTCTGAAAATAGTGCGTATGCATATGCAAGTTTCCATATAACAGGACACGGTGTGTAATCTGAGTGCAACGTTGAATTTTCAAACGAGATCACTGTCAGGTTGTCGCCACGTTGCAATTGGAACGCGGAAGACATTCAACCCTGTCGCGCTATATTTTTTCAGTTTGAAATGATATTCTTCGACCCAGCGTCTCCCGCGAAACAGGATACACCTATTAAACTACGGTTTAGAAATTGAAGTCGCAGGACATCCACTTCGAACAAACTCCATAACTTCGTGAATGTATTCGCGCCGAAGCGGTGTCGTTTATTCTTGTCTTTATTCGATGGAGAGCCGTGCAACAGTTTTCTAGTATGTATATAACGTTGTCTTATAAGCTTCGTAACCACGTACTTGCTCTATTCCCATTGCAAAAATGTTGTTGATGATACATTTTAATTTTCAAACCAGAAATTATGTGTACCAACAATGTTGTCCTACAAGTAACGTATCCTTAGACTTCTTCTATTTCTATTGCAAACCGTTTTCGCAAAAAATATTAAAAATGATGTCTATCAATAATGTTGTCCGATATGCAAAACATCCTTAGACGGATGTTAATTACAAACAAGAAATTATGTACGTATGTTAGAATTATCATTTAGGTACTCTTATTTTCAATAATGTGATACTTTAACGTACGATAAAACGAAGAATCTTGATCGACGCTGACAGAAACGTATAACGAAACGTTCAAGATGGTTCTCAACTAAAAAAGAAAATATAAGAGGAAATTTACTTTTTGTAGTAGAAGAATATAACCCTAATGTGTACGGCTAATAAGCCAGTTCGAATTTGGTTCACATTTTTACGGTTTCGGCCCACTGTGCGTCGGTGTGTTCGAATCCTGGGGAGGATCGAAAGCGAACTAAAAGGATGGGAGGAGAGTGGGAGAGCGAGGAAAGAGAAAGAGAGATAGACAGGAGAGAAGGAGAGCGGCATTATTATCGAGGGTATTTACGGGAATCCGCGACGGAATCGTTGCGTGTCCGGTGCCGATGCAGTCATAAACAAGAGGCCATTAATTTAGCCCAGGAAGAATGCCCAATATCCTTCGAAAGCTTTTGCGGCGATCCACCGATAGGCAGCTAACGCGCGGATAAAATAAGTTTAGGGGCGTGAAATTGGCAGTAATTTTACAAGCCATAACGATCTACTAAATCTGTAAAATAATTAAGGGCGCAGATGTTCCCGCCGCAGCACCAGACACCGACACCCTCTCCCTTCTCTCTCCTCTCCATTCTTCTGCAAAGACGCCCTACCACCGTGTTGCGTCTTTCGTTCGCTTCGTTATTTTTCTAACGAGAAGAAACCCCCGCCGTCGTCTTCTGCTTCGTCCTTTTATTGCGAGGGTATGACCAAGTATGGCAGCGCGAGGTTGCCCCTGTTTACACGAGTACCCTATTTCAATTATGGTCGATTGGGCCTCGTTGCGAGAACGAGTTGCTCTCGCTGGATCAAACGCGAGCCGATACCCGACTCGTTGGAAATCAATTGGGTAATCTACAGCCCAAGCACGGTGACTAATTTTTGAAAATTTTTTTCTAGGTTATTAAATGTTTTAGGGTTGGTTATTCTGCTTACAAGGTGGATTAGATTCGTTGGATTTTCGCGGCAAATTTTCGCAAAATGGCGAGTCGTGATCGAAATCGAAAAGACCAGCGGGAAACGATGCGAACGGGGACGCGCGACTACCGGATGCCCGGAGCCCGGCCGCGAATCACTGTAATTTAATAAATTACAAGAGCTGCCGTCCCGGGGCAAATTGTAGCATAATCATTCATTAGTAGGTCGTGACTTCGCGTCCGTGTGGACGAGAGTACGATATACACGCGGCCAGCCATTACCTGCAGCCTTCTTAAGTTCGCGGAGAGCTGGACCATTCTCTGTTCACTGTGTGAAAACCTGTGTGGACCTGGAACCATGTTTTTTCATGCATGAAATCACTATGCACTTGAAGCTTCAGCAAGACTCCTTAAAATTTGATATATGATTTTTTTAAATGACGTGCAAAAAAATTATTGTTAAAATGATTATAAGTTATTATTTCCTATATGTCACATTTCAATGGTTTCGTAGATGCTCGCGAATACTCTCACGGGATAGAGCTAAGACAAATCCTCTGGTTGGATCGCCATTACTCCCGGGCGGAAGCGTAGAGAGAACGGGCTCGTTTGAAAAAAAAGAGAATGATCAAGGATCGAGCGAAGACTGTAACCCTTTTAACGCTTTATTTTCTGGTTCGATCGGAGGGGCGAGCTCTCCTCGATGCGCCGCTCTCGGACGGTTAATTTTATGGTGGTTAATTTCAGCTTGCCGGTTGAAACGGACTCGTCCGGGTTCCTGAAACGACGCCCGCAGAAGAGGAAGCCGGGTTTGTCTTTTTCGTGTCGCTCGCACCGCGAATCCACGAGAAATTGTTTAATAGCACGATCTCGGGATACTTAAGGCGATCGAAGGACGTGTTGATGGTGGTAATTCTTTGCGATGGACTCCGAAACGCAAATTGTAACGAATCGCTGCCAGACCGGTGCAGGACCGAGCTTTTTTACGCGGGCTGTATTCTGCGGAAAAGAGTTCTTGAAGTAAAATACTTTGTAACGAAAACTCAAGAATATTGTTACAATGTAACGGGTAGCGTGCGTCACATCGAAGCTACGATCGGCGATCAAAAAGACGATCGGCAGCCGAAGCGACGAACAAGACGAGAGTCGCGAGTTCAGTTCGACGCGAGAGTCGGTTTAGGAAGGATATACCTGGTGCTGTTGTTTATTAGCTGTTTTATATTAAAGTTCTTTTTCAAAGTTACTTATTTCACTAAACTGTTTCATTCCACTGAAAAACATATCCCTTAACAAGAGTCGAAAAACATAACAATAAAAAACGAGAAAATTGTTGACCTTCTGACCTTGAAATATAATGTCAAAGTTAATATGCGGTACCTTTCTTATATTAATCTTACTATGATAGTCGCGACATATAATTTCTATACACCGTGCACAGGGCCATTTTGCATGTCGGTCACGCTCGGCGATGTTTATGCTGCCGATAAGGGCACGAATTAATGCTCCGCTTTTAGCTAATAATCTTTTTCTGCCGTGGATCGGGGTCGTGCGTGTAATAATACGGGATATTGCGTAATTTAACGGGCCCGATGATGCATCCCCCGTAGTTTCGGGGCGAGAAAGCGACCGCTGCCGTTCTCCCGGAGTACTGGGAGTGAGCGCGCACGCGTGCGAACATCGTCATGGAAAACAACGCTGTTAGCTAACAGCGATACATTAATTCGGGCTTTATTAAATTTGCCTGGCGACCCCCGTAATTTCGCCCTGGCACCGAGACGTGTATACTCTCCTCTCGCCAGTTTCTTATCAGCAGCGCCGGAAAGAATTCCACTAACCGCGGAATCTCGCCATCTACCGCTGCCTTGGGTTACTGTCCATGATGAGACGGTGTGTACAAGCCGACGCATACGTGACACCATTAATAATACGCCGCGGCCTGCGAAAAAACGGCCAGCATCCTCCGCATCCTCCCACTCCGCGATCCTCTTGCGAAAGATACGTAACCGACGATAGCAGGCTATGCTGCCGATTAAAATGCCACACCGGAAACCCCACCCGATCGCAGACCACACGCGGGACTTTCCAAAATTTACTATAACTCTTTTCACGTATCCCCGTTCCTACGTTCTAGTCTTGTCTTTGATGAAGATGTATAAAAATTATACAGCGAGATTCTATTCTCAGCAAAATAAATTTCCAGCTTCCAATAGATGTCTCAATATTAATAGCTAAACCAAATATAAAAGCTTGTCACTACGTGTTATCATTTTTTAAGAGCTGTGGTCTTAAAGTATTAGTTTTGTCTATACTGTTCCAACTAATCATATGTCTGTATTAAAATATCTGTGTATCTCTAATATACTACATTCTATTTTGTAATTATTATATTCTGTTTTGTATGTGATGTATTTCATCTTTTTTGTAATTATGTTGAAATAAATCTCATATGAGAATTTCTAATAAAAAAAAATGTAAGAAAAGTGTTGGAAAATCAACTTGGAAATTGTCGACCTTTCCACTTTGGCATTCAAGGTGAAAGTTAATTGTCCAGCACTGTCTTATTAGGGAAACGTGAAGAGCATCGCTAAATCGTGAAAACTACAAGACACGGATATTTGCGACGGAACGAATTTCCATTAGAACCGAACATTCTAATTAATGTGCAAGTGGCAGTTTCCCAAAGATTTCCATTTCACGGACGATCAATTAGGCTCCGTGTAGCAAGGTGGAGCTCTCTGCTCCGAGAGAGTAAAAGGCTCGAGACAGTATAGCCACGTTCTCGGAAGAACGAGCCGAATTTACGAGCGCTGACATTAAGGCAGGACAGACGCGAATCGTTAGCAGTTAGGTTTTTGCTTGCCGTGGTGCGCGCTCTCGTCCTTGTCCTTCCGCGGTTAATCGTCGCGCATCCAGCGCGAAGAAGCGAGCTGATTGCTGAGGCAGAGAGCCAGAGAGAGAGAGAGCCTGCCCTCTCTCTCCGTTTCTCTCTATCCTTCTCGGGGACCGACGGTGGTTTTACGAGGCTCGCGTGTGGTCGATCCTAAGCTAATTGTACGGTTTCGCGAGCTCACGAAAAAATCGGAATTCCCCGCTCGCACGAACCCCTTGATCTACGGCACGGCGGTGGAAAAACCGGGGGAACTGTTGTCGAGTTAAAGGGAACGCACCGTTTCCGGAATTATCACGATCGTAATCCCTGCCCGGCGGAACGCCAATTGCGTCTATTTATTTATCAGCGAGGATTACGCTGTGTACTATTATGGTTTTTAGTAGCGCTTTAACCTCTTGCCTTGCAATGACGTCTCCGGTACGTCATCGGCTGCCTACGCGAAACTTGAGTATTTCTACCAGTCTACCACTACTAGTTTACCAGTAATGTCCCAGCAGGCTCTAGTCATCCTCTAAGACCATTTGGTCCTCTAGTTGTGTTCAAACAGAGTTTCTCGTCTTCTGTATCCTATGGCCTCTAGTCATCTT
>CM052334.1:18836847-18880381 GCA_028455595.1 Lasioglossum vierecki | reverse complement strand
GTTTTCAAAATTGGTCGAATAAAAAAAAATTGTGCTGAACATAAAAATGTTTCTCCGTTCAAGAGTGAAGAATTGGATTGGTCGTGAGTTTCGGGTTCGCCGTGCATTGCACTTGCATAAGAAGGAAGGCGCCGATTTTAGCGGTCGACGCAAAATCGTTGGGAAACGCGGGCTCTCTTACGCTGACGCGGAAACGGTGCGCGCGCATGCCGATGCATTTCGATCATCGGTATTATCGCGTTGCAGATCGCGCGGACTTTCTCACGGATCGGCAGCCTGGAAATGACTCGTTCGCGAAACGAAGCCGAAGTCGATGCCGCCGCCGAGGCGAAAAGTCGAAGCTTATAGAGCTCTCGATTCGGTCGAGCGACGCCGAGACGCCGACACCGCGATGCCTAAATTAATGCTCGCCGCTCGTTACCGCGGCAGCTTATTTGACGAACCTTTGATCCCGAACGGTTAATTATCGAATTAAATGCCACGAGAATCGAGCGCACCGACGCCGCACAGATTTCTAAACCGTGACGGCTCAGCGACGGATACGTATTTAGTTGTTGCGCAACGGGGACAGGTGAGACAGCTCGGAAGTCTTCTGCGAGACGTCTGCCAACAGAGACAGAGACACTTGGATAATCGTAGAAACGTAGTAAACTTAACCTCTTGCTTTTAACTCCTTCCTTTTCTTTTCCATTGTCATAAATGATCGAAACAGCGCGCCACGAATAAATACTGTTCTATCGCTAAGATAAATTAATCGATCGAGAACCAATTACTTATTATTAACCCCTTGCACTCGGAATTGTTTTAACTGGAAAATATGTCTTCCAACAAAGAATACATTTCAAAGATGTGATATATCTTTGAAAGGATCGATTTTTCACGTCATTTGAAGTAACTTTTCCTTTTGCAAAAATGTTCTTCGAGGCTTCGTTAAGGTTTTATTAACAAAAAATACAGACCAATCAGAGTGCGGCTACTGAGAACTCATGCGGGACCTGTGCTCTGATTGGCCAGTGTTTTCCGTTAACAGAGCCACGGTGATTTTCGCAAAAGAAAAAATGACCTCGGGAATCACCCCATTGCAAAGAGCAGGTAATAATTCTTCAGAAATTTTTTACCTATTTTTCTCACGTATGCAATCAAAAATTGTCCATCTGAAATTTTTTGCGATGTCATTTCCAAGATACAAGTGAATCTACAAAAACGAGTATCGAACGTTTGAATATGTTCGATTTCGATCGAAGCTCGTTTCGATCATGTTGAAGGTGTTTTAATCGGCTGCGAGGGATCAGCTTTCTTTTTCGCCACCTTCGGCCGACCCTGTCTGGTCGCGAGAAGAATTCAACCGTTACACGCCCACCAGACTAATAATTTCCTAGGGAACGCGAAAACTCCGCGAGCCGTCGATTCGTTCTCCGCCGGAGCGAATAAAACAAACGGGGAGATTAGGATCGCGATCTCCCCGAGTCATAATACTGACTCGGATAGGTGTACGTTACATAGGTGTGTCACGCGACCGATTACAAGCGGGCTGTATTAAGCTGCAACAAGGATTATTTCTCGGGTCCCGTTTTTCTCTTTAACCTGACCGCTCGGCGCTTTGCCTGTTGCCTATCCATTACCTCGGTCCGGGGAGCTCGATTTTCTCGACTTTCCTCCGGGAAATATTTTTCGAACATTGTAATTGCAAATGGAACGGGTCAGCTGACTCTCTACAGTCTACCGCGTCTTAATTTTGCAAATTGACCTAATCGAGTCTCCTCAAGACTTCACGTCTAATTTATCCATTTCAATTTTTTTACGCTTTTCACAAATTCTTGTTACTTTCTTATCGTTTTAAATTGCATCTGCTCGATCTTTGACATAGAACATAAAACACAAAATGATTGAGTGAACAAAGCATTAACATTAATTTTGTGATGAAAATTTCTTGTTCTTGAATATTTTTTACGAAAGCTTTGTGAGCTCATCGGTGACATTTTTCTGATTAAAATGATGTGTCACACAACATGATTCAGAGTGTATTTGTACGTTTAATCCGTCATTTTGTAGAACCTCGATTATCCGAACTGATCACTAGAACAATTCGGATGATAGAACAAGTTGGATTAAGTCGTTACTGGTCTGTATAATGAATTATGAAATACAATGAATATTTTGGTAAAGTTAATAATGATCGCAGTAAACCACACCGCAGTTTATTGTTAATAGTCCTTGCGCGAGGAAACGCAGGATCTTTGGGATACATAAATATTTCTCTGTCGGTATCGCTTCCACGGTACGATTAGTTATAGTCATAAAATGATTGTAACCTTCTCGAACACTATAATTTCCTTTATCTAGATCGGGGTCGGTTGCACGTGGATAGGGGCGTTAGAAATCGTCGATAAAGTCTACCCCAATGAATCGGCTGATCTACTTATTATATCAGCGTTTATGATATCTATTAGATTGTTTCTACAAGTGATTACAGCTATTAAATCACACGTATAATAGATTGTAGATCTGCGCGTAGATTGTAGAATTTTATGGACTAAGTTGTAATAAACTCGGACAAAGAACTGTACTTCTGATCCATTAAGACTTTCTGTATTCCGAGGAAAATAGAAGCTCATTACTCTTCTCAGACACTTTCTGTATCCAAACATTAATTAAAGCTCTAAATTCGTGACAACGAATTAGAAAAGTTTTCAAATAATTCGTTCTTTAATATTCTAAACTTAAAGTAATCCATAAGTTAATTTTGAAAAATTCCGAAATAAATCTTGAAGTATGAGTCCTACAGTTTAAAAAATTAGTAAATAATCATTATTAGACTATGTATAATATAAAAAAATGTCAATATTCAACTTACATATAAAATTCACTAATAAATTTTTAACTGCTAGTTACAAATATTGAAAACTTACCGTATACTCACTGATAGAGAAAATTTAGAATAAAGAAAAAGTATCTGCTAGATTCCAATGGTTGTTTAATGAAACCAGGTGAAAATCCACCTCACGGCCTTCCAAGATGTCCGCGGGCGACGTCACGGGTCCGCGCGATACCGAAAACACAGAGCGAGATGTATTCAGATAGACTCGGTAATTATGCGAGCGGCATGAATAAAACTGTTTCCCGGTGTTGTTTTAATAAATGCAAAACCAGGTCTGAATATTCATTGGCGGGTAGTAGGTTCCTTTTGTCGTCCACAGCGACCTCTGGAAAAAATGCGGAAACCATGGAAAGCATTCCCTGCGAAGACGTCCCCATTTCCGGAAATTGAAAGTATAAGGTATCGGGTTATGAAAGTGTCTTACAATTACGAAACATTCCACGGCGGAGACGTGTAACGAACCGGTGCCGCAATCGACTAAGGACCATTACATAAAACGATTATTATCGGGCCTATTACTGCATAATGCCGCTAATACGTTGCTATTAACTATTAACTATTACCATCGGTTTTGTATCATATTGCATAGATAGTCAAAAAGTTGCAGTATTGCAGTGTGTATTGTTCTGAGAATTTACTGTAGCCCATGATTTTTAATGTGTGTGTCGTTTCTAGATTTCGCCTAATTTTTATACCTTTATACAGTGTAACAATATTTTTCAAAAATTTGTAAAAACTCTTCCAAATACACACTATAATAGTTAAAAGTTCATAAAGTATAAAAAATCATTTTCTTATCTGCTACTCTCAGGTTTGTCGTAATTTGTTTACCTGCAAATAATGCAAAAAAATCTGTAAAAAGAACCCCGCACTCATTTGGATATTTTCATATGTTGTAGCTTATGATCTACTGAACAAAAAATGTAATGGGCACAAAGCTCAATAATGGACAGTTATCGAGTTATAATCAGTGAAACATGGCAAATTCGAGCTGCCAAACACTTAAATCTCGGGAAGTATTTATTTTTTGGAAAAATGCTTTTTGGCAAGATTTCAAGAAATCTGTTAGGTGGTGTCATTATTTTGGAATTTTGAATGACCTTGAAAAGGTCTGTGAACAAAAATTTTTCACAAAAATCTTTGCGTGTCACAAGCAGAGATAAGGACCCCACGGTTCATCACTCTCGTAGTATTTTTTCATTATTATGTACCACTCATTTCATCCCGAGATTTAAGTGTTCGGCAGTTCGAATTTGTCATGTTTCACTGATTATAACTCGATAACTGTCCATTATTGAGCTTTGTGCTCATTACATCTTTTGTTCAGTAAATCATAAGCTACAACATATGAATAATCCAACTGATTTTACTGGGATAGATGTTCCATTTGATTAGTGTAGGTTTTTTTGTGAAACCACTTTCAAGTATGCACTATAAGACCAGCATACCGGAAAGTACGAAAAGTTTAAGGGAGAGCAATCATTTTACTTTTTATCATTTTTAAAAAATTAGAAGGAGACATTCACGTTGGAGTGGTTACAAATTTTTAGCTCGCGCAATTTGCCAGATTGGATCATAGTCGTAATAAAAGTCGCATAGACGGACACAGAGGTTTCTGCATCTCCGAGCAGTTTATCGACGGCGTCCGTTGCTTATTTCAAGTTGCACGAATATGCACACGGTTGACCGTCCGTCTCTTTCGTTGGCACGGTTACGCCGACCGGTCGTTAGGCGGGAGATTAATTAAGTTAAAATCACATGTAACGGGCCCGGGACAGCGTGTAACGGGTCGCTGTACAGCTTCACTTTGTCGAGGCTCCCTTAATTTGACAGGGGAACGAACGGAAAGATACTGTTGCTCGCTTGGCGGATTAATGTCTGATTAATAGACGCAATAATTCAACGATGCGATCGTTTAGCGGTAATTAATAAACGTGCTTTATTGCCCGGGAATAATGCATATTATATCGTCCGTGGCACCTTGCGTTGTGACGGGTGCGCCGACAGGAATCGACGATTCTATGACAACTCACAGATCTCAAGACCACGAATTTTTCGTAAAATTTTACTGGAAAATGGAAATTCGTATTCTAGAATATGTTCGGTCTGTTTTCTCGATCGATTATTCATTATGACATTGATTGCCAAACTAATGACTCCCAGGAAATCCAATAGAATCAAATTAATAAATGAGAATATTTAATTTAATTTTTGGACGTGAAGGAAGACCAAAAATATTCTTAATTAGTGAACCATTTAGAATTATAATTTTAGTGCCACTGGAGAATGTTTTTGTTCAAACATGCTCCAGGAAAATGCATTCGGTAGAAAAATCGCTTGTGTTCTGTTTACGAACTTTAGCAATAATTCAGTGGTCGGCGAGATTCACGATGGTGTCGCGACGTCTTCGACGACGACGTTTGAAAGAACGAGCGAGCCGTGTGTGTTGCTGGCCGACCTCCTTATCGATAACGTGACCGGGCGTAATGCAGAAGATCGGTAGAGTGCAGCGCTGTATGCACGCGGGATCGCATTATCTGAAATGCACAGCTGCCGGTCTCCCACACGAAGATTCGTCGTTCCGTGGCCCCCGCAAAAACAAAACTCCGCGCGGCAGGCGATACTGCTCGCGTGATCACACGTGTGGCATGTTAATACACAATAAGAAATTAAGAACGTCCGCCATTTCTCGGCCGCTCATCCCCCAAACCGGGGGATGGATTTCGCGTGATGGCCGCAACCGTTGCGAAAACTCGCCCGACAGGGGAAGATTCACAACCAGGAAATTCCGAATATTATGAAACTTTCGGGATACGTACTCGGGCGGCATGTATTCTGGATCTGAGTTATACGCGATTATTTTTCCTGCACGTATTACTCCGGCTGGCTAAAATTAACCATTCGAATTCGGTCCCACATTTTGTGTTGTGAAACATTTGATTTCGCCAGAGCTGAAACTGTCAAACGATCAATTTATAAATCAATTTTACTTACGGTTTTTTTTTATTAGAAAATCTCATGAGATTTATTTCAACATAATTACAAAAAAAAATGAAATACACCACATACAAAACAGAATATAATAATTACAAATTAGAATGTGGTATATTAGAGATACACAGATATTTTAATACAGACATATAATTAGTTGGAACAGTGTAGACAAAACTTATACTTTAAGACCACAGCTCTTAAAAAATGATAACATGTAGTGACAAGAAAGGCTCGAGGAAAGGCTAAAATTAATGAATAAACTCAGCAAAATAAATTTCCAGCTTGATACACTCGATTAATTCTCGTGTTAAAAATTGCAATTTTCATAATTTTTTTCTTTTTTTATGGATCATCATCACATTTTAGAATTCGCGAACCTCTATCGTAACTGTTAAGTTCGAAACTTTAATCGACTACATAATGATAACAGGTTGGGCGTCATTGTAATCAGAAGAACATGACGAACACGATAGTAAAAGTGTCGTTGACCTATCGAGTAATTAATTCAGTTTAATTGTCAGGGATTGAGTTTTAAAAAGACGATTCCGATATTGCGGACCAGGATGAATCAAAATGTATAGAATCGAATCGAACACTTCCGTCAGCAAAATCGTCAAAAGCATTCCCTTTCTAAGATTTAATTGACGTCGGTACGGATTCGTGTTTCTCCAGCGATCGAATGATTGGTCGAGCAAACGTCAACGGTAAATCTCGATAATGAATGATAGATAAGATGGTATTCTAGGGAGCCGGGCCGCATAATGAGTCCCAGAGAGAGCGTCTAGGGCCTAGACTCTAGGCAAACAGAGTTTAGCGCTCTCGGGACAGCTACCGGTTCGATCAAACAACCGACGTGGACCGGTAACAATGAAACGTTTCTTTTTTTTCCGCTGGTTCAAGGAAAAGGAGAGAAACAGACAACAGAGTGAAAAAAAGAAAGAACTGGGCGAAACGGAGAAAACGCGGCCGAAAAGGCAAAGCCCGGGAGCCCGGGACACGTTAACGACCCTGAAGGTGCTAATTGCGGTGGCGGCGAGCCAAGACCCTGGACAGTTTCTGGACAAGACGATTCGGGGACAACCGAGCTAAACACTTCGGCAAACAGACCCGAACCTGTCCGGACCTCCTGTGTGCCACACAAAAGGGAAAACTCTTAACGTTCACCCTTTAATAGGCACTGGGAGATCCGTTCGGGGGACTTACAAATCGCCGCTCCGCGCCGCGATGCACAGTGGTCCGGATTCATGAATTTCATGGTTCTTTTTTTCCTGTGTGAGAGAGAGAGAGAAGTTCCATTTACAGTTGATAACCTATGCTATTCCCTGCTTTTGGAAAGCAAGAATGAAGAACTTAACACGTTCACTGACCAATTGGTGCATGTGTTAGTTGCCCGAATTTGGAATGAATCTCAAATCACACCAATTTTATAAATATCCTTTATGGTAAAAATTCCGATTATATTTTTTTTTATTAGAAAATCTCATATGAGATTTATTTCAACATAATTACAAAAAAAAAATGAAATACATCACATACAAAACAGAATATAATAATTACAAATTAGAATGTGGTATATTAGAGATACACAGATATTTTAATACAGACATATAATTAGTTGGAACAGTGTAGACACAAAACTTATACTTTATTAAGACCACAGCTCTTAAAAAATGATAACATGTAGTGACAAGCTTTTATATTTGGTTTAGCTATTAATATTGAGACATCCATTGGAAGCTGGAAATTTATTTTGCTGAGTTTATTCATTAATTTGAGCCTTTCTTCGTTGTACAAGTTACATTGTTATAGAATGTGGTTTAGCGTTTCGTCACCCTCTCTGCAGCTACACTCAGGATTATCAATAAATCCAATGCGAACGAGAAAAAAAGCAAGATAATAGTGGTCAGATCTACACCTGTTAATACTGACAATAGTTGAACGGGAAAAGTTTAACTGAGAAAACCAAGGAAGTCTATTTTCATTAAGAAAAAAACTGAAAATATGTTTTGCCCTCAAGAAGACCATCAGCCTTTACAGAGGCGAGAATGTTGTCAAGCATAATTTTGGAGAAAGACTCAAAGCTATCTGTGAAAAGAATGTAGGAAATACAAGGAGCGCTAAAGGATGAATCCTCCTTAGCTAAAAGATCAGCTCTTTCATTACCAGCAATCCCAATATGAGACGGAATCCGATAGAACTTTATAAAACTAAGCACATTATCCTGGATGAAGGAATTATATTTCTCTTTAATATTGAAGATATAAGGGTTAGTTCTGATATCCGTTTTAGCAGAGCCAAGGCACGAAAGAACACTTAAAGATGAACACTGAGTTGAACCTTCTTCGATAGCTCAAGAATTATATTTGCATGATTTGTTGGAACATTTCTTTTGATGGTTTTACGAATGATATTTCTAGACGGCTCGTCCGAAACAATCGCATAATCGAGCGACACAGTCAACAGCCGGGTTGCAGCGAGGCCACCCTCGCGCAAGAGGGATCAACACCTAACGAGGGAATAGTGTGTAAACAAAGGTGCATGGTCGCGCGCCGTGATGCAAATGCGAATTGCGAGAGAGCTGGAGAGCGACGCGTTGTTCCCGGTGAAATTTCGCGCGCACGCTTAAACGAGCTGTCATCGTAGGAACGCGTGTACAGGGGTGTTCAAACGCAGCCGACCGTACCACTGTCAACGGAACTGACTGTCACGATGGCGAAATTTGCATCGGCGCGGTCGCTTCTCCTTTCACGCCTTATACGAGGAATGACAGCCTCGTAATCTGCGTCCTCCCACACTGGCCGCGGTCTTATTCTCGGCCTCTCCTCTCCCGCTATCTCTCCTCTCCTCCTTTGTCTTCCTCCTATTCCTTCTCCTCATTTTCTTCTCCATTCTACTTTTTTGCTCGTCCCTTACTCTTTCGTTCTACACCGTCGTCATTTATCCCGGCGTCAGCTTCGCGATCTTCCTGGCCCAAGGCCTCGAACTAGCATTCCCAGAGAGGATTCTAAACGGAACAACAGGGCGAACGAAAGCGAACAAAGTGAACGCGGAAGATCGGTACGCCGTTTCATTGATTTCGTTCGGTCTCTGCCTGGTGGCGTATCACCTCGTCGAGATCGACCTGTGTAATACGCTGCCGTGCAAAATTATAAGAGCACTGCATTTTCACCGGAACGTACGCGGTCTTCGGTCTGTTGTAACTTTGTAACGAAAGATCGTCCAGGCATCGGGGTACGCTCATTCTGAAGCGTGGCATCTTCGCTTTCGTTGTAACCTAGCGTTGTTTCTCTCAGATTCTTCTGCGTCTTCTGAGCTTACATTGTCTTACATTTAACTACATTGTTAGCAGTACACGTTCGAAAATACTTGCACTCGGAGAAAATGCAATGAAAAGTTGATCGTTTCGAGGCTGAAGTGACTCGTCGAGCGGCCACTCTAAATCCACTTTATTCGACGATTCGCCTAAGGGCCGGAGCTGTTCGCTATCACGATCTCGCCCTAGGATAGGCATCGAACGTAAAACAGTTTCCGGCGACTCAATGTTGCACGCATCCCGTAATCGATTTGCAACAAGGTCGGCGCGGATATACGCGAGATTGTTGCACCGCCGGTATATTCAATTCGCCGAGGGAAAGGTACCGTTCGAGGCTGCAGGTGAAAAGGAGGAGAGCGAGGTAAACTAAAGAGGACGAGGGAGGGGGTGAGGGAAAGAAGAGAGGGGGAGAAGAGAGGAGCAACCTCTCGGAGAGAGAACGGGTTACTCGTAAAATTCCTCGGGACTAATTACCTGCACGGGCTGCGAGGCGCGAGCGCGAGCAAGCGGACACTGCGGCGCGTCATCGCCGTTAATCGCGGAGTAATTAATAGGCGATCGTCGCTAATTGCGCGATCGGATCTCAAGGATCTTAATGGTGCGTGACGTTCGCCGATTCCCATTGGCTGCTACTCGTTCCATGAGAAATCCTTTGGAACGTGGACGAGAGAATTCGGACCCTGAACGGTTTCATTTTATCGAATGAAATACGATTATGAACATAACCGCGTTCGATCGATCTCGCTAATTTGAACGATTCAGTTGTTATTCATCGCAAATGAAGATGGTGATTCACGCTAGAAATATTGCACGGGAGCGAAATGATTTAATTCGGATTTTTTTCTTTCCAATAATTTTATCGCTTCTAATTATTTCTGTAGGCAACGGTCATTAATACATTCGTGTGACACTTCTCTGGTTCAAACGAGACCAAATACGATACCGTTGAGTTTGTATTTGCTTGTTTAATCCATGATAGACTATAGCCTCGATTATCCGAACTAAGCTGTAGAAATCTAGCGTTAGGTAATAAAGAATTATCTTCACTGATTTGCACAATAGATCTCTGAAGACTTTACATTAAATTGGGTTATCCCCGGTTCGGATAGTCGAAGTTCTATTATATTGTGGAGTAAACAAATATACTTCAAATTACGTCGTGTTTGATCTCGTTTTCATTAGAAAAATGTCACGAATGTATTGATGAACGTTCCATAAAAATATATTTTCTCCATTAAATTCGTACCTCTATCACATTTATCGAGGCATTACTGTGCTTCTAAAGTAACGTCGCTGGAATCTCATCAGGCCCAACCTCGCGAGTCAGTTAGCCGTTCAGGTGATATTTAGACGTCTCCTAAACCGTTCTGGAGTGGGGGCCCGGGGTCCGGGACTGTTATTTACGCGGCGTGACGAGTATCTCCGGTCGGTGGACGGTGATTCGGCGGTTCCTCGGAATCTTTGTTCCCCTCTGGAACCACAAATTGTCTCGTGTTACACGCGTCGTTCTCAAAGCCGCGAAGAACGAAAGAAAGAGAGAGAGAGGATTCCCGACGTTCAACGGTTCCGTCGTTAGCTGCCGCGCCGTCCCATTCGCACCTGCAGCATCACTGTTCATTGTGCACCTGTCATGTTTCACACCCTTAAAACAACAATCGCCGTTGACCCGCCGTTGGCGAGATTACTCGACTCGATGGACCCGACTGGACCCCGTCTCTTTTGCTAGCCGGAGTCCGAAAAATCGCCGATTTATTTATTTATTTACCCAGGCAACGGGTAACGCCAGAAAGCCACCACTCGGCCATTCTGCTGGCCTGTTTACTTACTCGGGCAACCCTAAACAAAGATCATCCCTGTTTCGGCACGCCGATCGTGGATCAAGGTGCGGATCTTGCAGATTCGATTTTCACAATGGAAATATACCGAGCACTGAACACGACCAGTCTACAGTTACAATATAATGACAGAAATTAAACCGTTTTCAAGGTCAAGCGATTTCGTGGCAGGAATAAATATGTACAATTTAAGAAGAACGTTTTATCGAAATTATTAAAAGTACAATAAAATTAGTAAGTTCAAAATAATAATTAATGTGCCAATGCAAGAGCTGTATTGCGACATTATTTGCCAGTATAAGGCAGAGTGTAAAATAGTTTAGCGAGGCCTCCAATTAAAATCTGGAGCATGTGTTGTATACTCAACAGCCTATCTCGTCGCCGATAGGTTACGATGACCAACCCGCGGACACGTCAACCCTAAGTCATAAGTAGATAAGATTATACAACCCTTAGACCTTGTCCTTTCACGTCATTCTTTCGACAACTCATTTTTCCTACTTCCTTCCACCTTCTCCTTTACAAAATAGGATATAAATAGAGGTACCGAAACATCATCATCAGATTTCGTTTTCCTTGCGAACTACAAACTAGGAAGTCACGTTTTGAACCTCAATACACTATTGTACATCTTTTGAAATAAACCCTCTACTCGATTTGTAAAAAGTGTTGTACTCGATTTCGAAAAACCCGGAATCCAACACATGATCGCCAGCTGGAGCATCTCGAGCAGCATCGAAGCCGAAGGAATGAATAAAGGGACACGGTTTATGAAGCGGGATACCTTATAGGGCTGCTACGTCTTGGACACGTACAGGTCGAGCGACGAATGTGACCAACGCGACGTGGCAATGATAATTAATCAAGCTGAACGCCATGCTGGCGTCCTCCAAGCACCGTAATAATAACGCTAGCTGTGTGGTCCATCCTTGTTTTGTGCGGGACCATGAAATAGTTCTTCGCACGTGGAAGGGTCAACGATTGGGGACGTCCAAAGTAATTCAATTCCAATTGGAACAAATACTTCTCAACAAACTATATACTGCCACTTTTCTTGATTAAAAATAAACTAAATAAATCATTAAGCACACGATCAGAGTTCTTGAAATCTACCCATAATATCGTTAGCACATTGGAACAAATACTTTTCAACAAACTATATACTGCTACTAAATTCGTTGACCAAAAATAATCTAAATAAATCATCAAGCACACGATCAGAGTTCTTGAAATCTACCCATAATATCGTTAGCACATTGGAACAAATACGTTTCAACAAACTATACACTGCCACTAAATTCGTTGACCAAAAATAATCTAAATAAATAATCAAGAACACGATCAGAGTTCTTGAAATCTACCCATAATATCGTTAGCACATTGGAACAAATACTTTTCAACAAACTATACACTGCCACTAAATTCCTTGACCAAAAACAAACTAAATAAATAATCAAGAACACGATCAGAGTTCTTGAAATCTACCCATAATATCGTTAGCACATTGGAACAAATACTTCTCAACAAACTATACACTGCCACTAAATTCCTTGACCAAAAACAAACTAAATAAATCATCAAGCACACGATCAGAGTTCATTGAAATCTACCCATAATATCGTTAGCACATTGGAACAAATACTTTTCAACAAACTATACACTGCCACTAAATTCGTTGACCAAAAACAAACTAAATAAATCATCAAGCACACGATCAGAGTTCTTGAAATCTACCCATAATATCGTTAGCAAATTGGAACAAATACTTTTCAACAAACTATACACTGCCACTAAATTCGTTGACCAAAAACAAACTAAATAAATCATGAAGCACACCATCAGAGTTCTTGAAATCTACCCATAATATCGTTAGCACATTGAAACAAATACTTTTCAACAAACTATACACTGCCACTAAATTCCTTGACCAAAAACAAACTAAATAAATCATCAAGCACACGATCAGAGATCTTGAAATCTACCCATAATATCGTTAGCACATCGAAAGTGGTATCGCTGGGCTTCATTGCCGTGGAAATTGATATTACCACTGGAAATGTAACGAGTAACGAAGGAAGACAGCCGTGGCCTATTCTATACCAGGAAGAAACCTCCCGAGGGCGGGGGGAGAGCGAGGAGAGGCCACGTCTTTCTCCTCCTCCTTCTCTCTCTCTCTTTTTCTGTGGAGAACCAGGTTACAGCATCGCCTGAAGACAGAAACGCGCACGGTCGGAAACGTCGGTCGATCTGCGGCGCGGCGGTCGTACAGGTGCGGCCCAGCTCGTAAAGATGCAAATCCACCGAACTGATGGACTCGTCAGCGACTGTCAAAGCCGCGATTGCCACAGAGAACGAGAGAAAGGGAGAGAAAGAGGGAGAGATGTTGAACGCGTGCAACACGCTCGCTGGTTCCCTCCGCGAAACAATATTCTGTTGCGGCCCCGAAGATAAACAATGAGGAGCCCTTCTCTGGTTCTCTCGAGTTCCCGGAGAAGAATCGCAGCCTTTCTTCCCGAAGCCAGGCGACGCCCTGGCTCTTATTTTCTGTTTGCTCGGCAAACAAACCCTTCCCGATCGGCCCAGCCATGTCCTCATCCTCCTCGGAACCATCGCCCAACCAATACACCGAGAGATACTCGGAGATTCTTCACGGAAAACGACGCGTCGGGTCACGAGCGCTGCTGCTCTCCGATTGTCACGTTGCTACACTGTTCTCTAACAGTGCCGAAGTAGCCGCGATCGCATTTGGTTAGGATCAGAATGGCAAATACACCGGCTCGCTCGGTAAACAGCTGATCGCGCAGCTTCCGCGAGGAGTGAGGCGTAGAGATTGTCGGTTGCCAAGTACCTTATTGAGTAAATCAATGAATAAATATCCTCATTTTATCTTCGAATTTTAACTTGGAAACGCTAAGAACTTCATTTGAAAAGTCACTCGAGATCAAAATGACTTGTTTAATATAGCCCAAATGGACAAGTGTGTATGGATCATGGTAAATGTATCCAGCAGCGTTGCCAACTATGTACTATTGACCAATATCAAGTCTCTCACGTCTCATTCGCAGACCCTTTATTTTGGCGGTATCTCGAAACCGTCGTGTTCGAGAAACCTTCTATCATTCGCCTTTTGTATTCCGACACAAATACAATAAGCGCGATTACGAAATCAACTCGCACAGATGTCCCTTCCAGTTTTTCACATCGTGGGAAAAGCGTTTTACTGTCTCGTACACCGGCAACCGAATAAAACGTCCGTTAATAATTATTATGCTAGACCTGCGGATTTTATGCGTTCGTTTCGAGAGTAGATTAAACAGGAAGCACGCCGGAGAAGTTTAAAACTGCTGTTGCAATGCTGTACAACAATGATATCCGAAATAACACTGGAAACCAAAAAATGGTTTAATTCTCATGACACGTTGGCAACGTATCCTCAATTCATACTGTGCAATAATACACATTACTTAAAATTGTTATTCTTATTTTTCGAAGTTTCTTTTGCGTTGCTCCTGCATTCTCAAAGAATCTTCTACGTGGCTTCTGTTTCTCGTAATCGAGGCAGGCAATTTTCATTGTTAGTTTAAACAGTTTAGTGTTAAACCACTGTGATCCAATTTAGCAAATTAATAAATATTTCGCGTTACAGTATCATTATTTCAAGTAACGTCTCAGTGTCACTATTCGAGTGGCAAGGGTTAAGAGTCAAGAAAGACAGTAGGCTTGGAGCTTCGAGCTAAAGAAAATTGAAGAAAGTAAGATCGAATGAAAGGAAAAACAAGAGACAGCACAAGGGAAGAATAGCTCTCTCCCACTTTGAGAGAGAGGGAGAGAGAGAGATTCCAGAGAGCAGAGACGGAACGGAGTAAAGTGCAGATCGTACTCGTCGTCCGGTTGCCAGGCAACGCGCTAATTAGCCCACCCAGCTCTTTGGAGTGGATACTCGACGGTACTTGGCAAGCTCACTCTCTCTCTCTCTCCTCTCCTCTCCGTCCACCAGTCTCTTTGTCAGTGGCTGCACCAGGGTAGTGACATCGTACCGGTAGGATCATTAATGCGGCAGTCAACGCGGTCACGTCGATCGAGAGAGAGAGAGAGAGAGAGAGAGAGAGAGAGAGAGAGAGAGAGAGAGAAAAAGAGAAAGAGAGAGACCGTTCGGTTTTCCGGCGTGGCTTTTCTGCGCGAATCAATCGAGCGATAGAATTCGATCGTAAGAGCTCGTCGATTCCTTTCCTCGTCGGGGCCGTTCCTTTATTTGTTTACGTCGAACATCGATGCCCCATCTAATTACAGGACGGAAATTGAACAAGCGGCTAGGGTCATCGTGTAATACCGCGGCCCAACCGGCCCCATGCCGGTAATAGATACTGATTGGAAATTATCGTTATTAGCTTGCCGCGGAAAAATCCACGATCAACCGCCGAAGGATTTACCGCTGCTCCACTGATGTCAAACCGATCGTTTCGTCTCCAAAGCTTGTGAAAGATTCAGTAGAATAGTAATGTAATAAATAAGTAATGCAAAATAAAAAGTATCTCGATCAATTTTTCGTCCACCCACTTTTTCGATAAATGCATAAAATCTGCAGTCTAGTAATTATATTCTCGAAACCTTCTAATTTGCGATTAAATAATACAAAGTCTGTATATTTGACTCACTGTTCTTCAGATTGAACACCTTGTAGGTAACACTGATATGTACGTAATCCTGCGTTAAAGGTTATGAATTAAATATCACTGAGAGATGGCGAACTTTACGATCTGATTCAAACCTGCCACCCGCGGAGTTGAATGAAAAATGACAAAGGATCTTGCGAAAACGTCGATCAAAAAATCTGTTACATTATAATACTAATTTTAACCTATAGCGTCTTTTTGAAGTGAATGTTAGTCGTGTAAATCAAACTAAAAGTTCACTCGTTTGGTTGGTTCAATTTTACTAACATTGAAAAATTCATTTATTGAACATTTTTTAAATTGCCAGCTACCACTGGACACAATTTATTAAGCTACAATTCAGCTACTTAAAATTTTGACTTCGAAAAACTCTGAAATAATTGTCGGTAACTAACAGTTACAAAAATAAAATCATTGATGTGTCTTAGCAACCGATTCCCAGTCTCCGGTTAAAATGATCCGTTAACGCGACCGTATCTCGATCCCTCGTTTCCTCGATCACGTGCCACATGTTCCTCCGTTTCGGATCAAGGCTCCAGGTTTCGCAAAGCAGATTAGTCGCGTGGATTCAGCTGGTTGCGCAAGGACCGCGTTCCAACGCATCGATCCGTTGTTCAAGGATCCGCGATTCCGTCCGAGTTCGTCAAACCTTTCCATTCCGACGATTACTCACTGGTTCGACGTCCGAACGGAATTCCCGAGTTGCGAAAAGCAACTTTGCTGTTCCAAGAGAAGCGAGATGTTGCTTCGAAAATTACTTGAAAATTTACGAAAATTATTTATTTATAAAATTTTTGCCAATGTATCTGTGCCATCTTCCCGATTAAAATGAGTTCAAGCATGGCATAGTTTGGATCATGTTTTTTTGATTATCCGAACCGAAGATATCTGAATTCACTCTAACTAACCTGTTCAATTTAAAGTAGTAAAGATTTGATCTATCACTTTAATAAAATAAATTTTTTGTTATTTAATCGAACAGTTTGGATAAGAGAGGGTCCAATCGAATGAAGTCTGAATCGTATCATGTTGGGTGTCATTTTACTCAAGAAAATGTCACGTATATCTTAAAGACTTACAACTAGAGCCAATAGAGATAATCTCATCAACCACATGGTGAGAAATGATCCACGAATGGAAATTCTAAAGTAAATTGAGCAATCTACGTAAGAGAATCGACCAAGTACAATTCCTCATTTGTCTCGGACAAGTTTGAAGATGCAGTATGTGTCGCATGCGATCAAAAATCTTATTCAGTATAACTACAGTCTAAGTGGCCGTCCTCCCGGCACGGTGGCAAAGAATAAGGTTTCAGAGGAATCTCTGCGTGGCATCCGCTCGTCTGTTTTGTCGGCGCTTCAAGCTGTGAAATTGCTCCGACTTATCATTCGAGCTAACGAGTCCGTAACCGTCTTCACACTTCACACTCGCCTCGCACTGTCTATTCCCTGCGTCTTCCTTGCAGTGGCGGCGCGAACAGGGGACCAAGGATCTTCTCGCTCAACTTCTCTAGACATCATCCTAACCTACTCTTTCAAACCGACTTTTTTCGGGGCTGTACGTTGATTGTTTCATCAAATTTTTTGGGAAACTTCAAATTTTTTACGAGTCAACTTTCCTCATGATCTTCAAACCTAGACTGACTTTCCATATTAGAATTTTGAATAAACTTCTCTTAAAAAGGTTACTTTCTAAGGATTTTCAAATCTCTTACAAGTCAACTTTTCTGAAAATTTTCAGAACCGGACTGCTCCTTTAGAACAGGATTTTCCTAAGATCTTCGAATCTAAACTGCCCTTTTAAATCAGTATTTTTATGGAGATCTAGGCTAATCTTTCGAGTCAATTTTTGGGGGGATTCTTAGATCTAGATTTTTATTTCAAATTGGAACTTCTCAGAAGATCTTCAAATTTCTAGTGAATCAACTTGTCTAGAGATTTGTAGGTCTAGTTTGAATTAGTACTTTTGGGGAACTGGAATTTGGAGTCAACATTTCTAAAGATTTTCAGGTTTAGATTTCGCCGCCACTGGTTCTCGCCGATCAAGAAAGAATCCTCGCCCAGGCTTGTCACCCTGTGGAACGCCGGTGGTTTCGAGGGATGGTCAGCCAGCAATCGCCTGTAATTTGTGCCTCGGCCGACATCGATGGCGTTCATTGTTGTTCCGTCTCGCTTTCGATGGGCACGCACACGCGTCAACCTCAAAGACCCGTTTTCTTTTCGGGGTCTCCTTCGAAACGATCACCGTAGCAATATTTATCAAATCGTCTGAAAGGAATTCGTCAGGGTACTTAACACTCGACGCGACTCAACGTCCCTTATCAAAATTGTAACGTTGGGAAACCAATCACTAGACTGCGAATTTTATTAGACTGTCGATATATTCTATTTAATACAAAATTGCTTGAACTAAATTCTCTATCTAACCAAAAAAGTGGATTTAGTTGCTTAAATGATGCACTAAGATATCCCTGTAATTTCAGAAAGATTCTCAAATATTGACACAACTGCCAGTCACATATATATGATATCACGGTTTTGTATTTTGAAGTTGAATCAGTTTTTTTCAGGTCGTTACTTAATACGTCAGCATTTTGGAAACGATATATTAGTATTTAATAATCCCTTGAATAAAATATAACAACTGTTGTAAGGCGAAGCAAGCGTCAGCAGCGAACGTGTTAATTTCGAAGCAGTTTACATCGTGCTCCCTCCTTAAGGTCCCGCGAAATTACAGAACGGCGGTTACGATTGAAAGATACGGTGCTTCCGAGGCAGGATTTACACTTGTTCCATAAAAATGCAAAGTAAAAAAAGGGATCGGTGACGGGGATCTGACGCGTCAACGTTCCACATACATATCCATACGCATTACGGTGGCGGTGCGGTGGTGTCCATCGTTGCGTGGAGCATGTTAATGAATGTATTTGGGTTAATATACATTTCAATTTCTGCGTGTTGCCTGTTAACCGGCCCGTGCAATTTCTTTTATCATTCGGAAACGTTTTCGGGCAGTGATTACTGTAATTAGAACCGGCTCAAAGGAGCCGAAAAATTGGCGGACCCTTTTCTCGCGGATGCCGCGCGCGTCCCCTTTGCGGAGAGGGGCGGATCCGCGTCGCGGAAACGCGCCGAAAACAGCTGCGCGTCTCGAAATAACGTGCGAGAAGTTAATAAATGCCATCTGCGAAATATCGCCCCCGGAGAATGTCAAAGCGTCTTCATAAATGTCGATCCTTGCGGTCACAGGACGCCGACACGTTTTAACGAATTACGGTAATGCCCCGATATGTGTACCGGGGATGGACACGCTCTTTGCGAAAAATTTGACGTAGCCTCGCGAGGAAGCTCGGTAAGTTCTGTTACATGATACTCAATCAGAAATAATTAGACAGAGCTGTTTTATTTGTAATAATTTTTCTATGGAATTTTGTTCGACGTACTGGAGGCTTTTTACTATTTAAAACGAGTCCGAACAAGACGGAAATCGATGTGTGTTTACAGTACAATATGTGCAAGATCTGTAATCTGGGCTTGTTAATATATTTTGTAGAAAGAGGTAACAAACAATGAGAAGAATGACTGAGGGAATGAGCGAATGGATGAATGAAAGTTAGGGTTACCTAAAAAATATATTACTATATTATAATTGTATATTTTGATTTATGTACAATGTTGGTTAGATAGAAATTGTCTTTTACTTAAGTTCTATGCAGTGTCTTACAGTCGCACAGTCCGAAGGAAGATCGCGTGACAGTGTCCTGTCATTTCAAAGAGGATAATCGCGTCTCGTTGTGCGGACGTCGCGACGCGTCACCGTCGAAAAATACCAACAATTACGGTCCGCTCGGAGTCGGTAAGGTCGCGGTCTGCAAAGAGGATGCGAGAGGTGGGAACGGTCTTAATAATAACAAGAATGAGAATAAGAAATCGTTAACCGATCGTCCTTTCGAAAGAAGGCGGCTTCGTGGGGACCGGACAACGCTCGACAGCTGGGAGACGGCTCGCGATCCAACGATCCACTGGATCAAGAACCGTGCGTGTAGATCCGTATCCCTTTTTCACTCTCCTCTTCTCCCTCTCTCTCTCTCTCTTTCTCTCTCTATAATACCAGTCTCATTGTCGAGTCGTTACGTCACTGTTGTCGCTTCCACGAGGACGCTTGTCACTTGTAACAAAATCGATTGTCGACAGTCATCGGGGACGATTGAGCGGCGCGACGACCTTCGCGCAATTAAAACCCCTTGAAGTTTCAGTCGTCATGGTGAAAACGGTTGACAATGTCGGGATCAGGATGAATAAGCTTTTAATGTAACGGAGCCGGCAGGCTCATTCTGTCATCCCCAATCCGCAGAATCGATCGGTCGATGACTGGCCGTGAAATTTTTCCTGGGGACCCAGCGCGAAATCATTTCTGGATTATTGAATTCGTTCTAGACTTTGAAACTGTACGATGCTAAAGATGTGTGCACAAGACTTCTAATTATACTGGTCGTAATTAGACTGCGGATCTTATGCATTTATGACATAAATAAGTAGGTCAAATGTTGAGCAATGAAGTCGGTTAACCATCAGCTTGTGAAAAATATTTGGAAGATGTAAATATAAGGTACAATAAAAATATTTTAGCTGAGGAATCTTGCAATTGACGTACATTTTTCTGGATTATATTGTGACATTTGCTAATGAAGAAACTGATATCTCTTTTATCAGGTGTTTCAATATATTTCAAGGAGTACAGAAAGACAGAGATTTCATCCAGCCAGAGTAGCTTGTGAAAAWTATTTGGAAGATGTAAATATAAGGTACAATAAAAATATTTTAGCTGAGGAATCTTGCAATCGACGTACATTTTTCTGGATTATTTTGTGACATTTGCTAATGAAGAAACTGATATCTCTTTCATCAGGTGTTTCAATATATTTCAAGGAGTACAGAAAGACAGAGAATTCATCCAGCCAGAGTAGCTCGTGATTCCTCGTACACATTCTAGGAAAAATTCCTATCCGATTCGGAATTTGAATGGTCCAAAACCTAGAAATTAGCATTCAGAGGCTAACCCAGACGCGTTGTTTCAAATTTTGCGTGATTGGTCGCGAATCGATCCTGTTCTAGGACGGTGATTATTACCCAGCCGCTAGTTTAAAGACACACATCGTCTTCTGGAAACGATCAACCTCGCTATGGAAGCGAAAAAAGCATCGAGGGACAAGATTAGAATAATAGTCGTCGCGCCGGGTCGTTTCGGGAATAGTTTAAACTGTTTAACATAATAGCGACGGACGTCGCTCCGATTCGGAGACCCAACAATTTGCCGGACTGTTCTCTAATGTCAACAGATTAGCCGTAATAGTGAAATTACACGTTCGCGTAATATCTCGGCGTATGGGGGCCCCGGACCATGGGGCCGTAATTCACCCCCGTAGATTGAGGACGCTCTCTTATGTCCCCTCGAAAAAAAGAGGCGACTCCTCTCGATCGTCCAAGGGCCCGACAGATTTTGGTAATGCCAGGGTTAGACGTTGTACCCTGGGACGAGAGGTCAAACGGCTTTGCCCGTCGCAGATTACATGCATTATTTTTGTACTCGCCGACGCCGCGATCGCGAAATCACCGGTAATTCGCGCCGGAACAATTCTACACCCCCGCGGACCCCCTGGGCCAGATTTCGGGATGATCCACGATGATCCTCACGGTCTCTTTCGATAAAAGTCAATTTAAAATGTTTTCGGATATACGAGGAATCAATCAATATTTTTTTCTCTCACTTTCTAAAGCCGAATTCGTCGAGAAATATACTTAAATATTTTTGAAATGCCGATCATTTTTCAGCGATTTTCATATGTTTGGGAATTGTGTAAATTTTTCCACAATAGAATATGTATTTTGTTTTTCACTAGGAACATTCACAGATTCAGAGTCGAATCGCGAGTCGGGTTTCGTGACCGTTCGCCAAGCACCAGCGGCTCAAGATAGTACTTTGTCCGGTATCTGGCTAATCGTCGTGGAATCAACTGTTTTTTAATGGTGTTCGAAGCGCTCTCACTTTCACCCGGGACCACGGGGCACGCTCGAAAGTGTGAATACCATTGTTCGAGCGCATCGGACCATTGAGAAGAAGGGGATTAAGTAACTCGCGGAGGGACAGTCGGTTTTTAATCCCCGAATTAATAGCCGGCGATAAATCACCGGCAATCCGTTCCTGCACGGCAATGATTACTTAAGAACCGCAGTGCTGGGCTCGGGGAATATTTTTGCGAAACGTGTGACACGTTGCACTGCAATTTTCACGTGATATACATCGACCATTTGCAATTTTAAATAGAAAAGCCTGAGCATTATTCAGACTAGCCGAGCATTAAAATTGACCAGTATGCAGTATAAAAATAACAAGACTTAATTTATGTAGATATTCAGTCAATTTCTGTGTGAAGGCATTTTAGAACTTCAATAATTATAATATAATATGTGCGAATTTTTTTTAATTTTATTAGAATTAAATAATATTAGTTTTATATTAGGTCAGTGCACAAAGAAGTCCTTGTATTTTAATACGAAATCGGGCACGAACTTTTGCCTGACCCAATGTTCTTTCAAATTTCACAGGATTCTGCTCAAATTCATTATTTACAAAATCTCGCAATTGACAGCATGGCACTGCAAACAATCAAGTACCAAATTTTGGCACGTCGACTGGACAAGTAGACGGCAAACCTAAATAAAAATCGAGGGGAAGCTGGTCGGTGGCAAAAGTTTCCGAAGGATTTTCCGTTTCCGCTCACGTCAGCGACTGTCGGATACTTTGCTATACTAAGGGCGGTCGAGACGTCGAAAAGGATCGTGGAACGTGACGCGCGTCTTTTGATCGTCGAAATCGTGGGGTTGAGGAAGAGGATGAAGAAGAAGTAGAAGAAGAGGGACGGGGGTAGAGGGGAGAGGGGTGGCAAGTAGGAAGGAAGGAAGCGATGTACTCCCTGGATAATAATGATCTCAGGATCGACGGATGACGTACGACGGAGTCCCCGAGGGGGCCAGGCAGCGGTTGATCCATTGTTACGCTATCTCTCCTATTCTGGCTCGCGTTTAATGCATAATCTATTACCGGCTTTTAACAATGCGTACCACCTCTCGCCGATCCGAGTAGGCACTCGGCCTCTTCATCCGAGGGTCGCAGACACCGAGGATCGATCTTTCCGCGAGCGGAACAAACCTCTCGCACCCTCATATTTCACCAATGTTTTGACGTCTGCTTCGTAAGCATCCGTCGCGCCGCAAGGGTGGATCGACCAGGGGACACCACCTTCCCGTGGGGTTGCGACCCTTGGATAAGGATCCACCGTCTTCGGTAACCAAACTAGGCTAAACGGAATCCAACACTACTCTGCGACTCTGGCACCCTTCAATCAATTTCACTGACGAAATTTCTCTGAGAACACATTTGTGAAAAAATATTAACCTCTCGAGTACCCAAATATATTGTATATAAACAGAATGGCTGTGGTGGTCAGACATATTGTAACTGGTAATTGTCAATAATTCCTCTGATGAGAACAATACCGGGGCTAGGACTGCCAACAGTTTAATTGGATTGATCCTAATCCCCGCACAGTGGGAAGAGCAGCATCACGCTCAGCGATTCCCGAAAGCGTTTGGAATTCCGAGGAACAGAATAGAAAAGCAATCGATGTCCCAAAATCTTTGAACGAGGAAACACAAGGGTAGGGTGCCTCGTCGAGGAGAAAAGAAAGGGCGGATCTTTGATGAAAGAAAGAGCGATTATACGATCTCTTTCGAATCCTATTCCCCTATCTCTTTCTCTCTCCCATTGGCCTTTATTCTCGTTGATCTGCTCCTCTTCTCCGCCACTCCCGTTGCTCGACCCTGCGGATTCACCTTCGCGAAGTCATTCGACGATTCTGAAACGTCATTTCCCGTAATGCGATATATACCAGCGAAATCCCGAGCATCACTCCGCGGCTATTAATCTATTGGCGGGGCTCCAAGGGCGATGCACTTCTCGATATACATATTCAATGACGAGATCGCGTGGAAGAGGCCTCTTCCTTCACCAGCGGAATCGACAGCCGATTTTTCGCCGGCTGGATCATTCGTCTCTCTCGGCAAAATCATTCGTTTGACCGGGGTTGACAGTTTTATTTACAGCGGGGTCGATCGAATTCTATTCGAAATGATATATCGAACGATCGTTTGGAATAATTAATTGTTAATAGGGATCATTTACCAATCCTAACAAACAGGAATATAAGTAATTGTTTACCGCAATCGACATATTAACCCTTAGCACTCGAGGGCGCCTCTGAAGCACCTCTAAAAATTGCTGTACTATTATTTAAACTATTGTTTACATTATTAGATACGTCGATATCTAACCAATTACTAAACATTTAAGTATTGTAGGAGATATTATATCGATTTCATATCTACCAAATTTTAAAAAATCAGAGAATGGGGATATTCTGGGTCAGAAGAAACGTTTGATTTTCGAGGTAAAATAGCTCCGAGTGCAAAGGGTTAAGATAATAGGAATTTATTTAGCAGCGCAAGGTTCGATCAGTTTCTACAACAATTCTAGCAAAGTTTGAAGCATACCCAAACGTGTCGATTCGGTGGAATCTTAATGCTCGAGGCCACATTTTGCTATTCAAATGTTTAATAGTTCACGGGAAAAGAAAGCGGGTCCCCTAGACCCGCTAGAGGACTCATCGGTAAGGCTATCTAACGAGCCCTGCTTTAGACACGGGATGTTTGAAGTCGTGTGAAGAACTTTATTTATACTTATCGGTGACACCTCAGTAACTAGCAAGAAAGCCTTTTTCGACAGTGTTGTCCATCTTTCGGACGGTGTCAGAACTTTGGCCTTCTCGGACTGTAAATTTTTTCGCCATTGTAATATAAGTAATTGTTTATCGCGATCGACATATTAAGATAATAGGAATTTATTTAGAAGCGCAAGGTTTGATCAGTTTCTACAACATTTCTAGCAAACTTTGAACACTTGAATAGCAAAACGAGATTGCTATTCATTTGAATATCTAAACTTTGCTAGAATTGTTGTAGAAACTGATCGAACCGAACCTTGCGCTGCTAAATAAATTTCTATTAAACAGGAATATATTTATGCATCGATGTGACAGTGTCATAGGATCGCAGAATCGCGGTAATGGGGTCCAGGAAAATTGGGTAAGAAATGTCGACTGATTCAGATACGCCCACGCGTTTCAATTGCGGCTCGCATGATTGCCGCTTCCGGAATCCCGACTGGAGCCGCGGCTTTCGAGCGTGTTCGGAGAAGAACACAGAGGCGATATTTAATTCACACTGGCGGGCGCGTGCAGTCATGGTAAATCATTAACGAGCGCACGGTGGAAGATTAAGGGCCGGCGTTTAACAGGCTCGCTTTTAACGGCCCGAACGGCACGGCAAGCTGAATAAAAACCGGCGCTAAATCGGCGCACGCTGTGTCTCGATCGAAAACCATCCTCGATCTCTACAGTTTCTTGAGCGGGTACTCTGCGTTTGAAAGCCATTTTTCTCGGCAGCATTATTATTTTCTTGCGAAGAGAATCAATATCACACGAGCTATATTTTCAATATCATTCTCGATCATTTACAACAACAATTAGCTATATTTTTGTGAATACTAAACGCTGGATTCGGATTTGAATCTTCAGGTTCAAGAACCACGTTAGCTATTAAAATGTTTTAATACGAGGAAAAGAAAGGTGGTGTTTCGTCCTAGACCCGCTAGAGAACTCATCAGTAAGGCTATCTAGCGGGCCCTGCCTTATACATGGGATGTTCGAAGGCAATTTGAGAAACGTATTTATGCTGAATGGTGACAGATCAGTAACTAGCGAGAAAGTCTTTCCACCGGTCGTGTCCATCTTAGGGACGGTGTCAGAACTAATAGTATATGTAGGATGATTTCGGCGCACAGGTTCGATCAATAGTAACCAAAAAAATTTATAACAATTTTGCAATTAGGATCTCAACGTTTCGATCCTGATGAGGATCATTCTCAAGAGATTTTTGCGTCTGTAACGAAAAGTAATTTTAAAGTAATACCATAATTTAAAAATATGTTTTCAATTAGAAAATTAATTATTTTTCTCACTTGTTATAAGCAGTAAAGATACAAATCGATGAAAATACGTTATTTCATGCTGGTAAATACTAGACTGATCCTTGTTGAAGGTTACAATGTAAAAACAGTAATACATCATGGACAAAGAAACTAATGTCAGAACTAATGTCTTTCTCGAACTGTAAATTTTTTCGGCATCTAGTTTAATAATTAATTAATTGCTTATCGATCGTAATTTATCTTCAGGATATTACAAATTTTTATTCGCGGCGTAAAATAGCTAATTGTTGTTGTAAATGATGGAACCTTTGCGCCGCGAATAAAAATTTGTAATATCCTGAAGATAAATTACGATCGATAACCAATTAATTAATTATCATTCTCAATGTTCATTGTACTATTCATTCATTATGCACTATCCTATGCTAGAAAACTGTTTTGTCACTTAGTTTAGTTACGAAGATGTATTTCCACTGATCAGTTTGGTTAATCGAGGCTGTTCAGTACCGCAGATTAAACAAGCAAAGTGTTTGAAATGATTTCATGAAAAGTTTCATAAAAACATCATTAAAAATCATAAAGTTCTGCATAAAAATCAGTGAATGTGCTCTTCGGCGGAATTAATAATTCTAACTTGCACTTCCATGGCAGAATTTAATTTCTATAGCTATAGACATTTCTATTGTAACGTCTACAAAGATTCCTGAGTGGGATTGTATCGGCCGAGATTGATTTCACATGTTAAACGATCGAAGATGTCGCGAGACGAAGTCCATCTTCTTGAAAATATCCTGCGGCTTGTCAATTCCAGCGAGATGTCTGTCCATTATACAATTAATCTGGTGGACGAGCGATCAATTACCACTGAACGACAACGACAGGCAATCAGCGTCGAATTATGACGACATTGCAGCGATTGGTCGCGGTTTTCCCGATGCTGCCTTGTCACGAGGACTATTCTGCTTTGCTATTTCCTTCGAGGACGTGTTCGTCCGTTGCTTGAGAATCTCTTCGATAGCGAACCGTCGCTGGAAAGACTGGTTTGCGAATCTGTCACTATATTTCATTAAGACTGCATCAATAAAATTTTTTATTAAAAATTATTACTCATCAAATTGCGGATTTTTTCGCTAAATAAAAATTGGCTGCACTAACTGTAAGATGCTGGACAGGTTAAAATACACTGACCCCTTCTAAAAAATAAAATTATCAGTTCACTAATCAGCAATAAACCAAGCGTAAAATCGTTCAACCATAATAAAAATTATAATAGGTTACCCTTGTGCCATCCAAATGCAATTGACACCCTTCAATTCTTTGAATCCTCCTGTTGTTTCAAATTACAGTTGCCAAGACTTTTTCCAAAGAAATGCATAATACTACACGAGTCCACGAACAATAAAAAGAGCAAAATGAAAACTCGTTCAACCATAATAACGAGATAATAAGCAGTCCAGGACACCGCCACGGGATTCACGGACACCAAACTTTTCAATTTCCACGCCGATCGCGAGACCGTTCGAGAGGGGCGCGGCTCAATTTCGAAATTCCGCGCCCTACGGGTCTGAAATTCCGGGCGAGGATATTTTTGCGCGCTATTCGCGAAAGAATTCCGCCCGTAACAATTTTAATAGACGATCGAACAAACTCCGAGCTGTCCTTAACATTCCACGATAGGGGTAAAAGGATGATGAATTGTCCCAGGAAGGGATCGAGGTCCCTAATCGGTACATCGGACGAAATTCTGGGCCCGGTTATTTCGTCGATCGGCCGAATCGATCGGGGGAAAGCTCGAGGGCGGTCGAGTGGGACTGAGGAGATCGGCAATAGGATCTCGAAACGAAAGAGAGAGACAGAGAGAGGGAGAGGGGGCTAGTACCCGTGGCCAGGGCGTAGACACATTTATATATCGATCGGATATTTATGAAGATTCGGGAAGAACGAACGATGATCCGCATCTGCCGCGCCATTAGGCTAACCCGGGCCCCGTAGCTGGGGGCGCCAGGTGTGACCTCCGTGGCTCTCTAATGGCCCAGAGCCGCGATAATCCCGACAGCCCTTGCGATCCCTCCACGGATACTACCAAGAGATTGATACCGCTCGATGGGAACCAAACCGCCTTCGCCGATTCCTAGTTCGCGTGATCGTGCCCTTCGAATATTCAGCCTCGGTGGAACTGAACTGCCAACTTTTTCAGATGCTGCGATGCTCTCTGTTCCGTCGAACGTTTTTATTTTATCCTTCGAAGTTAGTAGTTGGTTTGCGAAAGAATGCTTACTTGAGACTTTTTCATATCTGAACGGGCCAGTGTGGATTTTGGAAATTTTTACTATGGGTTAGATGAGAGTACGAGGAAAGGATGAACAAATTTTCAACCTAATTTCGTTTCCAGTTGGAAGGGGTGCGCTTGTATACTCACTTCCACTGAACGCGGTTATTTAAGAATTTTTTATATCTGAAATATCAGTGTGAATCTTTGCAATGATTAGAAAAGTGTTTGAGGAAGGTATATGTATATATATAAACATTCATTTAACAAAACATTAACGCGACATGCAAATTAATAAAAATATATATAACATGTAAATCAATAAAAACATATATAACATTTAAACATATATGCACACTGACATTCAGTCACATGACATGCATACTTACATCATTCTTACAATAGTTAACATGCTAAATTCATTTTCCTAGCCCATTCCTGAAACATCTGAATCAACATTCCCCACCGAATCACATGAAAGTCGTAGAAGAGAGCGGAAGAGACTGAAACTACGAACAGAGTCGACGAAAAAGAAGTGATTTTGCTCGCGAAACAAAGTCCCGCAGCTCGCAAGCGTCCGCAGGAATTTCACCTTTCACCGCGGAGGCTGTGCGCCAAGGTTTGGCCGAGAGGACCTTGTTATTAATCACGTCGCTGCCATCTCCCAGAGCAACGTTCGCTCGTTAGCGAAGGGGTTGGCGGGGCATCCGGGGGTGGCCATCTCTTAATTACTTCCGCGCCAATTAACACCGCCTCGAATAAAGAAGGGGCTACTCGACCGCCAATGGGAGCACGCTTCTGAAAAAGCTAGTTGCCTCGGAAGCACTCGCTTTCGATTTAATATAGCGAGCCTGCACGGCGCACGTGGGCTCACGATACACCGTGCGTGTGCATGTATTCGCAGGAGTGGCCCGCCACTTTCGCGAAATCGATCCCTCGACGTCGGTGACGTTGCCGTCTTCCTTGCGGATTTTCTAATGGGCGATTAAACTGGAATAACGATCGATTTTTCAGGTGACCTTCGAGCACTGAATTTGTTGAATTGTACGTGCAAGGTGGTTGCCGTTGAACGGTTGTATCTATAAAAATTCTGAGAGGAAGGACCGAATTTTTTTATTTCCAATTATTTATTTATGAAACAATTATCAGCGTATTCTTCACGCTTTTCTAATTAAAACGAGTAAAAACACGACACAAATCGGAGTTCATTAGCATGTTTAACCCACAGTACAGTGGAACCTCATTATCCAAATACAACCTAAATAGTTCAATTTTGAATGGATATACAACCTGATTTATTGGGAACATCGGTAACGATTTAATTTAGCATTGCAGCAAGGTAACTGTTACTGATAACTATTACTTGAACATGTATATTCCAGTGCGTAGTTCGGATAAGCGAGACTCTACTCGGTTTAATCATGGATTAAACAAACAAAAGAGATCCAAATTAAGTCGTATGGGGGCTCGTTTTAAACAGAAAAGTGTGGCGAATATGTTCGCAAGAGTTTCATAAAGAAATTATGGAAATAAAAATGAGGTTGTCATTGGATTAAAACTTTTCTATGCTCGCCTTCAGCGGCAATAGATCCAGGACTCTGCACACGATACACGAGAATGGGGAAGAAGAAAACACAGAACCAAGTCATGAAGTAACTGAAGAAGATCGATTGTCGAACAAATCTAGCCGATGAATTCTCAAACAGAACATTCTCCAAAACGAGGTTTTGGCGTTGGAATTTTATAGAAATCAAATTTTTCGAGAATATCGAGAGAATATCAGTGCAAGCAGCTGGGAAAATTGTTTAAGGAGCATTCGTTTTCATCGGGGCCTCGGTCGTCCTTCAGCGGGCTTCGATAGTTATCGAGGTCGAGGAGATTCGACCCTTAGCTCCGGCGATAGCGGCTCCATGCATCATACGCGGCGGAAGATACCGGAAAAAATATGAGGAGGGCGGTTCGCTGTTAATCTGAGACGTCCGCGAGGAGGACGGCCGAGATCGCCGGTAGATACAAGCTTTTCGTCTACTCGTGATTTACTCGAGTAGTTTCGCGGCGGACGGGGAGCCAAGTAAACCGGTCACGTTCGGATAGAGTTTGCTGGATTCCGAAGGGATCCGGGGGTGAAGAGAGAAAGAGAGAGAGAAAGAGAGAGGAAGGGAGAGGGCGAGGTGGGACAGAGAGAACATCGGCTGGTCCAGGATAGCCAGGAGGGATCAGCTGTGCTCTTCCGAAACCGGAGTCCCACGGGAAGTCAATCAACCGGCCTTTCTTCGGCCGCTACATCGCGAAGGGGTGACTCGCGAATCCCACAGAAAAGTCCGGTTCATCGAGTTTTGTCGATGCTACGATTCTGGCAGACGGTTCCATACGTCTTCTTCAATTCTATTTGCTGTCCCACCTGGAATTATTCTTGAAGACGCCAATTTTTGTGGTCGCGAAACAACGTGCTCATTAAGACGTTCTTGAATTCTTCTAAATCGACCCACCAAGCAACAAGTTCATCTCAAAAGCTTTGCTGCAAGTACATCCCCAAAAAACTCCGTCGTGTGAAGACCCAATGAGACGTAATGGTTAGGGGTGTGTCCAAAGGGGACGATGGCAATAAAAGCTCGGTCTCAAATAGCGGCACCGTGAAGCTTGCCGCAAGAGATCATATAGCAAGCAATCAAGGTGAAGGGTGTGGAAGACATGGTGCTATCACATCCCACGACGCTGTGTTCAAATCGTCGCCCAATCAGGAGTAATCACAAGGGGTGTGTTCGAGGCGGACGATGACAATAAAAGCTGACTCTCGAATCGCGGAAGCCAGAAGCTTGCCGTCGGAGTTCGTGGAGGTAGCTAGCAGGGTGGAGGGTGTCGAGGACACATATTGTAGGCTATGGCGGTGTGTTCAAATGGGACGGGTTCAGGAGACGAGCGACCTAGGGTAGTACCTCGGGTAGCCGTAGCAGAGGGTGAATTGAGTGGCGTCGGAGGGAGAGGGTGTGCCGTGCCGGTGAGATATCCTGAAGGAGGGGCGGAGGGGGCGAGGACGAATGGGGGTGGAGAGGTTGACGGGGGTGAGGTCAGCGATTGGCATTTAATTAGCGGCCGGATGACCGCCGCCGCCTCCGGATCAATACGCCGCCCCCAGGGGCCAGCGTGCAGGAGGCAGATCGACCCTGCCGTCCTCTTTCTCCTCTTCTAACCTCTTCCGTCCTCTCCTCTTCCTCCCTCTAGCTCCTCGTCCCTCTCTAGCTCTCTTTAGCTCTTTCTCTCTCTGGCACTCACGGTCCTCCTACTTTCTGCCACCCCTTCCTCGAACCCGAGTGGAACCGAACTCGTTTGCTCCGCGTCGGTGAAACCCTTTTCCAACCCCTCTGGTCCCCCCTGGCCCCCTCTAGCTCCCTCTGGTCTCCTCTGGTCCCCGCTGGTTCCTCCTCCGGCGGCGGCTGGACCGAGGAGAGAACTGCCTTCGTGCTCCTTAACCTAACCTCCTGACCGAACACCACGTGCGGGGAATATCCGGAAGCACTTCGGTAAAATAAAGCGAATCGACGGTAAGTGCCGCGGATCCTCTTGTATCCGTGGCCTCCGGGGCTCACTGGACAAGGATTCCTGCCCCTCAACCCCTCTGATCCTGATGCTGTGCCATGGTTTCTCTGCCTCCACCCATCCTCTCTCACCCTGCTGTACCCTATCGGCCGTCTCTGTCTTACTCTCTTTTGCTCCCTCCCTCTAATTCTCTTGCTCTCTCAGTTTCTCTGTCTTCCTCCCTCTAATTCTCTTGCTCTCTCAGTTTCTCTGTCTTCCTCCCTCTATTTCCCTCTGTCTTTCTTTCTCCCTCTTTGTCGAAGCTATTCTACCGACTGCTCCCGCTGATCACCGGGTTCTTTTTTCTCATTTTTCGATACCGATAGACCGCCGATACGTTCGACTTTGTGCCCGAGCCGATATTATAGGTGGTGCGCCGTAACGAGACCGATCGTTACGAAGATTGTAATTGCGTTTTGAGACGGCACCACGGATAGATGGGATGAAAGAATGCTTCCGGTGGAAAATACGCGGTGCCGATTCCTTCTGATGAAGTGTACCCTGCTGATGGCCTACCTGGTGATTAATCGGAGGTTGGGGTGGTTTGGTTGACACCTATTTTGTGTTTCGATGACGTTCGTGACTTAGAGCAGTCCTCTATTCAATTTTTGTTTCATGAGGTTTTGAACTATCTTTTTCTTCTCCACATTTTTATTGAACCCCTGCGTCTTTGATAATTGATAAAGACAATTTAAGATAAATCCCAATAAAATTCATCCCCAAATTGTCAACCGTTTTGTGGAAATAAATTTATAAAAATCACTAACCTGTTCACGAGCCATATATGGCTGCTACAGAATCCTCCCTGAAAGGAGATTTTGTTTCTCATAAAGATCGACAGTCTACTAATAACGATACGAAAGTAATCTAAGGTTAAGGAAGATCGATCAGCGTGGCATTCGCGAGGTCTGATGTTCGCGGAGGGGTCAGAAGGGCGAGGAGAGTCGCACCCCGGCCCTTTTCGGCGGGCCCTGGAACCAGTGTAACGGCAACCCCCCTTGGTCGGAGGGCCCCGGTCGATGCGTGATATATCGGCTCGTAAAAATCCCCGGGAATAAAATATCTCCGTTGGATCTCGGGGCGAAGGTCGGCGTCGCCGAAAGGGCCCCTCGCCGCGGCCGACCGCGTTTATGGGTGACCAGGTACACGTATGCAAGGCCCTCGCACACGGGCCCGTAGGTGCGAACATTGTTAACAAGTCCCGTATTTTATACACTCCTGCGAGAAACAACGAGACGGCTGCTGCCAAGGGGAACGTGCAGGGGTGCTCCGTCCAACTTAAATTTCTCTTCATTAATAAACAAAATACATCTCACCATGAACAATTTCTTTGCGAAGCTTTTGCAACATACTCGCGACATTTCTCTTATTAAAATTGGTCCAAACGGGTTTTTCTTGATGTTGGAGCGATTAGTATACTAAGTATGTATCGAGTGAACGATTTTTGTTAAAATTTGCCGTAGTCATTAATTAATCGCGTTAATAAGGTTGGTCCTATTTATAAAAAATTTATTTGTTTTTAAAAACTGTGGAAATATGTTTTACAGATACTGAATGTATCTAGTTTACCACGTCCCGCCCTCGCAACGAAGAGTCAATACTACCGAAGACGATGCTCCAAGAACCACCGCGATGATTCATCCGGATGATTTTTAAAGCTCTCGCTCGGGAGAGTCGAAGTGTAAATCGATGACCGTGGTCGGCATCTCGCTCTCGTTCGCGCGAGGAGTTAATCACGGTAAACGGACTTCATTCACTTCATTGTTCGAAACGAGGCGTCGGAAAAGAGCGGTGAAAACGATGCTCGTGCCAAATCAGTGTTTACACATGAAATTATAGCTGGCCGGGTAACAACCTTCGGAAATATCGTCTCCGCGTCATCCTAAAACGGTTCTCAATTCTTCGGAGTCGTCGACATTGTCGTCGATTCTTGCACGCTCTCGAAGAAATCGAGAAAAAGGGAGATGGGAAACAAAGGCCTGGAAACGAGGATAAATTGATATACCTGTGGATTATTACCGCAATAATTTACGTTGACAGCGCTATCTATATGTAAATGCAAACGATCTCTCGATGGCAATCGATATCCGATCGATCAAGGATTATTTACGTTGCGTGGATACAGTGAATTTCAAAATAGTCTCCGACAGATTAACGTCGCTCGAACGCGTTAATGGACGCGTCCTGGATCCTGTAACCTGTCCTTCATTGCTCCATCTTTTAAAATTATCTTTCGGTTCGAAAAATCTGTGATCTTTCTTAAAAGTTACAATTTTGGCGTGTTATAAATGTGACGTTCAGATTTATATTATAAATTTTTATTTCGTCAAGATATTATAAAACGACGGAGTTATTTACTAATTTTGAAACCTTCTTCCTTAGAACGTTGCCGGATGGCCGCCATTGCTGCGAAGACCTGCAACGTCCAAAGTAAGAAATCCCTACTGATCTACAGATGCGAACGTATTCTCTAAAATCTAGTGCATAGATCTTGCGAAATCAGTATCATAAAATCGTACTATTGCTGTATTATATTAATCATGTATAACTAGTAGACCAATTCAATGCAATTTTCAAGATAAAAAACATATATTTTAAATTTTTGTTAACAGCCCAAATAAAAAATATGTAAGAATTAACTTTAGCTATGTTTTATGATAAGGGTTAACGAGATTAAAGTGTAAATTATCAAGCAGTATTGGAGTGTCATGGTTGCGAGACAGTGAAACAGTTGAACCATTGGAACGATGTTGCGAACTGTTTCGCGACCTTTCGATTCGATTCGCAATGTCCTTGCTCCGCCCGCGGGAATTCCGCGGATGGAAGTTATCGGGGGCCGTCTCTGCGTCTGTCCGCATTTACACGCCGCCGCTGGAATGCCATAATTGGCGGTGGTTATTATTTATTTTCCGCTCGCTGACACGAGCGTTCCTTTCGATCGGGGACCTTTCTACTCTCGGGAATTCCGATATTCGCCCGTTGTCCGGGATCGACGCCCGTCCATTCGCTTGTCAGCCGGTGTTTCGCGTCGTTAACATTTTTATTTGCCAGTCGGGCACACGTTCTCCGCGTTCCTAACCTGTTAACACTTCGTAGACCCGCGTTCTTGCTTAATGAGGCCCGCGGAAAACTTCTCTTTGAAATCGCTAATAGGGTGATCTGTCCACTGAATTAGCAATCATACAATTCGAAGTATTTTGACCCCGAAAAATTCTGTTATGTAATCCAAACAATAGAATATAAGTATGCAAATCATCGATGCGAAACGATCATCCTATTACTATACAAAAATTCCCAAATGATTTAGAACGATCCCTCTACCCTCTTTAAAAAATCATAGCTCATGTAATTTGAGGTATTTCGTCTCCAAAAAATTCTTTCATATAGTCCAAATAGTAGAAAACAAGTGTGCAAAACTTTGATATAAAACAGTAGTCCAATCTCTTTAAAAAAATTCCCAATCTCAAGGGATTTAACATGTTCAGGAATTCTTTTTGGAAAAACTGTGGAAACTTTTGCATTGGGATTTTTCACACATGTTTGTTCATGTTTGAAGTACGCGTGTGATTTTTTAATGGCAGAAATAATCAAAATTATGTCGAGGTCAAGCGTCGACTTTTCGATGTCCTTCGCGAGATTATTCGCCTAATCATCCCCCGATGGGCGTAACCGATCGAACGGGAGAAAGGCTGGGAGTCACGATCCGTTCTCGCGAGGCACGTTTACCAGGAAAGGACGTCCCGTGTCAGGAAGCCATCAGACATCGGTGGGGGGAGCCCTCGAATGCTACTCGCCGGAATTGACGAAATGCAAACTACCATCGACGCAAACTTCCTCGAGGTGATGGTAATTATTATAATGAAGCCGAGTGGAAATTGTGCCGGGGCGAAACGGATCGGGGAACCCAGACCACTTCCGAGCTCTCCAGTTCCTTAGCAAACTGTACGGCGCGATTCCCGAATTTATTCCCTTACTGTAGAAATAGTATGAAATTTAAATATATCCAATTTTGTAATTTCCGTAAATTTCAGTAACGTTTCGAATATTTCCGAGGTTTTATTTCAGAGCCATGAAAGCATAAAAATTCTCTCCGTCGAGCTACCAACTTCACGAACCCCTAAACATTCCTTACACTCTTGTTATACTACATTTGAATCAACATTTAAATCAGCGTTCCAGCCTCGAGTAGCGTAGAATTTTCGCATCCATTTTTGATTCGCAGGGCAAGATTCGCGAGGTTGCGAGTAAATAACCAGTACTCGGCAAATTTTACAGGATAAATATATGAAAAGTTATTTGGAGTAATGGTCATTATTAAATTTAAATAAAACAGTACCTGTATTAAATGTACGGTCCAATAAAATAGACTCATTCGGCACATTCTGTCCAAAGTATTTTATAAACAATTTCAACGATCTGTTTAAACACAACAACTTCAAATATCGTCTTAAAAAAATACGAGAATGTTTCGGAACCTTCATTTTGGCAGACAAAAATATTTTTCACTGAAAATTGACCTGGCAAGCATTTTGGCAAAGCAAGCATGCAACAATACTGATAATAATAATCGTGGGACGCGATATCTCAAGGAAGATTTTCGTGGTAGATGAGCAGCTGGCCGCAGGGGAGGATCGACAGGATCTTCTCGCTCGATCTTAAAGAACGTGCGTCGATGGCGGCGAAAAAAATGACTAGACGTTTTAATAGGGCGAGTTTTCATCTATCGTCCCTATTCATCGGCAATTTCCGATTGAGTCGCCGAACCTTAGGCGATCGATCGCCCATTGTCTCGGCTGGTCTTGACTTTTCATCCAGACCCGGCCACACCTTGCGACGCGTCTCGACATCCACCACACCGGTCGTTCGACGAAAATGAACTATAATAGCCTAATGGCCGATAGACGTCGTTCGATCCAGCAAGCATCGCTTCGGGAATCACTGTCGTTACACGCGACACGTGACAGTGTACCTTTCTGTCAGAGATTATTCTGATCGAACACGAGTGATCAGCATACTGCGGAGTTTATACAAGTACATTTTCATTTCGCAATTTAATTATTACAGAAATTAGCAGGCTTAAATATTTACCGAATTTTCAAATTAAGTTGTACATCGATCGCTTTAGAATTAGGATATCATCGATTCGGATAGTCGAAGTTCCACCATATCGTGGATTAAACGATAAGAATATGTTTTGCTGGTGTAATCTAGGTCGTATAGTTCTGATCAAAACCATTTCGCAGGGGTTACAATGTAAAATATTACACTCGGAGTACTCTGCATAATTATTCAGCGACAACAAACGAGAAAACACGGAGTCTCGGCGATTTCCCGACGCGTTAATGCGATTTTTTCAGGAAAGAAGATAGCGCGGGTTGTTCATCCCCATCGCGCGCGATTTTCTCAATTAAAAAACCCACCCCCTGGCTCTCTATTTCCGGGCGTGGGAGCGGTCCGAACGGAAAAAGCGAGCGAATTAAATCCCTGGTGGTGGGCGTGGACGCGAAATATCGTGGCATTGTTCTCCTTATCGCATTAAAAAAGAAATCCCCGACGCGTGGCCGTGGCGCGATCGTCGTTTTACGAGCTGAGCCCGTAGGATTATGCTCCCGTGACTACCTCCTTCTCTCCTTCCACCAATCTGGTGGCCCCTGGTGGCCAACGAACCCCCGGACCAACGACCCTCGTCGTTATTTTTCGCGTTGCCCACCAGCTGTAATAATGAGATTTAAAAAGCACACTCCTACATGCTACCTGTCCGTTCGACACGGAAACAAAAAGGGACCGAGCAATTTTCTGCACTGACGATGGCACCGGACCATTCTCTCACGGCCCTGTACACGTCGATTCTTTTCCTTTTATTCTTTTGTGTCCCTTTTTTGCGATGGACAATGGGTTGCAGCCATTGAACACTATTTTTTAAATTTGTTGCCGATTGCAAAACCAAAAATGGAAAATAAACATTTTCTTATATCGCTAGTGCATGACGAGAATTATTGTAAGAATTTATTGAGGCGATTATAAGAGATAATACATTTTATTTAATTTCAATTCCTCACGATTGCCTTTCACAATTATTATTTTGCTACATTAAAAATGAATATGAAATTGTCCAGATTCTAAAGAAATTTTTGACGAATTTGACAAAGGAATGTTTTCAACTACAACTAATTTTTAAGCCCACCGACTCTTTTCTTCTTCCCCATTTATATTCTTCCTTTTGTCCACCTTTGTCTTTCGACAATTTTCAAAAATTATCGTGGAGTTATGACTACACAGTATTTTCCAGACGATTGCACTCCCGTCAAAGCGACAGATAATCCAATTTTCCCCGCTTTTGTTTCTTCTACGGTCCTTTCGGTGGCTGCTTGTGGGTGCCATTGTTCGGTTAACGTTTACGAGTCGAGTCACCGGAAAGAAGAAGCAATTGAGCGTCCCTTAAGGATTCGAACGCACCGAAGAAGGCTTTAGTAACTTGGGTTTAGTCGGCAGATCATTGGCATGATCAGTTTGAGAGTATAATGCCTTTTCTTGGGGATAGTTGTCTCTGAGAGATCAGATTCTTCGTGTTTATCTTCAGGGTCTTTGGAGATATTCTTAAATTTCTTTATGCCTGAAAATAAATTTTCAATTTCATGGATAACTTGTGTAATTTTCTTTCAATGTAATACTTGTAGAAATGTTATCGGATTCGCTCCAAATTTTATATACATAATTTTAGTAACAGTGTCTAAAAGTAGCAACAACATTATACTCAGATCTCAAGTCCGTAGATTTTATTTATTTAAAGATCCAGCAGCTGTATTTTTAATCGTTACGGAAAACATTCCCCCACCCAAGCCGAAGCCATCAAAGCATAAAGGAAATTTTTCATACCTGGAATTTCTCCCTTCAGAAAACCGTGCATCTTCGGGATCTCGTGTGTGCATCCCTTAGCGATTTTCCTGGCCGACTTGCTCCCGGAGCATCCCTCTTGTGTTCGAGCCTTCTCGTCGAGACGTTTCACGGTACATGGATCAAGACCGGCAATCGGGGTGATATTATTTCATCGGTCGGAAATAACGCGAGGGGGACGATACAACGCGGTGGTCAGGCCCGAAAGTTAGCATAGCCCGTGACTTAGTGCTCCTGAGGGTGCTGTCTGTCAACCCCGGGCCGGAGAACCTTTCTTATTTCGCGATATTTTGTCGTCGCAATATTTATCGTCCACGCAGGACCTTGCCCTCGATACACCTCTCTCGCTTTTTCTCTTTTCCTCTCTCGACTTTTATCTATCTCTTCTTCGAAATAATCTTTGCGCCCTGCTCTCTCGGGGGTGGCTAATCGGACTGCCAGAAATTTTTCACTTTGCCTCGAAAAATAGATCGATGGATTGACGGTGGCTGTTTTGTGACTATTCATTCCAGGTTTCATACCGCTTCAAAACATTTTTATACTGTTTTGTAATTTATTCTTATTCCCACTAAATTTTTGTAGATTTTCATTCTCACTTTATTTGTATACATTCTTATATTTACTCTATTTATTCGTATTTTTATACACTACTATATTCATTTCATTTTTATACATTTTTATTCTCACTTTATCTGTTCATGTTTTTATACGTTCTTATAATTACTCTATTTTTACTCTCACTCTATTTTTTGTACATTTTGATACATTCATTTTATTTGTACATAGTGGCATACGTACATTTCTATTTTTCAAACGACGGTGGAGCAGAGAGAGGAAAGAACCAGAAGCGGCAGAAGGCGGTCAATTAATTCGAAAAAGTAATTTCGAAGAGTCACGGGGGCGGGATATAAAAGCCGGGGACTTTGTTTTATGCTTTGCGAGGTAGCCTCCCTCGCGGCCTTAGGAGGCAACCGCTAATATCGCCATATAATCTGTCGCCGTTCCGAATAAATAACCCGCTGCGAACCTAATAAAATTCGCCGTCTGCGAAATTTTGTCAGCCAGACTGTGAACGTGCACGATGCTCACCGACGACAGAACATTTCCCGCGAATGAGCTTGCACGGTGGCGCGGGTCGCTGCCTGTATAAAGACACATGGCCGACTATGGCAGCTTCATTTGTCTTTATATTAGCGGCACACGCCGCTATAGCGATACTATAACGATACTATAGCTCGCCACCCCCTTCGCAACACCGTCAAAAACGGCGACGAAACGTCTTCCCTCGGCTTTCGCTTCCTATACGTGCGAATGCTTTATGTACAATGTATGTACATATAAATATGTAGATGTATACATTTACACATACATATAGATGACTTTCGATTTTTAGTCAGCTCTTTCAATTATTCGTTTATCTTTCTGACGAGTATTTCACGCATCATCGCAAAAATTAGTAGATGAAATTTAATACTGTGAAAGCATTCAAAGTATTCTTTCACTTTGGAGATTTTAATAATCCAAGCGTGGTCATCGGATAATACTGTCATTCCATACAATTAATAATTCTAAATTTCTGGAATCTTTCAAAAAATTAATTTAATTGATTGCTATATATTAATCAGTTTCAATGGCCAGCAACTTGTTCAGGAAACCTTGCGTGCAATTTTCGCAGTGTAGTTTGTTAGTTCTATTACAGTTTAGAATTAGTGTTTAGGGGGAGGAAGGCTCGAATGACAGGTTTTCTCAGATTCCTATCAGAATTTCGATTCCATTTGTTAACGAGTTTCGAACCAGGAACCGGATTCTCGACTCCAATATTATAATTAACAATGGGCGGACACACACAAGCGCGCGAGCACACACACACACACATGTACCTCGTGTAACAGTACCGCTACGGTCGCGATTATAATTATGATGATCATCGCTGGTACCGCGATATCGCCCGGTGTTATTGACTGGCAACACACGTTCGCGTAATTTTCTGTAATCCATATCTGCGCAATTAATTATCGTTCCCTGATACGTTGTAATAGCCATCAGCGTGAATCCACCATGGGAACGTTTTGCTCGTGTTCTGGCCGTGGTACACGATACCCACGGCTCTCGGTATCACTGTCGAGAAACATCGTATTATGTGTCCGGATTCTAAACATCGCCATCTAATTTTCCTTGATAACGACTGACTCTAAATGCAAAGTTTCATCGATACAAATTAGATATTTAAGGGACAATAAATTTAAGGGAGATTAAAGGTTCAGCATTAATTGGTTCGGATAAACGAGGTTCTAGTGGAAGTTTTTCGACAAGCGGCATTTGGCAGAGAATGTTTTGAGAATGGAGTGGGGCCAGCAGGACGTCCTGTTGGATTATTTATTCCTCGTTTTTGGCAAGCGCGGTCTCCAAGGCGAAACGCACGGCCAGTTAATTCCGGTACATTTGAACGGCACCCGTAGAAAACGCGTAGATATATCACGTAAATTGCCATTGTGGCCGCGACAATATGCTAAGCGCAGCCAGGCTGTTAGCATATCGTTATTCCGCCACAGAAACGTATCAGGATGAGGAACGGCTGTGCATGAACGCCGCTCCTCTATGTTTTCTTTTCCGTTCTAACGCGTTTCCCTAGCTTCGACACGCGTCCTCGCAGTTTTCCGATACGAGGGGACGAGACTCCTCGCAATTGCTTCTTTTCGCGAGCGGAGCGCGTGTAATAAGGGGATGAAAGTTTCACGACTGCACGATGCAAGGGCTCGATGAATCAACACGGGAGCGAGAATGCTCTAACTGCCACTCTAAGGGGATACAGTTTTGTCTCGAAAAAGCGTTGTCGAGAAAGTTGTCTCACGGATCGCGGTACTCATACAATAAATTTTATTTCTCTTCTGTGAAATTATAAACGTTAAAGCAGTTTTAATCATTGCCTCATTAATATAGTTTTCTTTGATGTACCTTCAGAAACACGACAAAGTATTTTTATATTATTCTGAGTTTATTAAAGATGTATATCAAAACCTTGAAAAGTGCATTGACAGTCAGAAATCGGCATTATACGTGAAAACAAACTGATAAAAATATGATTACTATTTAAAACTAGAAATTTCCTGGTAAGGAATGAAAGATAGGTGAAAATGTATTTCTTCGTTTAATAATTTCCAATCATTCTACTAACGTTTTTATAGCTTTATTGTTTATTTATCTATTTTTGCCATGCATGCATGAAATTCACGTTATAATGTCCGACTTTTGCGACATACACATACTGAAAGGATTAAAGTGTAGCTTACCTTACGGTAAGTTGTCGCTTTCTATAATTCGGTTGCATTGATTATTTAATCTTATTTAATGTTATTTAACATTGATTTTGCGGGAATTTTTGGATATCCAGCGTGTGCGAATAACTGTGAAAATGTCACTGAATTCTTCGGCGAATGTACCACACGGTATGCAGCGGAGCTGGGAATGGAACGGAACGAGAGATCCGATCAGCGAAACGCATAGACCAGCTTATGCTCTCGAACGCATTAATGGGCTGCAGCAGTCGACGCGAGCCAGCTTTATACTTGAGGTTTAAATCGCGCTGGTCAAATTAATTTGCAAACGATGAACGAGTTGCCGCCCGGCCGCGGCGCTGTTAGCGGTGCATTTCGAACAGGGGAGATTAGCCCCGTTCATTAAACACGAACGCGCTGCATCCACCGCGCGGATTTGGCCGCGGCAGATCGCATAGACGTCATCGTCGCCGAGTGCTGTCGAGTTTTCGTATTCCCGTGTGTGCCTCGAATCATACTTCCTCTCTCTATCCATCCACCTCTCTATCTCTCTTTCCTCCCTCTCTTTCTACAGCACGCTCTCGCCCCAACTGTAATCAATCTCGAATTCGGCTACAATTTAACCAACCCGGATGCCGAGTTTTAGGTAGATTAGCCTCGAGTGCGTTTTCCTTGGAAGCTGCTTCTGCGGAACGGATTTTCCACGGAAATATCTCCCGTTTCCGAACGAACATTGTTAAATGATTTTTATTATCCCCCGCGCGTTGCACACCCTAATTCACCCAATTATCTATACATAGGTACTGTAAAATATCTTTTTCTCTTTGTACTGCGAGTTTTGTTTGTAAAATATGAACATTTATAAACGACACATGAATCGTTGCTTTAAAGTGAGACACAAAAAATAGTCACTCTGTAGACCTTCTTTTGCGAGCATTTATGAAGGTACCGGACGATTGTGTTGTATAGCGGTTTTGTATATCAGAATTTGTTGAAGTCGAAATACTTCAAATGGCAGAAACTATAATATTTTAATGAGGGAGGGGGATGACCTCCTAGTATACAACCGTCAGACAGACGGTTTCGAAAACCGGTGAACTGATAAACTCGTTCGATGTCCTTGTGCCGAGTCTAATCGAAGGATACACAGCCGCGAAAAATATACAGAAGCTACTCGCGGCGTCCTTAAGCGGGAGTATTAAAGCGGAGGAACGACGATGATAAAACGTGGCGTGCGCCGCCAGAGAGCCGGGGCAATAAATGTTTCGTGGCTCGTAAAAATGTTATTGCCTTCCGTATGCCACGATAGCGGAAGTCGCGGAGACGCATCAACCGAGTCCTATATGCTGAAGAACAGGAGACAATCCGGTTAGGTCGTCGCGAAACACCGGGGGCCATGTGGTGTTCGAATTCCATCGGGATTCATTCGAATTTAGGGTGATCTCACAAATCGACGAACGTTTTTACATTACGAAGTCGTGGCAACAACTAATTATTGCCAATTATAAAACTAGAAACACACTTCAGGACACACATACTGGGGTTATTAACACTAGAACTACCGAGCACTAAACGCAGTTGGCATACATTGCCTTCTAATGATGACAATATTTTATTTATTTAGATTTCGTACAGGCGATATTTAAATATGTACTATAATAGAGAAGTTCACTAAAAAAATTTCTCAAATAAACATATTTATACGTTTAATATTTCTAATCGA
>CM052334.1:18726950-18836747 GCA_028455595.1 Lasioglossum vierecki | reverse complement strand
CGCTTCAAATGATCCAAGGAACCTCCCATTTCCGGGAAGTACACGAATTTTGGGACACCCTGTATACAATGAATGCAGAAAAATGAATTAAAATCGAATCGAAGTATACCGACTCGAAATTCCACGCATTAAGGGTTGATTCTCGTTGTTCAGCGAGTTCGGAGCGGAGGGCGTGTTTCGTGGGAGAAATTAATATTTTCCGGTCGTCGCGAGGCGGAAGGTAGACGGCCAAGGATACCTGTAGGTAATTCGGAACAGCGGAAAATAAACTTTTCCGGCGCGTACATAAAGTAATACTCGATCCGGGGAGAGGTAGCTCGGTTCCTTTCAGCCGGGGGGCAGGATTGGATGGTGGCTCCCATGGGGTTAATTCCGCGCCGAAGGGTGGAAAATATTCACGGTTCCTTAAAATCCGACGAGCGGCCTCGTCTCTTACGAGCTTCCTCTGGGGTGGCGTTATACCAAACGGTCACTCAAAATACCACACCCCCTCCTCGCTTCTTCTTTTTTTTCTGCCCGTGGCAACGATCCTTTAATCCGCGCCAAACTGTCCGGGATATTTCTACCCTACCTTCCTCCGGGCTGGAAACTCCAATAAAATTCCTCCCACACCCGAAGACGCTTCTCGCCTTTCCGACTACGTCTTAACGAACGAACGACTCGATGGGATCGTGTAATCCTAACTTGCCGATTTTGCAGATTTCCCTGTCGTGATCGTTCGCAAGCAGATTTTGTGATTTTAGGGAGGTTTGTGTAAAAAATCGGTGTTTGAATTCAGTAGAAGAATATTGAACGAAGTGTTTGACTATTGTACAGAAATTCTATCAATCGAATTTTTGTAAGTTACTGTGAAATTCAGTGTAGGTATATGATTAAGAAATGTTGAATAAGATTTTCAACTTTTCTGGAAAATGATCACTCAATAATTGTTATACTATGCTTTTGATTGTAGTAACAATGTCATGCCAGTAAACAGATTGTTAATAAATTGTTGTGCTAATTTCAGAACGAAATAATAATGCTTCATTTTTAATGATGTTTAGAATGAACAGTTTGTCTGATTAATATTGTTAACGATGTAAATGTGTTATGATGTAGCTGTTTTGTAACCTGATGCAATAACGATCCGAATATTCTGTAATAAGCGAGAGCATGGTGTAATTTACACTGCTAGGATTATTATAGTACGATTAAATGCCGATATCGAACAGTTGCGTTTATGCGTTAATGCAGGAAAAATTGAAATTCGTAAACGATAAGCTCAACAATATTCAATTAAACAAGGTAATACATCCTCTCTCTCTCTTACCATAAATTTAGATATTAGAGATCAATTAGAACATGGAAGGTGAAATTAACTATTATTAATAACAAATTATCACAGTCACTAGTGAGCCAGTCTCGAAAAATCTCACAGTATCAGAACAATTTATAATAGTTAACATTTTGAATCTCACATCGGTCATACGTAGGTGAAGCTAATTTTAAAAAAATTCTCATTATTGTTTCAGTCCATCAGGTGTACAGTGACCGGATGTTCCTGCGACTCTTTCACCCCTGGGAAACGTCACATCAGGTGCTGCGAAAAATGTCACCACGGATGGGTGCCACATGGTGAGTACCTGAAATCTCTGCAAACAAACAATATCACGATACTTATCTATTATATGTACATACTGTATGTTTTATTTGTTAATGCTGTAAAGATTTAACGTTCCAACGATTCTATATTAAAATACAGACTTGAATACGTATTCCAGTATTTAAAAAAAATTTTGACAGCCAAGAATAAGTAAATAAATAAATTAGTGGTGAACATAAACGAGCAATATTTAAATAAATTCTACTAGGGAAAATATTCCTAAAAAATGGAGTTCAATGCGGGAATTAAAAGCTTGAGGATCTACCTCGAAGGGGCTGTCGAAGATTCGCAAAGGGGTGGGTGGCCGCGTGCACACGGTTAAACGCAAATTTTCCAACTGTCAGCATACTTCATCCGAGCGGCCCTCTGGGACGAAATTCAATTTTCCGACGATGACCAGTGCCCTCCCTTCGCCCTTCGCCCTCCGGTGCTCTCCTTGCGCGTGTATGCATACGTATCGCCGATAGATATAAGAGGGCGTGCGCTTTATGCCCTCGTAAGCTTTCGAATGTATGGAAGAACCGATTGGCCGGCGTTCGTCGCGATCTTGACCCTTATACTGGGTGTTAGGATCCACAATTTACAATACACAGTAAACAATTTTGACTGCTCGACTGAACGAATAAATTTTTTTTTAAATTAACTCAGGTGTCTTCAGGTGTCCTTGATAAAAAAATTTACCTAGACAGCGCTGATTAATAATTTTGAAAACATACATAGTTAAACAAAGACGTAGCGCAACTCATAAAAATAAAATTTAAAACTAACCGAGCGTTTGATTCAGAAATTGGACAATTTCTGGCCACATTTCGGGAACGCTTTTGAACTTTAAAAAATTGACCAGGACACCCTGTATATTACGGACACAAAGCACCTCGTATCGATATGTCTGGAACCCGGTGTGTATCGTGCTTAAAATTCCGGCAGCTTGACCCGCGATAGATTGGACGGGCCGCGGAATACATATAAATTCCGGTCCCACGGGAACGCAGTTGCATTTTCCACGATGGTGGTAGCTTCTTCTTCGGCCTCCTCCAGGATCGGGGAAAAAGGATGTGTCGCTGGGAAAGCCGTCCATCTTGCGACCGGATGGGAATTTTGAACGTGGCCTCGTCAGCCATTCTTTTTTATCGCGTCGATTAACCCCCTCGCCGAACCCTTGTGTCTATTCGATACATTTTTTACTGTTTTGCTTTCGAAAGACCAGCTCGTTCTTGAAGTAAGTTAACCATTTCAATTTCGGAACCGAGACATTTCATACGATCTGTATAATTATGTCTTAAACAAGATCATAGTATACCAGGCCGTTGAACTCGTCTTGACGCAAGCAATATGTGCTGAAAAATATGTGGTGCCATTTAAACAAACGAAGATTACCTTGAACTTTCGAGAAACATTTATAAAAATCCACCCTCTAACCCAGAGACCGAAACATAATTTATAAAAAGTCCGTTTCGATGTAACAATTGAAACAAATAAGATATTTCTTTCAGCCTGTTAAAACGATTAAAGAATAAAATGCCTATTTAACTGGAGTCTCTAGCAATTGACGCACAAGATTTATATTTTGCAAGATTCGCAGTCCAATTATTAGTTAGCGGGTTATGCAAAGCCACGGGTCAAAAGATTGTCGGTTCTCGGGTCTCCTCCGATTGTTTGACATCGAAGGAACTGGTCCGGTGGCTGATTGCTCCTCGATCGAGACAACGACCAGGATTTTTTGTCGGACCGAACGAAACCGGTCCGGGTTAAGAACAAAAGGGGCAGCGACGGCTCGATTTCTAATTCCAGTGGGCCGATCGGCCATGTCGAAACAGAAATGACTCCGTCGGCGTTTTCGAGACCGATCCCGAGCAATTACCGAGATCGTCTTTTGTACCAGCGAGTTTGATGAATGCCAGAGGGCTGATTACCGTCGACACAGCTGACAGTGCACGATGGAATCGTTTCGGGACGAAAGCGGGCCAGGCTCTTTCGATTGACCCACCAGAAAAATCTCGCATACCCTTTGTTGCAACATTGCTTTCGTCTGGCGTAATTCATTCGGAGCTTTCACAAGTTCTGCATTTGTTTCAGGACTGTTGTTGACAGGGTTGCTAATAGAATTATTTAAATTGTGACAGGTTCATCGGTTTTTGCAAAATTATTCGCAGCTGAGGACCCGTCAAACTTTTTTAATAATAATATAAATTTTACTACCAGGCTATGATTATTTGTTAGAAGTCTCTACTAATATTTTTTTTGAGGAAGAGTTTTGACTATTTTTTATGAAGTTACTGGCTATCTTCCATACTTTTGATCAGAAATGCATACAGATCAGCTCACCATGCGTTCACCTGACGAATTCAGTCGACCTGCTCCGCTTCCAGAGCAAGTCCCGGAGGCGTCGCATCCCGAAAAGGTGACAGGGCCGTGACACGCGGGCTCGTACGGAATCACGGTCGGGGGTGCGCGCTGACAAAGGCCTTTTTAAATTGTAATGAGCTGCCAAAGAGTGAATTATGTGCGTTGTCCGAGTGGCATCGAGTCCTCGAACGAACCCACACCCTATCCTATAAAACGCGTGTGTCCGTGCATGCATACATGCATGCTTCTGTGCATATGTATCACAGGCTTGTATCGGGGCATCCCCGTGCCGCGAGCAAGCCACCCCACGTCATGAATATATTTACATTGATCGTCCGTCTCGGCATTTTTCATTTGGCCCGTCGTTGTGTCAGCCACCGGCTCGCTGGAGAGAACTCTCTTCTCTCAATACATACATATATTCCCCGATACTTTATTTATATCGGTCGGACGTGTCTGTCCTTCCGAGAGGACCGCGATTCACCATCGAAAAATCGCTAATGATCCTTTCGTCCTTCAGCCGCGACCCCGGAAGTTCCATGAGTTATGGGAACTGCCTATGTATACAAGGGGTCCCATGAAAAACACCGGCTCAGGTTTTACCGGCTCCAGATTTGTCCGACATTTATTTTAACTCACAACGACTTTCGTCGACGGTATTATCTAGTAGTAAGAAAAATACAGGGTGGGGCAATAACTATGTCCACCTTGAATATCTCCGTTATTTGTAATAATATGGAAAAATGGTATGAACAAAATTTGCACGGTACAGAGGGAGACATGTGACAGAAACATTTTCTACGAGGGTGGAGGCATAGAGCATATTTCAAGGTCATGTTCTTTTTTTTAATAGAAATAACTACTTTCTGTATCATGAATCGATAGACCATCGAATTCTCAGTAAAAATGTATTGACCTCTATGTGTCTCAATTCTAATAGTTAACAAGATATCATCGAAACAATTTTCTTCTTTGGATAATATCTCGTTAACTATTAGGTTTAGGACATATGAAGGTCAACACTTTTATACGCAAAATTCGATACTCATCGACCTATGGTATAAAAAATAGGACATTCCATTTTTTTAAAAATCGAGGTGACGTTCAAATGTCGGAAGTACCTCCACCTGCAAAAAAACTATTATCGCCACCGGATGGACCCCTTCGTAGCGTGCAATTTTATTTAAGCAAATATTTCTGGTCAGCGGATATCTTCGAAACTATAAGTTTCACGACATGTCCTCCTCTGTACCGTGCAAATTTTGTTCATAACATTTTTCAACATTATTATAAATAACGGAGATATTCAAGGTGGACATAGTTATTACCCCACCCTGTATATCAGTATTCAGTATATCAATACAAAAATATTTAATCAATGAGATAGCAAGTGTGCTGGTCAAAATCATTGTCGGTGAAACATTGACGCGTCCAGCATTTCGCTGCTTGCCTATTTTACATTCATTCGTTAAAACAACAAGAATATATACAAATTTTTAACGATTTTTTGGATAACATGTACACGAAGAAATACATTTTTCTTACAATTCTTTAGAACGCGTCATTTTATTACTTTAATGGTACACTCGCAATGATGAACAGATAAATTAGTGTTGATCAGCCCGAAAGTAAACGGAAATTTTCGGAACAGTCCGAAAACGCGTAACCGGACCGCATGACCCGCAGCATCGACAGGAAGCGCGGTGCATCGAGTTTTGCATTAACGGCGCATTCCCTCGCAGTCGTTACACCTCCGTTTCTATTTCGAAGTGTACGAAGGCGATAAAATTGTGAATGGCAACTGGGACTGGATCGGGAAGAGGGACACGAGTTTCCCAGCCGGGCGACACGTTAAATCGTAACGACAGCTTTCGTCGTGTTCGAATCCGAATATAAATTCCAGTGTTGCACGCTGCTCGAACGGTAAAGTAACACAGCTGGACGAAACCAAGAATTTGCTTCTCTTCTCTTCATATGCAAACAGTTGGTGCGCCCGATTTTCCTTTTCCCGAACTCATTTCATTTCGAACCCACAGAGAAGACACCATTCTTGAAGCAAATACAGGGGAGCTTCAAGACGATTTATTTCCTCTTGCAGTTCACCTCGAATAATTTTCACAATAGGCCATTGTATTAATTTTTGTAGTCAGAGTTATTTTGAACTTGAAAATTAAACATTTCTTCCGACCTCGAGCAATTCTATTTCTATATGATTTTTATAATTTTATACAGAAATGCGTGTGCTGATTCGATATCAACATAGTTAATGATGTAAAGAATGGTACAGCAATTGTTAGTGGCGACTCAGAGTCACCCATTGACTGTTTAATATCTCCTTGACGCCTTCACCTGTAGAAAAATTAGATCGTGCGAGAAGAAATTGATTTTCAGAAGTTCGAAACCAGAGTGCTCCCTTAAGGGCAACGAGCGGGGCGTATCGTATACTTTCACAGAGCCGTCGAACGCATCCGTCAGAATAGCACGCGAAGCACGCGCGGAAACGGCGAAATTCAGTCGGCAGCTAGTAGTGGTACGTGCATCTAATAAATAGTTGGTGGCTGCAACGTGTATGGCCGATTAACTGGGCGCACAGCGCAGAATTTCTTTCTGCTCCCGTATAACCTAAGACGGGAGCGGATACGCATACTTTAAATTCCGATGCCCTTCCTGGTAATACAGAGGGAAAGAGAGACATAGGACGAGAGAGAGAGAGAGAGAGAGAGAGAGAGCGAGAAAGAAAGAGGGAGTATAGCGAGCAATTTAGCGTAGCCCGAGTCGGCCAGCAGAATTTCCCGAAGTTCTCCTTCCAATACTTTACGTGCCTGGAAACCAGTCATCTACGTCGTCCGGCTCTCCTGGGATCCACGATCCAACGATCCACGCCAATTAACTGTTTTTCATCGTCTGTCCGGTCCGGCTGGCCCCGTGCACGACCTCTTTCCGATGCATCGCGTGCACCGCGATGGTCCTCGATCGTAGAGCCATCGATTACGCTCTTCCCCGATGATGATGACCGCCGCGCAGCGCCGCGTAGCCAGAACGAATTTATAGGGTTCTCTCTACTCTACCCTCCTCTTCTCCCCTCTTCATCCTTTCACAAGGAATTTCAAAAGTCGATACAAAGTGGATAGAAACGGGCGGGGTCAAACTGCTCGACAGTTACCGCCCCGTGATTCGCTTTGTTATTAATAGACTGCGACCCGGTCTCCAGGAAATCTTACTATTCCACCCGTTTCGGCTCCGGGAAACGAGAATCCAGACTTATCCTTCCTTCTAATGGATGCTACGCGAGCATGCTCCTACGGTTTGCCGATGATTCGATGCTTTTGTTCTTCGGCCACCCGCTCTTCTTTTCTTTTGAATCAGAAGAATAACAAGAATATTTTCAGTCTGATTTTTATAGAATAAATGTACTGAATAATTGTTCTATAAATGCATGTTTACAGTAATTGCAAATTAAAACTTTTAAATTCGTCTAATCATTTTACCGTTTTAAATGACAACAACTCATTCTTGTAATAAATGGATAAAATCCGCTAATACGTAACCGAAAATATGTGTTTTCAAAAAAAATTAAGATTTCTAATTGAGCTAGGCTATCGATCGCAGGCGATTTCCATAATTTCCAGCGATCCAGTAGCGAAAGGACCCCGGATAATCGTTTCCGTCCACAAATCACCGTGGCCCAAGGTCTCGCGACTCTCCAAACAACGATTTGTGTCCAGGCCAATTACAGGCAAATTTATTCGGCTTTCTCGTGTAAACGCGAAAGATTCAATGTTTCGATATTAGCGGTCGAACGCTTGCGCGCGTGGCAAAACAGAGAGAAAGAAAGGGAGACAGGGAGATAGAGAGGGAGAGAGAGAGAGAGAGAAAGAGAGTGGTGGGGGTGCGAAACAAAGGGCGCGACACAGGGGGTGTACAACCCCTCGGTGTGTAATTCACGGTTTGCCGGTGCATTTATTAACTGTGTCACTCCGGGCGACGCCTATTCGATGATTTATCGTGCACGGTCCAAGACGCGTAAATCCCTTGCACTAGGTCCGATACTGTCTTCCCTTGCTTCCACCCTCGCTACCAACTTGCCGGTGTTGCCTCGTTTCGGTTTCTTACAGCTGCCAAATCGTCGACGGCGCAGATGGAGACGCAGATGGTTTCAACCCTGTCTCTGACCAACAATCCTCTTATACTGATCGTAGACTGCGGATTTTAGAAGAAAAAGGGTTGATAAAATACAACATTATAGGCATTAGAAGAATTGTAATATTATTCTCGATTAAAATTATTCAAAAAGTGGAATTCTGGATCCTAGTAAACCAAAGTTCTTTTTATTAATATCTCAAGAGTGAGAGCCTTCATAATGAATTGAAAAATCGTCGAAATTTGGAATTATCAAAATAGAAAAATAAAAATTCTAGTAGAATTACGTTGTAATGATTATTTTCAGATTTGTTATAATGGCCAATGAACAGCGGCATAGAACTCTTGAGAATTCAACGAAGAAACCGTTTTGTTATGTATTGGAAGAAACAAGACACAGTTTCACTTTTAAACATTTAATATATGATTCACATTTGGTGTGCTCGTCTATACATCGCTCTGTATGCTCTCACATTCGACTCTCATGTACGACTCTCATTCTCTGTACGCGCGTCGCGAATCCCGTATTGTCACACGTGACTAGATCCGCACATTACACCTTTATATTGTAACGCCGTACAAAGCGCGGTCTGGTGTATTTATATCTCACACGTTTAAAGAGTAGTATATTACAACCGAAATCCACTATTCCGTGTCCCACAAGGTGCGGGCGAAGAAACCCAATTTTCAACACTTAATAACAACTTAAGCGACTGGAGACTTTCGAGACGGTGTATCGCAGTCTTGTGTAACAATAACAAATGCCACCATCGATCTCGTCCCATCAAACCGCAGCATCCATCCGCATCTAATCACAGTCGAAAAAACGATCGAGAGAAGAAGAAATAATCGTGAGGCTCTAAAGAGACCGAGAATGATGTTCCCGCGGCCAGCAAACCGGACGATGATTGATAATCGTCTATTCGGTCTCTGGAATTTGTCAGTGCTGGTCCAGACGTTGGCCATAGGTGTTCCTCCGACCTCTAGATATCGATCTTCCTTTATCACACGGATTGGAATCAAGAAAAAGAAAGAGGGAGAGAGGAAGCTCGTGGAAGCAGCATTCCCTGTGCTCGGTGAAAAACTAAGTCTTAATAAAGCTGGGCTAAGATAAATTGGTACATTAGCATCTCGGCCGTGATTCATGGTGACGTCCTCGGGCTTGTTGGACGAGGGAGTATGATGTATGACCGTTGGCATTGGTTTCGTATTAGAGCAAACGGCCTCGTGTTTTAGGTCTTAAAAGCCGCGACCGTCCTTAATGGGGTGTAATGCACCCCCGGGAAACGCTGCGCTGAAACTTTGTCGTGACTTGTGCTTTTCTCCGCCATCTGGCCTGCTATTGTCTCTCTGCGATCGTTCGAACTCCCACAGAACGTAATAGCACTGAGGACTGTTGTGAAAAATTCAACACGAAGGTCGACAAACAATTTTTTTAAAGATTGCTATCGTTTAGAGAGTATATTGTACAAAAATTGTACAATCCGAAGGTTGTCGAACTAAACAATTTTTTTAAAGATTATTAGCAAGAGGATATCAGCAAAAATTTTTCAGGACATATCTCATGCGACTATCCATCAACGAAATTGTAATCAAACTGAAATAAGATCGAGAAGGTCAATGACCATACCTTTTTGCAAGTAGGGTATTAGTGGGTTAATTTGAAAATAAAAATGGTTCGCGTTGATTCTTTTAATAACGCTGACTGTTGAAGCTTTTTAATTCATCTCTCATTTGAAATGGCACCCACTCGTTTTAACTATGAATGCATATCCGCAGTCCAGCAGAAGGGTACAGATACAGTACACTTGAACAGTGCAGTAGTAATGCAATGAAAGGATCGCGATGAAGATGGAGTTCCGGATCGAATCCGGAAGATGCCCGATTTTCCTCGTCGTCGATCCGAGTGGTTACACTTGCCGAAGGGGATCGTGCAGATCGCACCTCGCCGCCGAGAATAGCTCGCGTGGCTACCATATGGGCACGGCACGGGCCAGAATGTCGCTCGATAAATCCGGCCGGCGCGCGGCATAGAAGATTTGTCACGCGCTCGAAAATAGACCGGGCCGGAATAAGTAGAGTGAATCGACGCGACGCGTTCGCATGAGCGAGACCGAACGATCGGTGTCGATGGAAAGGGATGACGCGGTTGGTGGGCCTCGACGTCGCCCCGCGTAAACACCGAGGCGCCGCGGCGCTTTACGACGCCCCCGGACCGCGGCCCGTGTTTAACTTATCCCGAGACTTTCTGGCACAAACCATTTTCACTGCCGGCTTCGACGCTTCGAACGCTTCGACGACGACACGCGCGTCAAGACGACCCGTGTGCCAACCACCCCCCCCCTCCCGCCCCTCGATCCTTCCATCCACAATCTAACAGCGCCGCGACGCCTTCCGTAAACCGTCAGCCTCAGCGAGAAAACCTGCGATGCATTGACGTCGCTCCATATGGCAAACATTCGACGACCGACCTTTTCCTTCGATATTCCCTTTAATATTCTGGACTAACTTCTCGAAAAGGAACACAAAGATTTTGCGAATTTGTTTTGCACCCTTAGGATCTTTGGATTTTTGAGAATTTTTTTGTTAGTAGGAGTATTACACCTGGGCTACGTGTGTGAATATTTTTAACGGTGAAATTCGTTTAGTTCACTAACCTTTACGTTCTTCAATATTTGGTACAAAAGTTCTGGAATTTCTTTGGTTATAATCTCTTTATTAAACAGTTACAGTATTGATGTACAAATGTGGAATTTTCTAGCGATTTTCTTCTTGCGAATAATTTTTTCATTAAAATGAAATTATATAGGAAGTCTCTTTCGTTATAGCAATTTTGATTTCGGTCACTCGAAGTCCGTTCGACCAGCAACACCTAAGTATAAATAGCTATCGCGACCAACAAGGTACGAACCCATACGACGGTACTTGAAATCGAATCAAGTTGAACAATTTAAAAAAGCCTCGGCATATTTGGTCAGTAGCAGCATTCCAATGAAAGTGGCGCGATAAAGTACCTTCTGGACATGAAGGATTAAATAACAATACATATCTCATTTTATAGCGCGTATCTTACACTACCCCCTCATCTTGCCAGGCAATTATTTTTGCAGTCTCGTAACATAAACCTTATAATATTATAAGGCGTCTTACAATCATACATAATGTGCACCTTTACGCATTTATGGCTTGCAAAACGTCCCCAACGAAACAATCGAAATCAGTTCGATAGAATTGAATCCAGTTTTGCGTTCCATATCGGGTACATTAACGATGAAAATAAAAATTACAATTCGTGGAAACATTCTTAGTACATTGACCTCAATAATTTCTTTATGCTCGCAAGGGCACCGAAAGAAAAATACAATGTTCCACCAGATTCTGTTCAACTTGTGTTCCTTGAAATAATGCAACTTTGACCTGACAGCCGTTTCCGACACAACATAGTGAATGATAAAGCAGATATTTACATGATAAATTAGTCATTCATAATTTAATTTTATAAATGTTTGTACGTTATTGGCGCGCTGGTACGATTTTACAAAATAGAATATTTCAACGTTTCGATTCCCATTTGGATCATTTTCAAGAAACTTATTTCATTGTAATTGCGTCTGTAAGAATTCGTTTATAATTAGTACATGGTTGTTAGACTTAATTTAATTTTGTGCAATTTAATTTTTATTCAATGCGATTCAAGTGTGAAGCAATGCAGCTGTAGACGTAAGTGTGATTAAGTAAAAAGTACTTGCAGCCTAGTAAACAACGTTGCCGGCCAGAGCGGGTTGTAAAACAAAGACAAATCTGCTGAACTTCGTTCAGTCAGCAGGCTGGTCGACGAAATTTTTCACACACGGTCCCTTAATCTTATGTTATCGCGAATCCCGGCGCTAATAGATTCCCATAGCAAGCTGGTATCTCATGGTAAAAACGTTCTCGGGCAGAGCAGTTAATCATAGAATAGCAGAGGGTCGAATTCGTAGATAAAGAGAGAAACGGAGCAGATAAGAGGGCCAGGAGGATCTGCACGATGTCCTAGGTGGTGATCAGCCTTTGCAGGGGCGGATTCGACCCAACCAGTGACAAATCGCTCTCGGTTTCGTCTGCGGAGGAATCCACATTAATCTGTATCAAGCTGGCCATCAATATTTAATCCTAATCCCGGGAATTGCTTGTTCCATGGGATCGGTCGCGGGATCGGTCATTCCGGGACATGTCGACTTGTACGATGATGTTATGATGTAGCAATGTTGATTTTCTTAGTGGACGTCCATTGTTAATGATGCGGTCAGGAAAAATTGGATACGTGACCGAGAGGGGTTAGAGGTACCTTGAAGATATATTTTCAAGCATTCTTATTAATATACATTGTATTAACATTAATTTTATTGATGCAAGTCAATTTTTATATATGGGGATAAATTGCAAATATTTTCCGATACTTACAGTTCACCTAACGTTATACAGAGTGTTCCAAAAATGTTGTACTTCCTCGAGATGATTCTTGAGGTCATTTCAAGACAGTAAATTTTCCTACATTGCTCACAAACGAATAGATTGCCGACTAAAACAGAATATCTTCAAATTGTAAATACTGCGAACAAACGTTTAGAAGGAACAAACGAGGCCAAGGATTTGATCAACGCCGGTTAGTGACACAGGAGGTCGGCAACAGGCTAACAAGAGTTATACAACCGCAATTACATTATCCTAGTCCAGAAACTCGCAACACTAAACATCACTTATCTTCCATTTATCTCGAATTTATCGTCGGAGGCGATCTGTGCGGCAAAACGAACCTCGTTGCCCAATTATTGCACAGTGTTCGGAATCGCCAATTAAACGGAGCTTCTATTAAAGTTTTATAAGGCCCAACAACCCCGCGAGACGAAGAAACAGCAGCCCTTCCTGTCGCGCGAACGCCTCCCCAAAGAAAAAAGGGAGGGAAAGAGAACAAGAGAGAAAGAGAGACAGAGAGAGAGAGAGGACCGCGATCGGTTACAACCGGACGCAGAGGCCACAGCGAGTCCAGCCGATTAAAGAGTGCTGCGTAACGAGTGTTTCGCCCGATCGTTCGTGTAATTAATGGCGGGACAGTGCGCCCGGACAGGCCGCGCCGTGTAATAATCGGTAATTACTCACGGTAATTAAATAATGCGTTTATCGGTGTGCAATCAGCCGGATGGGTGGCCCAAGTCGCGCTGCCTCTGCCTCTGAGACTCTTCCTTCAATCCTCGAACTGGCCTCCACTGATAAATCTTTTCCTCTTTGCTAACAGACTGCTTCTACCCGATCTGTTTTCGAACCAGAAATTCGATTTTATGATTTTTCCTTCGAGCGTTATTGAATATCTGCACGGAAAGGATTTTTTTAAATTCTTGAAATTTGTCTATGCGAATCTTTAAGCGCGTTATAGTACAAGACACATGTTTTGGGTCTGAAACAAATGACGTTATTTCTATTGGAAACGACGCAGTTAATCATGCGGACAAGTGTACCACAGTTCGGTGCTCATCCGTGAAAACCGTGTCCAGCTTAGCCTCTTCCAACATTTGTCAGCTCTGGTCAGTTTTCGCAAGATTCGCAATTCCATATTAAGCATTCCCCTCGCGTAAAAGATTGTATAATGCTAGAACAAGAAGTGGCATATTCTCGAAAATTCTTGGAAACCGTCAGAAAAATATAGTAACTTCTGCATTTAAAATTTATCTTAATTCAACATCGAGGTCACAAACATCTTTATAAATATGATCTTCCTAAAGATATAATGCTGTTATCCCTGAGGTAATTTATCTAAAAAATTTTATTAAAATATCATTTAAATTTACATTAATTTATGAATATTACATTTAAAGTTTATTAAATTTAAACATCACCCCAATAAAGAATTTAGGAACCATTATGAGTACAAGAAGAATTTTTAAAAATCTCTAGGTTCATTTAGAGGCACCGCGAAACATTTAAAAAGCTTACACATGAGCTTAGAGGCTGTATAAAATTGTAGAATACTCAAAAATTATTTTTCCCCTGTTCAGTTAATACATTTTATTTGTGTCACCAAGATTCAATTCGAACATACCTAAATTATTATAAGAAGAAATTTTTCAAGAGATGATTGACAATTCGAATCGGTGGCTTTGGATTTGATCGATTTGGTGTTCCCGTATTCCCATTTCTTTGCCGACAAAGAAAGTCAGACGCGACATGAAAATAAGATGGGCGGCCGTGGATGAGGTTTGTTTGACCGCAGAGGAGGAGAAGATGTCGTGCGGTCAACAGGCTGTTCTTCGGATTAATGTGTCGCTTCCTATCACCGATGATTGACAGTCCCGAGACCGCGACAAAGCGCCGACTCTTAACGCTATTCTTCTTTATCCTCTTCATTGTCGTCCCCGCCTTTCAACCGCGGCTTTTGTCAGCTTTCAGACGGCGCTGTCCGACTCGAAAATACCCTGGAACGACAAATAAAATCGCGTTGCCCGAGTCAATCCTTAATCGAAAATTTTATCTCTCGGCTAACCATAATGCCACGGGAATTTAGAGACAACCGTTCATTGGGTTTCTCAATATTGAGTCCTTCAGAAAGGCAAAAGTCACAATTTCCAGATTGTTCAGCTTAATATAAAATTTACAATTTAATTAACCCCTTTCAGTACCACAGAAACTGAACAATATGAAAAACTCATTTGCATTTTGAAAATCGTAAAGTACTAATATTGAATATTTCACAAAGTCACAAGTTTCTGTCGCGTGGAAAATCTCGCAACAAATTCCGCACTATCGATAAAATTTCTTAATCGGTCAGCCAGCAGTAAAAAATTAATTACCAAGCAGTTAAAGTAACCTTATCTCTCATAGATAGTGGGGACCGTTTCGGTACAATTCTCAGAACAATTCCACTGCAAGCGTATCACTGCTACGTTCAGCGACGACGTTCCAGCAGAAAAACAACATGACAAAAATGATAAGCAAGGTTCCAACCATTTTTCTGTCGTCGTAAAAAAATTTGTACAAAATCCATGATCTCTTCATATCGGTTACGCGTGTTTATTTCACAACACTTAACACAATTCAACGTAAGAGTTTTACAAGAGTTTTTTTTACTGAAGTCGATTAAAATTAACTTAATACTTAAATATTAGTATTTTTTGCGATAATGAGTGTTTTTGTGCTTCAGTTTGTATAAATATTGCATAAAATCGAAATCATAAAATGCTGTAGAATACGCGATAAAAAAATAGCCTGTAGAAAATGTTGATGATCATACACGCGTATTAAAAATTTAATTGAAACTGTTTTCAAGACGCGTCTCGCAGCGTATTGGAAAAATCGTGAAGCTCTCAGGTGGAATCGTTTTCCCGTCGATCCCGTGGGCCGGCCGGCAATCAGTCTCGCTAATTAGATGACGGTTTAATTGCACGGAGCGAGGAGAAGACTCTGTCTCCTAGGTGCAATTCCCCGCATATTTACATCCCCCGCGGGAAACGGTAAACGGGAAACCGGGGGAACGTTGTTCGGCAAAGGGGGTCTGGGTGGGTGGTGTACATAAGGCGGGAAAGAGGATCGGCGTTGCTTTCTGAACCCTTTTCCTGCCACGGCCCCGTTTTACCGGTCCCGCCGGCCGTCTTAAAAGAAAGGGTTAATTAAAAACAACAAAAGCTATCCGCGCCATTAGCGGCCGTTTGTATGCGCCGCGTTAGCGTTATGTCCGGTGCTTTTCGAGCTACAAGCACCCCTTCCGTCGACGATCTTAACGAGTTCGAAGCTGCGTCACGACCCCCAACAATTCTCCCCGGTAGCTCCTTTCATTTTTCCCTCCCCCTCTCGCCCTCGCCAGCCCCATCAACCCCCTGGAAGGATCAAAGTGGAAATTGTTCCCCGATGGAATTATGAAACAGGACTCCTCCCTTTTTCTCGCTCTATCAAGACGTTTGACTCCGAATAATTATATCCCCTGCCGAATTATGGCTGCCAGCTACCTGAACACCCATCTATACAGGGTATCTAACCCCCCCCGACTCTGCCATACTTAACTCCAACATGGCGGAAGTTAGGTCAATTTCCACTCAGATTTAAGAACGCTCTTCTACTCGCTGCATTGTAACATTTGATTCCGGATAATTGTATGCCCTGCCCAATTATGGCTGCCAGCGACCATGACAGGCTTCTACAGGGCCTTCGCGCTAACACCAGCGGTTTTCTTGGAAATATTGAACACTAGAAAGAAATCAAAGAGGAAAAAGTCATGCTTTTTGCAAGAAAAATAAGATGATGTCTCTAATTGTTTTGGAAATAAATTTAACCTTTAATTTTTTAAATGGAATGTACTTTTTAATTCATTCGTATGGGATCTTCGAAATCATACAAGACCAGAAATGTACAATGGAAATATTCTACGTCAAAATTGAAACAGCTTCGAACGCAAAGGGTTAAACCAAGATGAGAGCCATTGCGACACATAGATATAGAAAATTGAGGGCCACGAGCTTGAAAATCAGCTCTCGCTGAGCACCATGTCGAGTTACCATAAAAGAGGAACAAGAGAGGGAGGGAGAGAGAGAGAAGTTCCATCCTGCGATGTCAGCGAGCGAGCACGTTGTCAAGAATTTGAACAGAAACTTTCTCGTCGGTGTGTCTCCGTCACTCATCAGCGTTTCCCCAGTTGGGATAAGTTAATAGATAACCGGCGAATTGTTCGTCCGCGTTCGTCAGCTTGTCGGACAGGTGTTCCGAGCTTCGGGAAGGTGAGCGACTTCGGTCCTATCGGGTTTAGGTTCGCTTTCACAGAGTGCCGGCAACAGTTATAGTTTCGCGTGTGGTCGCGGGCAAACCAAAACGTTTCTCTTCCTTCTCTCTCCTTCATATAACACGCAGCCGAAACTTTCTGCCCGACAATTTCAGCTCTGGTGCAATTTCGAAAAAATAGCATCGCGTGCTCAGGGACCGTCCAACGTCTTCGACGAACCTGAGACCTGCAAAAACCTGGCAAAAACCGGCAGAAATTCTGCTTCTTCAACGTCTTCCCACAGACCGGAGAAAGAAACACGGGCCTCAGGAACACTTTGTAACGCTCGCCTCGACGCACGCGTAATTATCGGCCACCGGTAATTGAGTTACTTTCGCCAGGGCCGGTTTAGGATGCGTCCCGATCCCGATTAATTGTTTCCGCTGAAACGCGGACCGTTCTCGCGTTAATATTCACAGTAATCGCCCGAACGATCGTTTATTGCCAACGGGATCGCGGAAGCACCTCGGGATCGTCTGCGAACTTCTCAAGATCCTGCAAATGGAATTTTTCAATCGTCTTTATGTGCGCTATGTTATTCAGTTTACTGGAGAAGTATCGGAAGCTTCTGCTGTTGAATTACTTCTAAAGTATCACAGGATTCCTGCGTTTCTGTATTTATTAACTCTTCCGTGAACGCGAATTTAGATGATTTCTTAGTTGTTGATATTACATATTTCGTTCCAGTACAAAATATCTTTGTATTTCTTTTTCATCGTCCAGAGTAAATCATTTGTGATCATTAATTTCGTCAGCATTGATCCCTTGTTTTTTATCATGATACATAATATTACTTAAGAAAAATCGTTGTAGTGCAAAATACCTTATTCGTCGAAAGTGAATCGTTTGTGAAAATGAATTCAATACTAATCCCGTGAATTTAGTTTCGTGGAATGCGATTACAGGTTTTCGCGAATCCTCGGATCTTGGGAAAGAAAGACCGGGAAGGGTGAACGATGATCTCCGGAAGTCCGTGTAAATTGCAGGGTCCCGTAATTATAGGTGGTCTCCGGAGTGATACGGAACACAACGAATAGGTGTTTTCGGGTTGACAAGAAACGCGAACGCCGAAGAGGGGACAGGTGGGAACGGGGAGGGATCGGTATTATCGGGGCAACCCGGTGAAATTGCAACCAATTCCCCGGGGCCAATTAGGTTGTCCCAGAAACGATAAAATGCAAATTGGTTGCTGATACTGCCCCTCCTAGCGAAACCATTTTCCTTGTCCCTCCTCTCTATCCTCTTTCTACGCCTCCTGAAGGACTTCCGTCGACTCCCGGAACAGCACTGGGTCTCTTAAGCGTTTTCAACTCCTGATTAACCGTCCCAAATTTTATTAATCGATAATAGCTCCGCGGTTAGACAGCACAGTTTCAATATTCTTTTTTAAAATCAAGTGTTCGAACTAGTTTCATTCTTTTTCATTAAATATTACATTTTTAATCCTTAATTAGAGGGCTTTAATTTTATTCATCGATAGTGTTACACACCTTGTTCGTATAATATTTGTGAAACATTGATCTTCACTATTTATTTATGAGACCTTCATCATCATATTTTTGGCAGTTTTCTGAGTAAAATGAGCCCAAACATGACACAATTCGGAAAACATTTGCTTATATAATTCACGATTACGAGGAACTTCCATTATCCGTACCCATGATATCCCAATTTAATACGAGTTCAATGTGTGTTCCGAATCAGTTCAGCGTGTGTTTCAATCAACGGGGATCGATATTCGAAGTGAGTTGTTAAGGTTTTATTGGTCGGCGTAAATCTGTCGTCAGCGTCTTGAATATAGCAGTCCGAGGGGAAGAGGAGTCTTGTAAACGGACAATATCATAAGCAAATCTCGCGACGCTGATCGTAAAATTTCTTTCGCGAGGACGCGACTCTGGTTTACAGTGACGCGCCGTAACGAAGCGCGCAATAAAAGACGAACGATCCACCAAGTAGTTTATTTGGGGAACGTATCATTTCCAGAATTTTATAGACTTGCTCGATCGTTAAGCTGGAAATCACGCGATGCTCGATCGCTCGAAGCTTCTTTTTTCACGATCGAATTGAACCCGTTTAATTTTTGACGCAACGTTTCCAGACCAAATTAATGAGTACAAGTTACGATTCTTTTGAATTCGAGAAGTATGTATCTGTACAGGATGCAATTAATTTCAAGGAAAAAAATTCTACAATTTTTTATTGGCTCTTTTTCTACTCATCACAAAAACTGATTTTTTTATTCACACGTATTTCTATATAAATAAGGTCAATTTTATAATGAAAAAATTCTACCTTAATCGTTTAAGAGAAGGATTGAGTTTTGACCGATGGTTTCTGTTGCAATTTGCATCCTCGCAATGAGTAGAATACGATGTTATAAAAAGAAATTGACCTTTCCAACATTTCCATCAAACGTAAGGCGTAAAATATCTATTCTATTCTTCTGTAATATTCTAAAGAGTGTTGTGTAAATCACGGAGAATTAAAGAATCGCGTTTGGAGGATCGATAACGAGATTGTCGAGGTGGCAGCTGGTTTCTCGATCTCTGCGGTCGGCCGCAGAAGGCATCGGGAAATAACAGGACCGAAGTTGTTATGACAGTCAGCGGTAGGCAATCCATCACCGAGATTTGGTCTCCACGGGGCGAGACCGCGAACCAACTTATCCAATATTTAAGGTTTTGTCCCTCGCGGCCGTCCTGATATATCACTCGCATTAATATATATTTGCGGGGGAGATAACTCCGGTTACAGGACCAAGAAAGGAGGCGGGGGTGGACGCGATACTGCGATACTGCCCGGTCGCATAAATGCGACTACGCTCGCAGACTGTTCGCGAATAATTGATGTCGCGTTATTTATTGCGCTGCCTCCAGAAATGAATCGCATCAAGGAAACAAATTAAATGAACAAAACGAATAAAACGAACAATATAAATATAACATAAAAACCACTGATTTCCAATTAAAACAGGAATTGGACATTCTGGGTTCTACAGCTAATAGTAGAACGAACAATACAAAATATAAATATAACATAAAAAGCATTGATTTCCAAGTAAAAAAGTATTAAACATTGTTTCCTCTAACGCTGATACTTGATGAGATTTCAACCAAAGTTTCACCTCTTGTCTTTCATCGGAGGAACACATAAACGTCCTCTAGCTTGGAATTAATGCAGATAATAAAAACCTCTCGGCTATTTGTAAGAAACGTGTGCTGGATAAATTTTTATCATCTTATTCTTGTTATTATTTTACCCCGCACCCGAACCACGGTGTGCAAGCAATAATTCGAGCATCGACTGTAATTTCTCGATCATCAAAGTCGCATTAAAAAATACAATATCGATATTAACGAACAGAACAACGTTTATCATGCAGCATAAATTCCGTTTGAAATCTCCATTGAGCGCCGGCTCGGTATTCCTGTGAGATTAATTTTGCTCGTAAACGAACGGATTTGTATAGACTTCCACAAAGTTTATTTATTAGTGAAGTCGTCTTCTAACGACGACGGCCCCGATACATATGTATCTCCACGCATCGCTAGCTATTATATTTTACATTCTCTGGTTTTTGCTTGTTACTCGCAGGTCCGAGGCGGGCTGTAAAAGCAGCGGATGATGCAACCGAGAGCTTTATGGGACCGGGCGCGCTGCGTCCCGTTAATGATTATCAATTACCAAGCTGTCACGTGGTGTCATCGAACCGTTCGATTAAACATCACCACCATTCTAGGTCATTTGCTTTTCGAGGAACTAAATCGTGTGCCGCGATCTCGAACGCGAACGAGTCCGCAAGCTCCCACCTAATCGCGGACACACGTTTCTGAGTATAGATTATGACGCAATAAAATGCATCGTTTATAGATGCGCTTTATTGCACTCGGCTCACAGCCACGGCATATATGCCGTTAAATGTCACAACTTCTAAATACTCCGGAAACCGAGCTCCCAGTTATTGTGCGAACAGAGAAAACTTTAAGAGTAATTTATTTGGTAAAAAATATGAATTTATATTTTATAGAAAGATCCTTTGGTAGGAACACTCTTTAGTCGAATTGTCGAAAAGAAGGTCTCAATCCGTCACTGACTGTATGTATTGATCCGGGACAATAATCTAGAAGAATACACATCGTGATTATACTATAAGACACTGTGCAAAACGGAACGCAGCTATGTTAAATAGAGAAGGTGCTCCAGGAATTAAATGAGACACTGATATCGAGTTACAAAGCTGAAAGGTTAAGACAGCTGTCAACTGGCATTAACAATTACCAACTTTGAGCACGCGATACAAGACTCAGCGATTCTGAAACTGCTCGAGAAAGCGTACATTTTCATACAGATAGCAAGCGGACATAGACGGTTAGGCGACGTCGACGGTCCCTCGAAGAGTATTAATTCACCCCCTGTTGGTGTTCTGATACATATTCAAAGGGTCTTTGATCGATACGAACTCGTAGACTCGTCTTTACCCATCCGTGAGCGAGAGAAAGATAGTAGCTTCGCCTGGTAAATCGGTTGTCACGAACAATATTCCACTTCTCTCCCCCTTCTTTATTACCAATTCTATATCGGACGAAAACGGAAAACGTTCGCGCGAGATCGCCCGAGGCATAGTCTCTTCAAAGCGGAAGGGTACGAGAACCACAGCTTGCGAATCATCTTAATTCGCAAGCGTGCTGTACCTATTCCATGGTCCTCGTTATTGGATTCATCCTGATAATTCCGCCCTAAATCATCCCTCGGACCACGGGCCACGACTAATTCCGTGGCTCGTCTCCATGGGCTCGTGCATTATGCAGGGACCGGCAAAGGGTTGATTCTCTAGGGACGCTTCCGTCGACGTGACACTACTTGGCCCCGGTTAATAGAATATCATCTTCCTGTAAACAGATTGCTATGGAAGACTGGGGACCTTCGGTAACCTCGCTTCGCCGATGAACTTTACTTTTATTTTTATTTTAATGTTAACACTGATTTCAAGATGTCAGTGTCAGGTGGTGGCTGTTGTTGAGGACATCGAATCGAATGCTGCAAGATAGAACATTGAATTAATATTAAATTTGTGATATCGGCGCAAGGTTCGATCATTAAAAACAACAGCACGTTTGCAAATTAATTTGAATCAACGTTTCGATCCCTGTGTGGATCTTTTTCAAGAACTACATTTCTGCGTCTGAAAAAATTAATACTTAATCAAACTAGAAACAAAAAGAGGATTTGCAACACAGCTGTGGAAAAACATATAAGAACCAAAAATAAAAAAAACACTTACTTGCTGTGGCAAAAAAATTAGAAAAAGAATATAATATATTGAGTTACGGTAAAGTTATGGATAACATCCATGGTGGCAGATATGTAATTGAAAACACGCGTTTCGAACCTACAAGATATACATATACGATATCGCACGATATCTATCTGATGTTTGATAGGTATCGATTTGAATCACTTAACTGGAACATAATGTTCTACATTGACCAGTGTAGAAATTGTGTATGACAACATAACAACAAGCGAAAAAGGAAATATAACAAAAAGTTATATCAAGATACAACATTAAAGAGTTATTATAATTTGTGTAAACTGTGACAATGGAAAAATTCAATTCATTGGTACAATCTAAGTACTATCAGAAATCATCCCATAAAAGAACATTACTGGCTCATTGTATTGTTGGAAGATCGGTGTTCTTGAATTGGATTTTTCAATTGGAAGACTTTTCTATTCAGTAGACGGTAAAATTTTCAAAAAATGCTAAAATATAAATTCCACAGAATTTAATATGATTTTTATTTATTTCAGATGTACAAAGACTACTACCACTGAAAATAAGTTGCAATTTGTTCCCACTTTCTGAAAATTTGCCTAAAAAAATTAAAAATTGCATAAACAAACGACTTACCCTCTCTTCGTCACGTGAAAGTATAGTGGGGAAATATAAACTAACTAACTACGTATTTCGTCTTCTAATGATTCTAAGAAATCGTTAACAATGTAACAATGTTCATATTGTATCTATTTATTTTTGCCATGAATGTATAAAGTCATATGTTGGGATCATGGAGACTTCAAATATCGAAGGTTCGGATAAGCGAGATCCTACTGTACAGCAATTCATGTGGCACTCGCTCAGTATGAAACATGCGAAATCGTTGAATTAGAAAATGCAATTTTTTCGTTGTTTGTGATCAATGTAATCTGACGTTCGGTGACGTTCGCTGGCTATCGGCCCGTAGAAAGTCCGTGTCGGGGAAAAAGAATTCGGTGTGCATCGTGGGGCATTCGTGGAAACGATAGCCGGTCCGCGATGTCACGGGAGGAGGTTATCGCGGGAGACAACCGGCCCATGACATCGATCAGTCTGTGTCGCTCGATGAACCCCGTATCAGCGAACATTAATTATTATTGCCTGCTCGACACTTTTCAGCGGCTGCCTCTCTCGTCGGCGGAACCCGAGTCCAGTGATAACCATAGTAATCTCTCGGTCGCGAGGCGTTTGACACGAGCATTACGAAAATCGTCGTACGATCAAGAGGTGTCCGGGGAACTCGAAAATGTCCGGTCAGGTCCGGAATTATTTTCGAGATTCTCGAGATTCTTTGGGATTACTGAGAGTATGAGAGAACTCGAGAATTTTTCAGTACTCAGAATAGTTTAGAAAATATTACCCCATTAATTTTCGGGATTATCGGGAATTTTAAATATTCGTGCAAATAATATTTTCGAGAATTACAACCTTCTCAAAAGTCCCGAAATTTCCAAGAATCCTAAAATTTTTATCGAAATAATTTAGGATCTAGACAGCCGCAGAAAATTTTGATGTTGCATATAGATTCGTCTTATCGTTAAGATGCAAGGGATAACATGTGACAGGATAGAAGAACATAACAAGGGATAGAACATAAAATGTTTATTTGTGATAGAAAAATAAGTCCAAAGTAGAGCAAACATCGAAACAAACACCAGCAGATTCCGATGTATTTTTCTGTCACAAATAGACATTTTTGACTGATATGATTGGGCACAACGTTGTGCAGTTAACCTTTCTCTATCAAATGAACTTGTGCGGCACAAAATATGCTCGTATAAGGTAAGAAAACGACAGCCTGCAAACCCATGTTTCGATACAAAATCTAGTAAGATTCTAGTTACTTTCTAGTTATGTCACATGCTATCCCTTGCCTCTGAAGTATACAGCTATAAGAATAGTCCGAAAGTTGGAACACAATGTTTAAAGAAGATTTCCGTTAGACAACCCAACGTTGATAAAAAATGAAATTAAAGCGTACTCATAGAAAGTCTTTAATTTCGAGTGGCCACGGTCTAATTTCAAGTGGATACTGAAATCTCTATGCGCTCGGACACTTGGCCTTGTTCTCGGTCAAATATTCCGAGAAGAACGCGATTTTACGGTTCGTGACAGGCATCCGGTCAGCTTCTCGGCGAAGAGGATCTTGAGAGGACCACCTCGCGAGCGAGCAGTCCTCGAGGACTGGAAAATTGATCGCTTCTTTCTTTCTTTTTACTCCACTCGAAGATTCGAGGAAGGGCATTCTCTCTCGATGGGTTGTCGGGATTTTCTGTAGCTATTTCCTGAGGGACCTGGACTCTGTCAAGACAAGTTTATCCGCGGAGCGACGCAACGTCGCGCCGCGGCGACCTGCCTCTTTACGCGCATAAAGCCGGGCGCATGATCGGCGTGTAGTAGGCCGATTTCCAGGTTGCTAAAAATCTGCTAGTAGACGTGGCCAATTTTTTTTATACATTTACTACGAATATACGTAGAGCGTCAGTAACATTCTAGATGTATTTCTCTCCAAAAAGAATTTTTAAATAAAAAGTTGTTTAAAGGGTAGAGCAATTTCTAGAGAGGAATATTTGTAAGAACTAATTTTAAGCAAGATAAAAATACTGAATTTACAATAAATATCTTAACATTTTTCAATCGACGCGTAGTAGGCCGATTTCCAGGTTGCTAAAAATCTGCTAGTAGACTTGGCCAATTTTTTTATACATTTACTACGAATATACGTAGAGCGTCAGTAACATTCTAGATGTATTTCTCTCCAAAAAGAATTTTTAAATAAAAAAAATGTTTAAAGGGTAGAGCAATTTCTAAAGAGAAATATTTGAAAGAACTAATTTTAAGCAAGATAAAAATACTGAATTTACAATAAATATCTTAACATTTTTCAAAACTGGACATCGACATGACGAAAAACTAGATTCTAGGATTCTAGATGGAAATCTAGCCTGACACCACGAGCAAAGCAGTATCATTCGCCGAAACCTTTGCTCCGCCGCGAATTCGCTCGGTGAACACCCCTGCGGCTGTGAAACCGTGCGTAACTAACCTCACGCACACTCTGCGTATCGACAACGCTACGCCAGAATACTGACTCCATTCATCAAGCGTGGACGCGTGTAAATACTACGGTATGCATCTGTGCATTTTTATTTTATTACGATTAATTTCATTAGTCTGAAAGACAAGAAACTTCTCTATTTTTAATGATTTTTTAAAATGAAATTCCTACCACCATATTCGTTACATTTTTCTGATTAAAATAAGCCCACACACGCCACAGTTTGGATTATATTTACTCGTTTAATCCACGATGCAGTAGAACCTCGATTATGCGAACACATCAGCGAAAAAAGCTACAGTTTTGGTATGATTAGAACTACTAGATTTAATTGTTACTGATTTGCACAGTAAATTGTGCTGGTATGCATCGTTTTAGATTAACTTCAAATATCTTACTTCAGATCATCGGTGCGCATAATCGAGGCTCTAAAAGATCGCCAATTGAACGATCAAATGTGCTTCGAATTGTGTCGAGTGTGGACTCGTTTTAATCAGAGAAATGCGACAAATGTGTTTACAAAAGGTAAAAGTTTCGTAGAAAAATAGTGAAAATAAATTGTCATCATATTCTTCTCATGGCAAAAACGAGTAGGACAAACACAAAATAGTAAAAACATTAAGAGGAAGTATTACAATATATATTCTTCCAATTAGGATAGACAATTATGCCTAATGATAATTAGTAACAGTAATCTTAAAACCAAATGATAGAGAAACATTTTCGTTCTGTGTGGCCCCCACGTGTTACAACTGCGACCATTCTTGTCTCGTCGCTCTCGAAGGAACAGATAGTTGCTATGCATGTTCCAAGTCGTTTCTATGCTTGTACTAGATCGTAGATCATTCAGGAGTGTTTCGGAGGACAAGAAAAAAATAGGGTGCTGTCGGGACACAGTGGTTCGTTTGTGGACCAAACGGGGATTATTATTTCACGATGCACTCGTCGACGTCTATGGCTGTTCTCCGGTGATTTAGGGTCTGTTTACATGGCCGGGTCACTGTCAAGTGTGTCTTTGCTTCGTGTCACCGGAGCTCGAGATGTTAACCGGTGACGTACGATCTCGTGGCTGATTTACGAGATCACTTCTTTCGTCCTGTCACAGTGAAACATTGGGATCTCGAGTGGCTCAATACTGTGGGTCCTATCGATCTTGTGGAGTGCTGATACCCTACACCAGTTTTTCAGAAACTACGAAATACTGAGGCAGATACCATTATAACCAGGCTGCGGATTTTATGTTCTCACAAAAATTGAAAAATTCAAAACAGTCACGAGATCTGGAGAATCTAAATATTCTGTTTTATTATTTTCAAAAATTATTAACCTCTTGCACTATGATTTATTTTACGATTATTCATAAGTTCTCCGAAGAAAGAGTAAGTTTATATTTATTGTGTGGATATGCGTTATCCATTGTCTTTAATATTAAATGTTAGTGGAGCTCCTATATTTTCAATTAATACAAACAATAATTATCTTGCTTAAAAAAATCCGCATTTTTAACGCACTAATATTAATTCAGCAAAGAAATGAACATGCCTACGTAGGTGCTGTATATTATCCAGACAATTTTTACTTTGCATTTTCTACATCCGCATTTTCAACTCGATAAATTTTTAAATGCTGACAATTTCTTACGTTGAGTCACAGCCTCTTCAACAATGGCAGAATAGGATCAGTGTATTTCTAGAAGCAGTTTTCGGGAGAAACATAGCTGAATACAGCCAGTTTTCGCGATGAGTCGTTTCGAGGAGTATCGTTCGAGAAAGTCGGTCGAAGGTGCAGAATCGATGTAGCCTCGATTGAAAGTCGACGCCAGTGCACGATGATAATGCGAGCACAAACGGATCTCTGTCCGAGCCCATCCATAATACATCGCTCCGGGCACGTTCTCCGGTTTTTTGTCACTGGATACGTTGACGGATGCGTGAAAGGAGTCTAAAGGACCCGGAGCTCTTCTTCCCCGCTCCTCCTCGTTCCTCATACTTCTCCACCGCGCGAACAGAGAACGCAAATTACCGAGCATTCGACTCGAGAAAATCCTCGTGAATTTCGTAACGCGGCCACGGAGGAATTTTGATCTCGATCTCGGCTAGAAATCATCGACTAAATCCTCGATACACCTCAAGTATTTACGTTGATAGGCAGTACAATTTTTTGTCGATTTCGGAATCTCCATAATTGACAAATCAGTTCAGTGTTTTTGAATGGGAAATTCAAAAGTTGTTTGTGTAAACAATGTATTAAAACTTTGATTTGCTTTTGCAGTTCCTCCTATTTATATGATTTTTTATTCAAAATAGAAGGTACGTGTTTTGTATAATTATTCTTAAACGTTATATTTTTGTATAAAGATTCGCAAGTATATTTCTGACTAGACTGCGGAACTTCACCCATTCACCAAGAAATAGGTTGCGTGAGATATGAAATAGTAAAAGATAATGTTGCTTTTAATGTAACAAAATCAGTAAGGGATGAAATAAATTTTTATTTTATTCCTGTTTTCCACGATAAATGCAGAACGTTTTTATTTTGCATAAAGATCCGTAGTCTAGTTATGACATAGGGTATTCGGCCGAAGACTATGCAGCATTGCAACCGAGCGTGCCCGATTTTGCAAAGGACATTCGGCTGGAGGGAAATAATCGAAAATTGACTCGGACCCGGTATAAATCACGCTAGACCGGTCTAACTGAAACGATAAGTTGCTGTAATAACTGTTGCGATATCATCGGCATCATTAATTATCAGTTCCCTCCATCGACCGGGTCCGCATCAATGAAATTCAACGCAATCGGACGATTAAACGGGCAGCCTGGCGAGCCAGATAATATCGCAAACGAATTACCGCCAATATTATTTAGATATCTGACAGGTGGCTAGACGAGCTTGGTGCCCCGATAGAATCTTCGCGTTACAAAATCCCATAATTCATAGCCGGATCGAAACGAAACAACGATCTCGCCCCGTCCGACAGGACACGATCGGTGCACGATCTACTGGTTCGAAATCGTTATCCGAATCCTTTGTTTACACACCTCTTACGAGCTGCAATTAATCTTCGCGCTTGCTCCTTGGAAACGAATATTAAGAGTGACCAGATAAGGGGAATGAACACGAGTTCAGGGGCACGAAACATGGGTCTCTCTGAAAATTCTTCTGAGATCAAGTATTGTTTATCTACTAGTGATTACTTAATGGTGTTGTAAAGTCAATGAAATTTTTTTAATAAACTCGATAAGACTAATAGGCTAGATAATCAACAGTATTAATAATTTTAATCCTGGAACCAACAAGTCAGGCTCAGTGCAGACCATCCAAAACAACCCTTTCTACCATAATACAGCCCCTAAAGAAGGTAAAAAATCCCCTGCTCAGAATAAATTGACCTCCCCCAAATCAAGTCCGCGAAAACCCAGTAAATCCGTCGGGGTATTAATCAGGAAAAAATTAGTATGATCGATCGGAGGAGCCGGTGTCTAGACGACGACCAGCAGGAAGACGCAGCGAGATAATCGTCGGCCGTATAATCCGATGAGGCGTCGATCGAACAATCGATCTATCCGCGGGTCCATTACTTCTCCCCGAGAAAAATAAAACCGAGTTCCCATAATCCGTCGGTAATCCCAAATACGCATCTACCGGAGCCAACCGGCGGCGAATTACTTTAGTCTCGCAAGTCCGACCGATAATCACGCTCTCTTCTCTTTTTCACGGGAGAGAGAGAGAGGGGGGGGGGGAACCCTTTCCTCCCCTCCGTCCGACGCGTATAAAAACGACCGTTCCATAATTGATTTTGTTCTTCGAAAGTTGGCATGCACTCGGGCGTCGGCGGCTAGCCGGCTAGCTTCGCTACGCGAAACTTGCAGCGAAAAGCTTCCCCGCAAGCACTCGAGTGCTTCCTCTCGAACCCGTTAAAAGTTTTGTAACGATCCCTCGCGGAAATTCCCGATCGTGCAGCCCCTCGACGACCCGTCCGAGCAAAAAGACTCACATGCAACCCGTCTCTCGTTTCACGCACCACCTTTTCCTTCGTTTCGCCGACGTCATCCCTTGCGAAGCCAAATCCTGACGCGCTGAATCACGACGGAAAACGACTAGCAATCTTGACAGGTCTGTGGACAAACCAATTTACTTTTCACAATCTAAAAATTCATTTACCATTATTAAGAACAGAAGAAGAATCTATCGCAGCATGAAAATCGAGGCGTTTACAACAACCCCTTAAAATTTGACATCCTAATATTGTGTTCGATTGTTATGACATTTTTGTGAACAGCGGTAAGTTCTATCGACTGTCGATAGGTAGCCAAAAATTGTCAATCCTTCCTCATTTAGATCACCGTTGGACTCTTGTGGACTTTGGTGGTCTCTGATGATTATATGCAAAGAACACGCGTGGATATGTCAGCATCCTCCCTCTTCAGGATGCTAAAAGCGGATCGGGGGGAGGAAGTCTGGCCCATTGTGCGAGAAAGAGGGCCCAGTCGAATGTACTGGTGTCCCTCGGGTGTGGAGGTTTACGGTACCCCCGGGGCCCCTTAGCGAAGTAGGGCGCTGCTGGGGTCGTTTCCGGGTTCTGCCGGTTCCTCCACATCCTAAAAAAAAAGGTGATCTGGTAGGACTTATTGAGGTCACCAATTGATTCTGGTGGACCCTGGAGAATATTGGTATACCTTGACAGACATATTGACGTCGCCGAAAGAATTTGATGGACACTGGAGGACCTATGTCTTCAATGGACACTGGTGTACGTCCTTCCTTTCCTTCAGAGTATGTTCAAAACAAACTCCAAAATTATAAACTACTTCATCAAATGTGTACGTAATTAAAACAAATGAGCTTTCCGCACTACCTTTTTACCTAGTTCACCAGTGTTCCATTTGGGTCGCGAACAAAACCACCTATTTCGAGTCCCCGAGTTTTACCAAATGGGAAACAACCGGAAGCTGATCGAAACAAAGGGAAAACAGCGTTCGGGCCTTGAAAAGGGGGCAAGTTCTGGTCAAAATCGACACGGATACGTTCTCGCTCATTGGATTGGAGAGCGCGAGAGACGAGAGCGGAACGCGCGGCGTTGTTAATCCTCGAAAGTCGGGGGTTAAGCAGCTTGGAGAGCTTGGAGAGTAGGAACGCGTAAAATTGCGCGGGGATTTCGCCCGGCGGAGTTATTAATGCTCGCCAGTATCGTTACCTTGTTATTTAAGGGATCCCCGCGTTTTGCGAATTAGGGGATCATCGCCGTGTTCCGCGATTTTTACGAGGAAAATTAAAAAGCGCCGATTCATTTATCGGCGTTTCTTTCTTTTACGTCGAATGCTCGTTTACCGGATTAGACTCCATTCCATTCTTCCTCCATAGAAAAATATACAAATTCCGTCCCACGGTGGTCGAACAAGACATGAAAATAATGGAAATCATGGTGCTCTGTGCTGTTTGAGTAATAGAATTTGAATCTGTCACTTTACCATTATTCCTCAAGATAGAAATGTAAAAGCTGTAACAATTTTTATTTTGCATGAAATAAATTTCTAGTTTTTTCGATCTAGTTATCACTCCTCTACAAATTCTTAGCAAATGACAGTAGCACATTTACCATCACTGCGAAGCACGTTTAGTCTGTTGAAAACCGAATGCGTTTACAGCGGGTGAAATTATTCGATGATCGGCTGTAAATCATGCAGGGTGAAAGGCGTGTAAATCGCAGCTCGGTTGAGAGGTCACTAAATAAATCCGGCAGTGTATCAGCGTGGCCGATGACACATTAAAATTCCGTGGATTCCCCGCGAGTCGCGGAGGGCCGATTACAAATTTCGCGAGAGCGAGTGTTTCATCGCATGACGTTTACGCGCGGCCCCGGACACACCGGGTTTGATGTATGTTGCCAGGATTGGCAATTACTATCGACTATTACGGCGGTAAGCGTGCGTAATCGTCATCGGTATTACCATATATACTGTTATTTCCATTCCGACTTCGGCCGGCGTCCATAATGATAGCGTTGTTCCGGCCGCCACCCTGTTCGTGCGCCGCGCCGCGTCTCGGCCGAGCAACCCCCTTCTTTTCCTTTCGTGACGATTGCATAAACACAGAACCGGATTCCACGTCCGCCGCTGGGCAAATTTATTCGCCGCGATCGCTATAATTTTGATAAATTTCATTTAATACAATGCGCTGTCGGCCGGCTACACCGTTCCCGGGAAACGAGGGTGGATATTCAAAGACGAGAACAACAATCGTAAGCACGGCTTCTAACTGTTCCGAAAATAACTGTTTAAATCTGTTTTACACAGATGCTGAACTCTACTGACTCTGACGACTTATTAGTAGTCTCGAATAAAAGAATTTCTAACTCAATCGTTAGAAATAGAAATTCAATAAAAATGTATTTTTCTTTTAAATTATTTCACTAAGCTGAAAATAATGGAATACCATAGTCAGAAAAACTTCTGATATTTTGCGGTTACGTATTTCACCAGACAATTAACATTTTCTTTTTTAAAGCCAACATCTAAAACTTTCTAGTCATGCATAATTTTAAAACTCAGTAAAAATCGTAATGAACACTGTGAAACTCGGTATTACATTTCCACAATCGTCGACACGAAGTTCCCATCGATTCTGAAGAGCGAAAGGTAGCCACCCTTAACAGACGAAGGCTACACAATCGCTAGAGAACTTCCGCCTCCGATGAAAAATCAAAGGGGGCTGTTTCTTTTATACCGGTTCAAAAACGAAGAAGAAGAAGAAGAATCAGCAAAAGATGGGGCGCAAAAACAGAAAAGCTACTATTTAAAAGGTACAGCCAGTCAGCTGGAAATCACAGGGTTCCTGTGAAAAGTTTTCATCTACTCGGAAAAGTTCCTGCTCTCTCCGAGCGATCTCCGAGAACCGGGTAAAAGAAAAACACCCCTTTAACGAAGACGTTTCCTCCCTCGAAGCACCCCCACGCGACGCAAATTACCGGCACGACGAAGAATTTAGGCGCGCGAGCTGTATGCTTAAAAGTCTTCGCAAATCGGAAGGGGTGAGAAGAGGAATGGGGGTCGGAAAAAGGAGGACACGCCACCCTGGAGTAGCCACCAAGCTCCTTAGGTTACAACCGACAGTTCACAATGTATAAATCATAGTAATAACCGTGTGGTTTCCACCTGCGTATTCGACGAAACGTACGGGGTGCGAGAAAAGTAATAGCCACCCCTTTTCAGGGTAAATGTACACCCTCCTGTGAATATTTGAGAAAGAAACTTGCTGCAAAATGATTTATAACTGGACTGCAGTTTTTCGTATAAGAATCTAAGAAACGAATAAAAATTTTGTAAAACATCCGATAATCGAGATTCTACGAATACGTGAATTCAACAACTAAACACAATCTGAATTATGTCGTGTTTGCATAATTTTAAGAAAAAACAGTGAACACATCAATTTTTTCAGAAATATCTTAAGATTGTACTACGTCGAAGAATAATCAATTTTGAAAATTGCTTTTAAATTAAACATTGTTCTCCTTGATTCCAAAATAATAAAGGAATGCAGTAAATCTACTTACACAACTTTCAAAAAACTCATACAAGAAGACAGTCTTGCGGTATTTTTCTTACACCTTGTAGAACTGACCGCGTACGTTTCGGGTGCAGCAGGCTGCAGCAAACCGCGCGAATATCGCATGCATTATTCAAGGACCACGGAGACTGGCTGCACCGCCGCGAGAGCCCGGCTTTGCATAAGCGCTGACGAGGAAAACTGCACCCACGCCGCGAGTATTCATCGATAACCCACCCCCATCCAACCAGGTGTCATAACCACCCCCGTAGACTTTTCGCGGTGTTCGCGCGAACGATACCGTTCCGAGTGCTTTTTGCTTTTACAGTTTTTTCAGCCGTGTTTTTGGCCGGCGTATCCAATTTTAAACCGCACCGTTCCCCGTTCTGCAATATTTACCAGTTTGGTTCCGTTCTAACAATTTTCTCGATCTTGTCAAACTTTTGGTATTCTATACCTAAAGCGATTTTTAGCGTGAATCTGTGTGCAAAATAAAAATTGTATTAATTATAAGGAAGCTCAAAATTGAAGAAAATCGACAAAAATTTCATTTATTTAAAAGAAACCACATGTGTACTTAAAATACCGATAAATTTGTGTATAAAATTCTTAAATATTGCGAAAAAGACCTCGGAAATATCTACTCTATAAAGCAATATATAACTCACTGAAATTTGATTATTCTTACATTTAAAAAATCACACGTGTCCGTAAATTATAAACAGATATGTGTGCAAAATCCATACGAGGTAGGTTGACTGGTTTTTCTGGGAAAAATTCCGAAAAATCGTGCAATCCGACAGCTACCACCTCGAATTCTTTCCCAGCGTGAAAGCTAAGAGGGCAAGCTGAACGACAGCATGTCGTTGGGATCCTTGGTTGGTTTCCCAGCTGGTTCTTGGGAAAGGCTTGATCTCAGAGAAAAAGTTGATGGAGCACGATTTATTGGGGGGGGAAAAATCGGCATTACCCGTGGCGGATCAATCGAGGGCTTAACGATCCCCCGTTCTGCCGATGGACGATAATTTCAAACGGGCCTTAACGAGCCAGTCGAGTGGCGTCAGGTGGAACGCGCGTGGATGTAGGTGTCGTATTACTCTCTTTTTGTTTTCTTTTTTTCGTTCGATGGAAAGAACGACGCCTTGCGTCGCGACGGCCTTTGTTAAACGCTGCCTCTGCCCACGCACACCCGCGCGCGGAGATTATTGTCAGCTGGTGAACAATGCCCATCGAGACTCTGTCTACCGCTAATCAAGCGTCGCCCCGCTAATTATCGAGTGCTAATTGAGTTGCGCTCGCTGCGGACCGCCGACGGCGAGCTCGCCTCGGAAACTGTCTCGAATACGAGCCCCGGGGACCGGCTCTTAACGAGAAACAGTCGCGAGTTACCTTTTTCTGGGTCCCGAAGAATTTGGTAATCGAAGCTCGGTCATCTGACCACTCCGACACGGCCCAAGAGCAGTGCAGTTTATGCTAATTTTTTTTTTAGGAAGTTCGTATACAGTGATCATGTTGGGAAAGTAAAATTTTGCCGTTGTCGTATAACTGTGTATAACATTGTACGAAATAATGTGATCTTGAAAAAATATTTGTAATTATATGATTTTTTATATACTCGTATTATTCATAATCATCTTTTGGTACGTCATTCCTGGTTGGTCTCTTTAAATTTCCAGGTCCAGCAATTTTTCATATTCACAATTGGTGGTTGTTAAACTGAATCCACTGAATTCATTTTTAAAACGAACGTCGATCAATTGTACGCTTCATCTGTAATCGAATATGTACAATTAATACAAAATATAATTTCAACAAATTCTAGTATACATACACGTACCGCGATTTATATTTTCAAATTCTACTTGTTGGAAAGCAAAAATTTCAAGGAGAAATTGGGAAAAATTTTACACGTTGAAGTTGAAGATCATTTATATTTTTACAGTATCGTTATAATTGTTGTTTGTAAAATTGTTGGTACATGTGCTCGAAAATCAAAGAAATCTATGTCGCGCATGTTGCATTTCGGGAGCACACTTTACTGTCCCGTTGCAGCTCTGGCGCTCGTAAAACGTTGCTCGGTTGCTGGACAATTAAGAGAGCCAACAAAGTGTTCCCGCTAATGCCACCGCGGAGAGACAAGATTCGCAAATTGGCAGTCGTGCGTCGGTAGCCGGAAGGGTTCGACCAGTCATTAAAAGAAATTATGCCGGGCGACACGTACACTTCCGGACGCTGAGCACGTCTACATACACGTATCACCGTATTCCCATATACACATATCCGTATACGGGGAGAACATTATTCCGAGGGAATGTATCATGACGGCTATTATCGTTAACATGTAAATGCTGCTGGTCTAATGGTGTCTTAATTGAGTCGACCATTAGACCCTCGTGTAACTCGCGTACCTCCCTGCGCGTCCAATATTAAGATATTAGGTTCGTTCGTATAATAAAGGTATTAAGGGGTCCCCCGATCCTGGACCGGTACCGGACCTGTTCGGTTTTTCACTTTCTAACGGGAATTCATTTCCAGTTTCGGAGAACTGCTTTCGTCCAAACCACTGCCATTTTGTGTCCATTCACATTTTCGAACTTTCTGGAGGTCCTTCATTAAGGAGAACACTTCAGATAATTCAGTAATTATAACAACCTCTTACTTCAAGTAAAGAATAATTTTAAAAGGTGGGACACTCTTGAGAATTAAATAGATTCTGGAAAATAATATATTCGATCTTGAATAATTTCGACAAGAAAACTTACAATTCGTAGCAGAAGTCTGGTGTTTGGTTCGAACAGTGCGGTATTATTTGTAATAATATGTGAAACTGCAGAGAATCGTGGCAGACATTACACAACGATTTTCTGTCGAAATAAGCTCGAACAAAACGTTAATTTTAGAAGCTGGAGGAGAGTGGAAAATGCTTGGGCGGAAGACAAAATGGACGATTGTCCCTTATATGGTTGATCCGGGCCACAGGTATGGTCGGTCGCCAATTAAATTCCGTGGCGGAGTATTCGCCATTCACCTGTCACAATGCGAATCAATCAGCGCTAACCGAGCGTAGGAGAACGCTTTTATCAGCGTTACGCGATCGAGTGGCGCGAATCACTTGAACAAGGATCGTTCGAACAAGCGATTCTCGTCGTGGCGCGCCGTGGCGGTGGTGGCAGGGGGTTGCAAGGGGGTTGGAACACGGTGAAGGGGCGAAAGGGAGGAAGGGCATGGCACACGGGATGGCCCTTCATTCTCGTTCGTCGGCATAATAATACAGACGGCGCGCGGAGCCGCCGCCGCCGGCTCGAAAAGCGAAAACCGCGAGCGAATCGCCGCCGGTGAGGAGAGCGGTAATGCATGCGATTATGCGGATCAATGAGCTATGGTCCTATTTATGGCTCTATCAGCCGACCGCTACCAGCACCCTCGATCCACCCCTGACCACCCTTTTTTTATATGTCGATGCATGCTGATCATCGCGTGACCGTTCGCGGATTCTACATCGAACGCTATCACTCTCTATCTCGTTATCATCCTATGAATTTCTGAGTGCCGTTAACTCTTCAACCCCCATCACGCGGTATAAATTAAGAATAATTCTTATTGATACAACTGTATAAACGATCACAGTTATTATTAGTCTCTTGATAACGAAGTTTCCATGTTACACTATAATTCAGCTAATCTCGAAATTAATAATGTTGAAACAATCATTTGTAAGCGTGTCAGTAATCAGTCTGATTACTTTTACACTTCTTAATAATTAATTTATAAAGAGTTTAAAAAGTCTTCAGAATTTTTTCCACTGACCCACCAGTTCTTGTTGAGCTTGTGAAAATTGTTACGTGAGGAAGGGAACGAGATGAAGCGAGAAGAGAAAAGATGAGCAGCTCGGAATGATCATCGCTGTCTACGATTATCGATGAGTACTATCGAAAACTAGAGTTTAGCTACAACAGGGCTAGAGCTCGAAGATGTTCCCGTAGAAAAACTGAAAAGTGGGCTTAGTCTGGGGTTGGCGGGGTGAGGGGTCCTCTCATGGTATCCCGCGGGGGCGGCTGCTTTGACCAGGTAATGGCGTGCCGAGAAGAATGGGAAATGTCACCAGGGGGCGCGGACCTTACTCCAGGTCGAGTCAACCTCGTTTCTTTTTGTTCGAGCCGACGACGACTGCGCAACACGGCGGAGCCGCATGGGGTTGGATCATTCTCCGTGGCGTCATTAGTCCTCCCGTCGACGTGACCGCATACTTCACTTCGGGGTATAGAAACTTAGAAATCTGATGATCTCCTGGTGCCGACTGAGAAACTTGCCACCTATACCGGACCAATCGGAAGATGGGGAAAACTGTAGATAGTTTTTCAGATGCTCGAAGAAATCTGACTCCTATGCTGAACTTGAAGGAACAGACAATTCGGAATTTTATGACAAAAATAATGGTAAGACAGACTTTTTTGTTCTTCGATGACAAAACACAATTATGAATTTTATGACAAACTTGTGCAAAGACAGAGAATTCTCAATTTACCCACAAAATTGTAACACAACAGACAACTCTGAATTTTAGAACATTAATATGACAAATCATAAAAAATTTTAACCAAGAAATATTTATTAACGAACTTCTATACCATGGTTTCCTAGTCGCGTTGTATAATAATGAACTGTAGTCGAAGGTTCTTCGACTGCTGTGCCTCTTGTCTGAAGCGAGAAATCCGCGGCTTACGAAGGTCACTGGATTTTTTTCTGGTACATGTGAGGGTTCGTAGAGGTCGATATGAAGGTTGAAGGGTGTAGGATGAAGACGACCCCTCATCGTCGACAGCATCTGGCACGTCCGGGCATCGTTCGATCAGCGTGGCGCCTTCGTTCGAGGCGCACGCGTTTCTTTTCTTCGACTGGCCGATGGATTCCGTGTAATCGCTAAGCGGGCGCGTGCTACGAAAAAGATAGGGATCTTCTTCTTCTCGTCTCTGCTCTCCGCGAGCTGAGACATGGGCACGGGCCAGCCTTCCCACACCTAGCCGATCTACCTGACCTACCTACCAGGTAACTACGCTAACCTTGATAACCCTCTCGCCGCGCCGGTCCTTTGTCCCGTTCGTCAAACACGTGTACGTTTCACCGAAGGACGGGTGTTAAAAAGAAATATGGATCTCTTGAAATCTATCTTTTATACAGGCACCGTATACTGCATCCCTCTCTTTGTCAACGGGTCTGACACTGCCCCGCGATATTCTTCGTTCATCTTCGTTTTATGGACAGTTTTAGGGCCACAAGCCTCTCGAGAGGGTTCAGTGGCAACTATTGTGGTAGCTTGTTAGTGTCGAACCCTCCGAACATGATCTTTCCGATGAGGAATGTTGTTGTGGAGCTAGATTCTGCTTTGAACTGTTTTGTCGAAGATGTCGTCTGTGCAGGTGTGAACTAAGAGATATGGATCTTTCTGGTGGGAGCTCGGTTTAAAACAAAATAGTTAAATTTCTGAGGAAATATCCAGTCTGAATAAACTCATTGTACCAGCTCCGTCAATAAGCCACGCCCACTTGTGGTAGTCTAAGTAAAGAATAATCTAAACAGGAAAAAATAAGCTAAATATCCTTTCATTTCTTCCTCGACACAATTTGCCTCAAGGTAATGCTGGAATGCTTCCGAGTGCAATGCAGTGTGCTCCCATAGCAAAGTGGGCAGAAAGAGGACGCATGCGACAGATCAAAAGCGGAACGGCAAATTACGAAACACTCGTTAATTGAAAAACGAGGAGGCCGCGCGAAAGCATCGACTCATCCGCGATCCCGGCAATTAAAAGCGAGGTTTCGCTTCCGTCATGAGGGCCGTGGCGTCGTCGTCGTCGTCGTGCGCAGGCAAAAACGAGTCGAGGAGAGAAGGCAAGGGAGAGAGAGTTGTCGGACAATCAGGATCGCACCTCGATAATGGAACATTAAAAACAGAGTGGTGTGCGCAGCTGCTTGCTGCCGGAGTCGAAAGGGGACGAAAAAAGGAGCGTCTCCTTTCATCGCGTCGCGTCGCATGCGCACGTGTAATTACTTCATCGGCTGCTGGAGCTGGAACAAGAAAGGGATACACCGGAACCGACCAGGTGACAAATGATTTTTTTTCATCACTTTCGCGACGTCATCCCTTATCGTCTGTTCAGATTCCTTTAAAATTAATCTTTCAATCGAGTTGATCTCACACAGGGTATACTCACTGATGTTTAATGTATTTTTATGTAATTTTCGACTCTTTACTGCAATGGTTTTAAACAGCTTTAAAAATAGTAGTAGTCATCGGAAGATCCTCTCTCGATTCTTAGCATCCCAGAGGCAAAAAACATTGTCCCAAATATCGAACAACTATCTAGCGTTGGCATCAAACGATTTCTGGAATAAGGGCGCGGATCGTAACTCCGCTAATTCGATAATTCATGAGAATCGAGTTTCTCGAGTTCGTTGCTGTTGAACCAGCAGCCGCCAGCTGCTCTCTTGACCCGTTTTCCCGATTATCGTCTCGAGGACTGTAATACACCGTGGATTACGGTTGTTGTTCGATCGACAAAGTTCAGCTAACAAGGGAACAGAGCGAAACTCAGACACGCCGATTCCGACGAAAACTTATAGGCAACGTGGCTTCTTCGAAAAATATTTCAGAAATCGGACAACTCGAAATTGACGATTTTTAATGAATTTTACTAGCTACATACTTCTCTTAACAGCGTAAAGAGTGACACCTCGCAATATTTTGGAATTGCTCGGAAAAAAATACTTAGGCTAGTTTTTTTTAAATAGTTTTGAACATTCCGTGAATCAAGAGAGGGAATAAAAGCGAAGAAAAGTGCCGACTGTCATTGTACCGCGCCCCGACGACACGGTCCGTCAGCGATGATTCTCGAAGCCCCTTGGGACAGGCCCGAGTGTCTCGCGTGACGGACGAAAGAGTGCGGGGCCCGCTATCAAGAGCAAAAGGACCGCTGTCCCTCGGAGTTGAAGAGAGTCCGTCGTTAGATTAAAAGTAAAAGAACCGGTGGGAGACGAGGAGGCGAGAGGAGAAGGACTCTGGTGTGGTACCTGTAGAAGTGAGGAGAGGAAAGGAGAGGAGAAACAAAGAGCCGAGGGGAGAAGGTGGCCCACTCTAAAAGCCAATCAAAGGAATGACAGTCCGCTGCCCGCCTCGTAACCTTCGGAAAGGGCCGGCCAAGGGCTGCCGCCGGATTGGGCACTCGGCTATTCCATATTGATGAGAGTGACTCGGTTAGGCTCTCGCTCTCGCTATGGGAACAATCACGGCGCCTTCGGGTGCCATACTCCGATGATACTCTTTCGAGATTTCAATAACCGAACCTGCTCGCTTCGGTGCTCTGTCTTGTTCACCACTGGCCACCGATAATCTACTGCTTAACGCTTTCACCGATGATGCGTAGACAGAATCGTATGCATCTATGGCAAAAAATGTGAAGAAACATTAAAAGAATTTCAAAACGAAGTTATATGAATTTTATGCATTTACGATAAAAATGAGTAAGTACGATTTAAAATAATGAAAAATTTAAAGGGTTTAGACAAATCAATGTACCATTTTTAATTTACTTAAATTAATGAACAAACTTTGATAACTTGACCCCTGTTGCTCACAATTGATGCACAAAATTTCGATTTTGCATAAAGATCCATAATCTAACGATTAGTCCGAATCCGAAAGGCTGATTCATCGTGGTCGCTTCGAATTTACGAGCATCTATTCAATCGTCACCGCGAATATTTTTCCTGTTCGCGTGTATCAACGGCTTGCGACTCTGCCAACCGGACAAAGAGAAGAGAGATCGGAGAATGGCGGACTGCGGAGAAGAAGAAGGCAGTTAATAAAGCAAAGAGGACGCTAATTAGAGAGCCATTAAAACGATAAACGATGACACAGAGTTGACGCAGAGCTCTCGGACGACACGCCGTTAGTTGTGTCTTCTTGGATAACCCCGGATGATAAACCGCGCCGATACTCCCCACCGGACATCAAACGGCAGCGAACAACGACGGTAGTGTCAACGCACGTGTCTCCCATCAGACTGTGGATCGAGATCCAACTTCTTTCGCGGTTTTTGCCAGCCAGGACGGGGAAAACGGCCCTCTCTTACAGATGCTTCTGAACCTATATGACCCTTGGCCTTGGCTGAGAACTGGCGGACATTAGAACAGTCAAAAACTTTCAGGCTCGCAATTAGAGGATTGCAAAAATTGCAATTTGTAATTTAGTAGATTACACTTTTGTAGAACAGCCATGTTACAAGTGAATTTATTTGAGGTTGTTCTGTTAAAAAAACCGTAGGTTCTGTTAAAATTGGCCACGAAATTTTGCATTTTTTAAATCAATTTTAGCACGCTCGCAATTATCAATTTTCAAATATTTTTTTCGAATTGTTATTAGTAATTCGCTTAATTTAAAAATTTTCCTAGTACATATTGTATTTTTTCTGTAGTATTATTTAATTTCATATATATAACCAAAGAGATGAAATTTTTTGGAGAGCCACAATGATCAAACTATAATGCAGACATGTATTTTCAACCGCTCGTGTCAACGTCAGTAAACATAGAGTTGTCCCGCTCAAAGACAAAAATAGCATATCATTCACGCGAACTCGCTTTATCGACTTCTTAACCTTTCGCGAACGAAAGTCATGGAATAGATGACATAAGGTGTTTGCTCATAACGTGCAGATGTGACAAGTGAGCTGGACGGAGGAGTGCAGGTCTGATTGGTACTTCAGCAAACGTGTTTTCACAGTTAATACCTAATTTTCTCTGATGTAGCAAATCTGATTGGTACTTGAGCAAACGTGTTTTCACAGTTAATACCTAATTTTCTCTGATGTAGCAAATCGTTTACACAGACGTGCTAGAAATAGTAATATAAGTAATTTCTTTATTATATCTAGGTTTCATGCACGAAGTTTCGAGCACAATTTCTTAAATTATGAATAATATCTTTGACAGGGAAATTTTAAAACGACATTAACAGCAACAGCCCTTCTTCTCCCAAAGGGTGTTCTACAAAAAAATACATAACTCGTACAATTTCGATTATTTTTACTTAAAAGAAAAATAGCTTGTGTGCTTTAAACACCCTTAACCCTCATCCACACGACGTGGTACCCGGGTACCTATTTCAAATTCATATAAAATTCCTATACAAAAATTACCTGTGTAGATGAGGGTTAAATGCGTGTGCAAAATCCTAGTGCAAAAAGTTCAACAGTGCCTACCGAAAAATTTGTGAACATTGCCGAGAAGACGGCCTCGGAAAGAGTACCCTCAAGGCTTAAATCCAACTGTTGAACTCCAAATCCATCTGTTGGACCCAACAGTTGGAGAATTCGGACGAAACACGGACTGGGCCCAGCTCGGGTCCAACTCGGGTGAAAGTGACCCCTGAAAATGGGAACCGGAGCAACGAATTGGACGGTACCGGCAAAGAGCCCGATTTCCCGGGTCTGTGGCTGGAAGGACGAGTCCGAGGCTAGTTGCAACGGGGTGGGTTGATGGGGCTCGGCGCATCCCACGCTTATGAATTAAAGGCATGGGCTGGTTAGTCTTGATTTATCCCCGAGCATCGTTCATCCCTGTTCTTTTGTTTCGTCGCCGACGAATCCCCGGTCCCGTATCCATCCTCCTCCTTTTCCCCTCGATCACCTCCACCCCGCGGGGTAATAATCCCGCGAGAAACTCGGCCTAACAAATGCGCTGTTTTCAGTGTACCACGGCGGCCAGTCATCCCGCAGGACCTCTCACGACGTGCCAGCCATTAGTCTAACAGGGAAACGTGATGGAAAGGTTCCCTGCGTGCCTAACGCCGGCTAACAAACATTGTTGTGACTTCCACGGGGTGAAACCGGGTATCCGTCATCCCGTTCATCTCACCTGGACTCTCTCTCTCTCTCTCCACTTTACCTCTCCTCCTCTCTGCAGCTCTTTTCTTTCTTCTCGAGAGAGTCGATCTCCTCTCTTCACCTCGCAGCTCCTTCTGCGCGGTCGTTCATCGTCCTCGTTCGATCATCGGTTACTCTTTTTCTCTCTGTTGCTCCGAGCTGCTCCCTTGCTCTTGGATCCTCTTGTTCATTCTGCTCACTATGTTGGCCCGTTCGCTCTTTATCTTTTTCTCTGTTTCTCTCTCGCGTCGTCAAGGTGTTTCTTTAGCGAGAGACGTCTCCTCCACAATCACCGACGCATTGTCGGACTAAGAGATTGCCCTCTGTGCCCGAGAGTTATGCGGCTGAGATGGCTACGCCTCCTGCGAGACCCGCCACGGACCGGGAACGCTTCTGGTACATCGGTAACCTGTTGTTTCTCGGGTCCTACGCGTCCCAACCGGACAACCTCTAACCCTGGACTGTCTTCTCTTTTTTCCCGCCTGGTTCGATCGAACTGGTCTGACTTTGCTCGAGCACATGCGAGTTTATCTTCTCTCGGGTTTGCCCGAGAACAAGTCGAACCGATATTGCGAGTTTCCGGTACGAATACTATTAGAACGCGGAATCAGAGTGGCCAGATTGAGACTTTTCACTAGAGCTCGGACTTTTACCGGGGTACCCGAGTACCTATGAGATAGCCGACTATCCGGGTACCCGGGTATCTCATAAGTCATAAATGATTTTGTGCAATTTAAAACAATAATGAAATTAAAAGAACGTTGATATATTAATTGAAATTTATTAAAATCGTTCAAGAGAATAAGTAATTGTAATATATCGTCTGCTTTTTCCTATTGATACAGAGGATTTCTATTTTGCATAAAGATTACCCGGGTATCTCACGGGTAACCCGGGTACCCGGGTATCTTATAAGTCACAGCTCTACTTGTCACCTCACTCTACCTTCCCCTTCTACGACGCTGTTCCCCCACTAATTCCCCTGATCTAGAATTCTAATATGACTATCTTCTAAGTATGCGATTTTCCAATAATAAAGTCCTTCATAACAGCCACCACATTGAACACTCAAATCTCAAACTCAATGTACCAATTAAAAATCCCAAGTTCCTTCTCGAGTATTACTGGTGTCACGGAAATTAGCTGTTTCTTCGAAGGTTGCTGGTCGAGATGGCGAAGAGGCTATATCGTAAGATTGAAATTCGTCCGGGCATCGATTTGCGAAGGGGCATTTAAATGTCCCGGACCTTGAAGGGCCAGGACGCTAAGTAGCGGCGCGCGCGCGCGCTCGCTCTGGCCCGGTAGCAATTTATTCATTGCGCCCGCTAACTGGCCGCGCATTGAAAACCCGCCACGGTAATCTGCATTCATTTGAATAAATAACCGATCAATAACCAATAATAAGTTGGCCAATACCCGGTTTGTCATCTCCGGCGATTCCGGGGCCCGTTGGTGCGTCAGGTGGTTGGTCGCGACCGACACGCTATACATTGTCGCGAATTTACGTTGCTAATCAACTATCGCGCTGGCCACGTTATTGATTGAGTCGTTCACGACACGTTGCGAATATTAAGGAACCACTCTCGACCCTCTGCGAACCGGCTCCTGCTGAACAAACGGGGTAAAGTGATTTTTAGGAAATTGTTCTTTCGATGAAGATGCTTCAAAGAGCAGAGAAAGTGAACAAATTAAAAGTATTTAATGAAATAAACGTTCTCATAATAATGTCGTTTTAAATTCAATGAAATCAAAAGCTTCGCCTGATATCGTACACGCGAGTTAGTGCATAAATTATATTATGGTCTGTGCTTATGTTTATAAACATTTGTAAAACCAATGACATATTATAACTAGACTGCGGATTTTATGTATTTATGAATTAAAAATATTTAAGACCATCGGAGTGTGTTAGTTTCAACTGTATAAGATAATTAGAATAAGAAAAATTAGGTGGCCCATGTTTTTTGCAATTGCATAGCAATTTCTTATTTTGCATTAAGAGATCCGCAGTCTGTTTATAATTTAAACAATTGTTTTCCATTAACATTCTGCTACGATTTTCTGGAATGTAGATATTTTATTTTGCACACATTCTTCCTTATAGGATTGTTTGCTCAAAACAGCGTTGATGTTTGAAATGTCAGATAATTTGATCCATCAGCGTGGAAGTCGAAGGATGACGAAAAATACCGAAAGCGATAGCAACGTGTAGGAATGATGAAGACTGGCGAAGAATAACGATTGAAGAAGAAACCGATTGAAACGTGGAAGAAGGAGGAACCCGAGGGAATGCAGCAACTTCCCTGGACAGGGGCTCGCGAGGTTTTCGGCGAGAAGGAACGTGCGAACGTCTCGTCAACCTCACGGTACTCAATCTCACTTGCAAATGCGGTTCTCGGGGTCCCAGGCCGCGTGTGTGGTAGCGGCGTCATCCGAGGAAGCAAGAGATCGAAAAGAAGAAGACGAAGAGAAGGAGGGTAAGGGAATAAAGGATAAGGGACGACAGTGGAGCGAGAAAGAGGGAGAGTCCGAGGCCCGGCAAGCCAGCCAATTTGTGACTGACGAGGCGATTGGTAATAAGCAACGGAGGGACTCAAATTGCTTGAGTTTTTCTGCGGTCGTTCATTGGGTGTTGTCGTCGGGGTAGCCCACGAGACTCTCCCAGGGACCCCCTCTCAGTCTCCCACTCTCTTACCTTCTCTCGTTCTCCCGCTCTATACACCAGCGGAATCGAGAAGCGAAGAAAAGAGTAATCGAGGACCAGGACTCGGGGAAGGAGGTGGATAAGATGATAGCGATGATGCCCAGTCGATTCGGACCTGGCGCCGGTTTTTTGGTAGCTCCGACAATACGTGTGCCAGCGATATGTTTTCCTTTTTGCTTTCTATGCTATTCCTGCTAATCAATTTTGTCGGAACGTGATCTGTGGTTACAATTGGGTTACGGATAAGTAAGTAGTTCAAATGTTTATGTAAAAGTACACAAAAGTGTTTCTATAAAAAATAAAATTGTTGTTATTAGATTTAAAATTTAGTGTTCACATCGAAAATTGTTCGACACATCTTCTAAATACGCCATCAGATTCTAGTACAATAAGGCCCAAAGAATTGTTCGCCATATAAATCGAGGATCGAGTCCCCGAGAATCGACGCAGGACAATTTCGAAATTTGGTCGTTGAATGGGGCCCGGAGCATCCCGAGCCCATTACTAACAGCGATCCCATTAACCGAGGTCCCCTGTTCCTCTTCGGCGAAAGAGCACGGGGCAAAGGGAGTCTCCGGGAGTGCCCGCCCCCGTGCTGCGTGTCCCTGCGGCCTGATCAAGAATCAGGCCCCTTCTACGGTCCTCGAGCAGCCTCTACGAATAATAGAGGAAAAAAAGGATATTCTCGATCCTCTTTCCCTCTCTCCCTCTATTCACTCTCTCGGCTCTTTCACTGTCAGTCTCTCTCCCTGTGCACGGAGATTGATCGGCGTTGCGCTCTTAATATCTTTATTAAGCCGTCTCTTTTTCCGCGTCACGAGAAACTCGATGGCTACTCGGAATTAAATATCCACCGGTAAAATTAAGATTTCAATCAATTTTATCTCTCCGTGGGCGGACGGATCCGATAATTGCATACCTGTCGTTTGCTCTGTTCCGAGCTGTTTGACAATTTTTCGGAGTTTTCAATGCTGCTTTACACTATACTTTACTAGACTATGTCTACTGGCTGATAAATAGATAATTGATAAATGGAATAATTGTAATACATTAATGCATTAGGTTGGAGAGATAGTTCTATCGAATTTTAAAGAAAAGGTTGTGAATCAGTCTATAAAAATATATGTTTAATATTATTCAGTGATATAATTTCCATTATATTTGTAACAATTTATTACCATCTTTCAGAGGACCAATCACTTCCTCTTTCCCAATTACTCACTAGCAACATCTGTTTTTGATTTACTTAAATATCTTTCGGAGATAAATATTAAAGGATATATTAATATCAGTTGATTTGTTAATTGTTACTGATGACGTAAATAATTTGTCCGGACATGTCAGACTCCAAGTGTGCCGGTATTTCGTCACGAGAAAGAAGGAGGCGATAGTGCGTTCGTCTCGGTGGAAAGGAAAGGTGGACAATCGAGGATCGAAAGGTCGATCCACGAAGATCCCACTAAGCAGGGCCATATTCTCCATCGTGCAGGGTGCAGGAGGATGGGGAGGAGCACAGGTGCCCGCCCTTCCGTGTGTGTCTCTGTGGGCCCCGGTCTGGCCGCTTCTGCTGCAGCCTGAGCAGTTGAAGGAGTGGGGGTAGGACCGATTCGATGGAAAGGGGACAGAGAGATAGGGGGCCCCTTCGGTCCCTATATTTTAAGCAGCCCCGAACGTGTTGCAATCATCTCGAGACAATGGCCCACCGATCGGTCCGCCTCGCAAAAAGACCGGGGCCCGATAATAGCCGCGACGCATCGTCCACCACGCTTCGGGCGATTCTTCCCCTCCTCTCTTTTCATCCTCTTTCCACCCCACTCACCCTCGTCTTCAGCTTTCGTTTTGTTTCTCCTCGGACGGCGAATTCCTCCCGCTCACTGGCGACGCTGCACTTGAACTCTTCGCAGTTGCTTTTACAAGTGTGGGTTGGTTCAATATCAATTTTGGATTTTGAGAAATTTTGTTTTAAATTACTTCATTGATTTTTTGTTTTCGTTTGAAGAAGAACAGTGCTGGGTTTGTAAGCATTATTTTTGAGATGAGATTCAATCTACATGTTGAAAATACAGTATGTACATATGCATCATATCAGAGCCTTAAATTCATCCACTCATTGTTGTCACAAATAAATCAGATCTACTTGTAATCTTTGCCGTATGTCAACTAACTTGTCGTTTCAAATGATGTGCGCGTACGTGTATATGTGTGTGCGCATATGTATATGTAGTTTGAAATGGATAACCCGAGAAGCGTCGTATAGCACCGTTCCCGCAAGATCGAACAAGATTGGATCCCGTCGACGATCGTGCAGAGTGAAACACATGTCGTTTATTTCGGTGCGATGATGCACGGGTCCGCGGCAATTACGCAAGGCCGAGGCTTGTTCAATTTGCTTTGATTTTCGACGGCTATCAGAAAAACGACGCGTGAAACTTGAATACTTTTCAACGGCGAGACTCCGTCAGCGACGAGACGCAAATAAGGCTTCCTTTCGATCGATTAAAATCCCGTCGGTTAAAAACATATAAATACATGATTCAAATCAATAAATGCGTAAAATCAATATGTCATGGCTAAAATTAATTTTTAAAGGTGTACAATACAGTATAATTATATTAAATACTATTTATAAAAATTTAAGCCCATGTACAAATACCATTCACACAAATTAAATGCTTATTTGTAGAATAGTAATGTAAATAATTTATCAAAATCTTCAATAAGGCCCACACAATTTCATCTATCACAAGTTTCCCAAAAACAACCTCCAAAAATCTTTCTACACACATCCTTGTCAGCCTACAGCTCACTGTCACCATATAACCCATTCGACGACGGTATGTAGGACCCAAAAACCTCAAGCAGCCAATTGTCCGTGGGACCGTAAAATAAAAAGACATGGTTTCGTCGTGCGGGGCCCATAAACTGATAAAACGAGCGTATAGGACGAGTCAGACTGGAAGAATAAGAGGTCGTGGGGAAGGGGGTGCGGGGTCCATGGACCCGTTCCTGGAAGCTAGGGGGCTAATTGGTCCGCAGGACGAGACAGGACCATAAACTGTCGCCTGCAATCAACGATGCGCGACTCTAGCCCGCGGGTGGATCCTAACCCCCCACCCCCCGTTCTCATACTCCTCTTTCACTATAGTTTTCGGTCGCCAACGCAGGAACAGAAGAGTCCCAAGTTTTATAAGGACCCCACCGGCCTCCGGGCGCTCGGGAGAGACAGAGAGTGGGGCCCCTTTGGGACCGTGTACGAATTTACATTTAGAAAATATAATGAAGCAGCGTGAAGCGACCATTAGTCGTTCGGAGATGACAGACGATTTCGGACCCCCGCAGCTCCTCCCCCTCTGGACCGCGCGCACACTCGGGGCCCCACCGATACCAGCCAATGAAACAAAGACCGCGGACCCACTCTGGCAGAGGGGAGGGGACGGCTATGGGGCACCTTAATGACAGTGGGCCCCAGTGGTTTTCATTAAGTTCGTCGCCGACGAGCGGGATCGGTCGCGGACGATGTCGAACTGCATTCTTACGTGACAGGGCCCCACCAGAATGAAAGGACCGGACCCTTTCAGTGTCACGCGAGGGTACACGCGGTGGTCGGTGCGACGAGGATTTTTTCAGCGATGAATTTTTTAACCCTTCTCCGACACTATGATTTTTCACCAATTACAGGCCTTCTATTTCAGAGCCTCGATTTTGATTATTCCAGGCAGTAAAAATGCCAAGGATTTCCTAATGTCGTTTTAGAAACAGTTCAACAGAAAGACTAATGTCTCCACAAGAAGTATCACCAAAACTATATTTTCAAAAATTGATTAAAGAAGCAGTGCACAGTCGTAAACATCATTGATTAAAAAATTGTAAAAATCGTCCGCCGATCGAGTGCTAAAAGTCATGTTGTACCGGACATTTGCGAGAAAACTAGTGCACGCATAGTGGACCTGTGGTCTAGAAGCTGTTAGACGGTCGGAGCAGTTCTCGCTGAGCATTCGGGGCCCGGTACGGTCGCGGGGTCCTTAATTAATGCCGCCCCGACGTCGGAATCGCTCCAGTTCGATTTCCACTCGCAGCCGGTCGTCGTAAATCAATGGAGACAGGAAAGGTCATGCCTCGAGACGTCGTCTTTGGTCCCGATCGGTTGCGTCCATACAGAATCGCCTAAAGCGCGAATCGATCGAGAAACACAGACAGAGAAAAGTGGGGACCAAGATAGAGAAAGAGCGAGACGAACGACCGACGGCCTCGATTCCGGGACGCGAAGAAACGACCGGCAATTAGGCGTATTAGTTTTTGCGCAATCAGCCAGTTGGCACGAGTGTGCCCGTCAAACCGGCTGACGCGGGCACAATCGGGCCCCGAATTGAAGTAGGGGTAGAGAGGAGAAGAGGGAGGGTGGGACAAATAATAATTACGTGTCCCTGTCACTCGGAAGGGTCCGAGACGAAACCGGCGCAGCTACGATCCCGAAAAACCTCCGATCTATCTGTCTCTCTAGCCCCGGGAGGACCAAGGGGCGGGGAGAGCACGACCGCAGCCCCGAGGGGCGTGGTCACTGATTATTATAATTATTCCGCTCGGGCCCCGGGACCGTAATTAACGCAACCGCGGACCCGGGACATCTTGACAGATCCAAATTCCCAGTAATGATAAAAAATAGCCGTCCGTGGTGCTGTGGGACCGTCCCCCCGTTGCTATGGACACTGGCGACGGATCCTTGAGACAATTTGTGTGTGAAACAGGCTTTGCTTGGTCCACGGAGGAATTGGATTTAAGGATATTGTTTAACGTGGGAAATGATACGATTTAGTTTAAGTAAAAAATTTATATGAGTGAAGAGAATTGTTTTGACTTTTTATCTATTTATTTGAAATCATTATATGTAGACAATAATTATAATATTGCACTGTATTTATATCTGTTTATCGGTTTTGGAATTGAAAATTTTTTTACACCGCATAAAATATCACAGCAAGTATTTTTTATATTTGTGTAAACGTGAGTTACGTTAAAATAAATAGGACAGGTAGGAATACATGTTAAATGTTTCCTGTTCCATTAAAATAAAGCACTGTTTTGAATATCGTTTTTAAATAGCTATATACCATACATATTAGGTGAGGGAATAATATTCCACTCCAACAAATTTTCCTCGTAACATGCTGTAAATTTATTTTTAGTTTGTATTAAATTAACCACATTGAGAGGAAATATTATTACGTAGACTCCAATTGTTTCCAGTCTGTCTCGAATAAAATACTTATATTGTTTCGAAAACGATCGAAAAAATATATCATTTCAAAAGTTGTGGGCTTCATTTAAAATATGTTTCACGATACTTTAACCAGTCCACAATCGCAATACAATCCGCATGATTTCAATACACATTCAGCATACTTTCAGCACACGTTCAGCATACTCTCAGTACACCTGTCGCTCTTCCCAGCACCGTACTTAAGCGAACACAATTTTTTGTTTCAACTTGATACAAATATTCTCGATAATATACACTCGAACAGTGTACGTACAGTTATCTCGCCAAAACACGACCGTAATTATATAAGAATCATCTGAATCATGCTCTAAACGCTTAACCATAACCTTCGTCGAGTAGCTTAGGGAGATAATTGCCCGAAACGAAAAGATCATCGAGCTGTTATTAATCCGGAGAACGATAAACCATGAATCTCGCTCTGTCCCTCTCAGTCTCTCTTGACTCGTTAGACGAAAAAAAGAAAGCATCAACGCGGGCTTAGTGGCGCGTCTTTTTCTCGGCATTCCTTATTTTCTAGATCATTAGGCGACACCTTTCTCACCACAAACGACCCTAGGACGTTGCTGGTTTGGACGATTAATTATCCGACGTTCTCGTGGAGAGAACTAGATTTCTCTTGATTGGACGTATTTGGAGCTTGATAAACATTTGTTTCATTTATTAACACGAAGCATAATTAATGAAATTATGATGTTACAATAAAAATTAAAAGAAACTTGAATAAATAAAGCCTTGACATTGTGATCAGCAAAAACATTTTAATCCCTTCCAGTTCTCGGTAGTTTTAGTGCTAACCCCTTGCACTATAAAATATTTTTGAAGGTGCAATAAAAAATTGTTGGTCTCAAGAATAAACTGTCGCAACTTCCAAAGCAAACAAAGCATCGTCCACCGATTAGCCAGCAAAACCGCGTTGAAAGCCAGCAGTGCCAGCATCGAAACAACCCGCAACAATGCCAATCTCCCTGAAACCCACCCCCCGCCCGTCATCCGTTTGATCGACACCCCTCGTGGAAAGCTTTCGCGAGCGCGGTATCTGTTTACAGCTGCAGGTTCACGAATAAAAAGCACACAGACACAGCGACAGTGAAGCCGAGATATCCGAGCACGACACGCGATTGCGACAAAAACTACAAAACTATCATCTGTGACACGGATTAATTTCCGAACGACGAACGTCCTCTCGATAACACTGGACAGACCCGTTGTCACTTGGGTTTATCGTACGACCGGTTCACCAGGGGTCGTCACTTTCGGCAAATTAAACAAACATAAAGATGAGATAACACCCTCCACCTACTCTCCCCACCTCGTCCTCGCCCACGCTCGAGGCTCCAGAAAACTCGGGCCGGATCGAGTCGAGCGCCAATAACGACCGGGCGATCCGATAATTAAATCGGAGAGTTATTCACGTCACGCGTCCGCGCAATTATAATTAAGGATTTATTAGCGTCGGCCGCTGCCGCCTTCTCCGTTCGACGTCCACCGGGTCCCAACGGGGCCCGCATTTCGCCCCGGGGCCGTGCCACAACACCGTAGAAACGCCTTCTTCGGCTTCTAACGACTAACAGGTCGAAAACTCCTTGAAGACCGTGGAGCAGATACATAGTTCTCTCTCTCTCTCTCTCTCTCTCTCTTGGCTCTCTTGTCTTTACTCACTTGCTCTCGCTCTTTTCCCTCTTCTACTTGTATGAGGAACCTCGCCGACGACGTCCCCCGACCCGCCTCGAGGAGAACAAATTAAAAACTGTCCCAGTGGCCGTAAATAAAACGTTCGCCGGCATTCCGCCCATCGCTGTATTCACAACCGAGAAGCCCTCTAGACACGCGGCCGACAAGATCTGTATACCGGGTGCCGACGATCTGGATCGGTCCCAGATCCAAGGATCGTGGTCGTCGATGTGACTCGTTTCAAGGTGTCATTCCGAGCATGTTGAACAGACGATCTTTAAAGAATCGCTTGTTCATTGGATCCGTTTTGTGGGCAGCAATAGCCTCGGAATTTTATACATTTTGTTGTCCACATTTTTTTTATTAGAAAATCTCATATGAGATTTATTTCAACATAAGTACAAAAAAAAAACAAAATACGCCACATACAAAACAAAATATAATAATTACAAAATAGAATGTGGTATATTAGAGATACACAGATATTTTAATACAGACATATGATTAGTTGGAACAGTATAGACAAAACTTATACCCACCAACATTCTTATTGCTGAATCTAAACTTCCGCTATTATTTGATCGTTTTATAAACTTATGTTATCGTCATCTTGCTAAAACATTATCCAGTAGTAGTTCGCTTGGTTTCCAATTGATCAAAAGCTATTATAATGTTATTAAAAATAAACGAATCAGATCTAATTTCATACTCAGACGTTGTATAATGGAGACTGATTTATGCAAAATTGAATCATCTTATAATTTCAATATTTCAATTGCAGTTAACTGTTGTCCACATTGACAGTATAACACGTCGAAATTCTATAGGTTCCTTTTGAAAATACTTTATTTTATGGGGAGTTGTATTTGATAAGATATTTTAGTAATGAAAAATATTTTCTCAGATGGTGTGTGTGTGTGTGTGTGTGTGTGTGTGTGTGTTGTAGAATTGTAGAGAATTTTTATTTTCCATAAAAAGCCGCGGTACGATCAGCTACTTCATGCTATTTTTCCTAATTGACTGTATAATTGCAGAAAATTTTTATTTTGCACAACAATCCTCCAGAACCACAAGTTTGGTTCTGTCCAACTGGAATATTTTTCGGAATTTGTTAGTTTGTCGATTCAGAGGATCGAGATCGTGATCGGCGTTTAATTAACGGTGGAACGACGAATGCAAGCGGGCGGTTAACCCGATGCACACCTGTGCGACAGTAAGAGGTGCGAAATAAATGAAGTGCACGCGATTATTATGCGTGTCACGCCGACCGTCGACGTAATTCCCTTTTTACTGTGTAACGATGCGAGCCTAATGCGAGCATCGAACGACCACCTGACAAATTGTATCGGGACAATTATCGAGCGCACGGAACAGAGTATTAATTACGACCGGGCCGGAGAGATATGCGCCGCGCATTTACGAGCAATGATCATTTTTAATCGGAGCACCCGAACACGACCGGTAATTAATGATTCGAGGATCGACATGTCGCTTGATACGCGATAATTGTCAAAGTGGGATTAGTAGAATGTGGATTTTGTACATTTATTAATTAGTATACTGTGAATTGTATTTTTTATTTATTAGAATGATCGGAAGAAAGAACGAATTTTAATTTAACACCAATTTCATATAATTGGAAAATTGTTATTTTGCAGTTAGATCCGCGATCGACTTATAAACTAAGGGATGAAATTTGCTGGTAATGTTTATTCCTTGCTATAGGCCAAATATTCAACATAAGTCGAGTTTTTATGGAGACTTAATTTTTGTGGAATTTTGTTTAACACACTTCCAGTTCAAAATTGATTTTCTTGGTAACAGATAAATGGCTATAGAAAACAATATAAAAATAAAAAAGGCAAAAATAAAATTTGAATCAAGCGAAGGACTACATCATTTTCTCCTGGCTTTAAAAAGAATGGTCCCCGAGGAGATTAATGGGATGTTGATTAAAAGGTGAGTCCGTGGATGATTTTTAGACCTGACAATAGGAGCTCAACGAACATTTCGGACACCCTGTAGAAGGTTGGTTCGGGTCCAATGGTGTGTTTCAAGAGAAGGATGAGATACTGGGTCCTGGCGCCGCGCGGTTCAAAATAATGACACGGGTCCCGGCCGCGGTCTCATCGGGGGAACTTTTAATTACAAACTGATGACCAAGCCAAACCTAAAAATATTGTCTTCGGCCGCCGGTCCGTATCCTTGAGAGGCTGAATACATTAGCGCAAAGATCGATCGGCGTGCGTTGCCGGTTCGGCCAAGTGCGATCCATTATTTATTTAGGGTCGCCTTTTCACGCCGCGCCGCGTCCCCCGAATCGCTTTCATATATATTCACCGACATTTTATTAATCCTCGGATAATTCTCAAGTCAAGGTACTCGGGACCTGCTTGACGAAGGATTCGATTCACCGCAATTATCCCTTTGCTAGGACAAGGCAGTCATTAAGGATGTCGAAAGTAGAAGCGTTCGTATTTTAACAACATTTCTAAATGTGTTTCAACGTTTTGTTAAGTTGTAAAAGATATGTTGATGTTCTTCTTTATGGGACTTTCGCCAACTTATTTGTGGCACTTTTCTGATTGAAACGATACTAAACACGATACGTGTAAACACGACACAACTACAGGATATAAGAAAGAACACGGTCCCGAGGGTTTTTCTTAGATCAAGACTTCACTGAAATTTGTAATTAGGGATAATGAACTGCAAGTTAGTAGTATGTTCGCACTTTAACGATCACGTAGATCCTCGACAATTTCCTGACGAAGAATACAGAGAGTCAGCGGCGTCGGAGGCTTTCGCAGTGTTTCGCGAAGTTCGCCGGAATTCGAGTCGCGATGGTGCGGTTAGATGGTATCGCGTTTCGCATGTTGCGATTCTCGAGGCACGCGATTCCCGTCGTGGAACGGCGATTCCGTGACGAATCGACATCTCGCTTACGCAGGTGCGAACGCGTAATCCGCAGGCGATTCCTCGAGGATTGCATTCGCCGGGCGAGGGTGTGGGAACACGTGCTCTGTCTCGCTCTGTTCCACGCTGTTTCAGCCTGTTCGACTGCACTTCTCTCCGTTCCACTTTGATTCTGTTTCTCCTCTTTCGGCCACAACATCAGCGTGTGTCTCTAGGTGTTCGCAGGCTTCTCTTTCTCTCAATTTCAGCTCCAACCAATTCCAACTTTGGTGGAACGGCGCGGCGCGCGCGTATAACGTAACTTTCTGCCCGGGCAATCTGACTCGAAATCACCGTTCGCTGAATTATCTGCCCGGTAACTGCGTGCCGTTCCCGGATTGCAGCAATTACCCCAGCCTGGGTAATTATCGAGGAGAAGGACTCGAGTGTTGTTTAATCTGTGATCTGTGAGCGCGGCTTGGGCTTCTTCGATTACGTCAGAGGACGGCGAAGGAAGGGAAGTTCGTCGGGGCCAGGGCGAGGACGAACTTCTAGCCCTTGGCGAGTTTACAGCTCGAAATGAAATAGATGAAGAACAAATCGATAAATCATCCACAATTAAACGAATATCGCAGTACTTCGACGTTTCCGGTGATTAGACTGCGGATCTGCATTTCATAAAATTAGTTGAAAAAGTTGCGAAATTTTGTCGGACGTGTGGAGAGTAAAGAAGAAGCAGCCGAACAGAATCGATCGCGGTAAGAGTTCGCGTGATCCTCTCGTCTCGCAAGCCCGTAATTAAAAGCGAGCAGCGTATCTGTCATATCTCAGCTTTCACCGTGTCCACGGTCTTTTTTCCCCCGTCGGCGATTACTTTACATTTGATTCCGCAGAGAAAACTGCGAGAAATCGCGGGTTAAAAGTCCACGATTTCTTTCGAGCGTCTCAGACCGGTGGCCCGAAATTGCTCCGAGTCGTCCGTAACGATCTCGCGCGTTGTCTTTCTTGCACTGTCCGAGCGAGTCGAGGCGAGTCGAAGCGAGTGGAAGCGAGCATCAACACGCGAGCAGGTTTTTTTTCAGAGGCCGCTTGGAATTTCTCTTTTCTTCTAATCGGAGAAGGTGATAGATGAGGCGAGCGGATGCGAGATGTGTGACCTTAATGTGCGGGGAAATGACCTTGAATGGATCGATTATGTGATGGGATTCTAGGATGAGCACCGGCAACATTTGGGCTTTATCATGTTCCAGTGTTTCTAATTACTGAAATCTTGGAATGATGATTAAAATTGATGATCAAGGTTAGACGAGCTCGAGCGAGGACGACGCGAATAAACAGATTTTTGTTGTTTTTATAAAGCAATGTAATCAGAAGTCGTGGACATATTAATCAGACGTCGTTAAAATTACACACTGTCAATCACTGTTCCTGCAATTTAGCGCGCAATCTAACTCGAATTTCGAAAGAGATCCACAGAGAGAGAGAGAGAGTGAGAGAGGGAGAGAGAGAGTCGTCCACGACCTGCTCGGCCCCATCGACGATCGCCAGCAATTACTAGATCGTAATTTCGACAAAATGAAAGAATGATCGTGGCACTTTTTCGTAGTAATAGATACGAACGGATAAAATGTAACCTTTCGAGACCGGCTGGACCGATTTAATAAACCAAGAGGAAGAAAGAGAGAGATCGGTAACTTGGACTTGGGCAACGCCAGACCACGGACAGAAGGCAGTTGCGCCAATTTCAGGCTTGTCCCGACGGTTTCGACAGTTTCGGCTCGATCACCAATATCACGATCTTCACGACCGGTAAATGTGACGCTCGTAAACACCGATCTTTCTGCGGATCGCTAATAAATTATCTACAAGCGAGCTGGGCTGACGAGCCTTGCACAGCTATCGTTTCGCAAGCTTTCCTGCCTTCGTGCTTCTGGAGACCCTGCAATTTTTATCGACACTGCTATCGTCGACCTTGCAGATTGAACATAACTCGTTGAAGAAATTGAAATCTTTTTATTCCGATCTACTATACATTTTTCCCTGATCTGACGCCTTGTCAAAATTGAAATAGGTAGTTAAAATGTGAGTGACCTGCCAGTGAATGAACGCTCACATATTCTTAGGTCAACCTGAAACAACACCTCCCATTTCCCTGATCGCTCGTCTCACCGAGCAACGTCCGAGCAACATCGTAGTCTGCGGGCACCCCCGAGGATCAAGGCTCGATCCTCTTTCCGTCGCGTCGGTTTCCTCGATCCTCCGCATATTCCGTATCCCATCTCGAAGAGACGGGTGGGCTGAACGGCTGGGCAATCTCCCTGGGCGTTGGATGGCGTATTTCTCTCCATACAGCACGCACATCCTCGTCCGTGGCGACGAGGTGTATGCCCTAGAAGCATTAAAGTCCCGACGTCATCCTGGATCCTAGCGGACGGGCCGAAGACAACAAAGAGAGAAAAACGGTAGTGGAAGCCCTGGCTACAAGGTGAAAATAAAACGAGCAGAAGAAAGAGAGGCAGAAAGGAGGTGGAGAAGAGAGGATAGGGTAGGGAACGCGCAGCGAGAGAGCACATATAACATCCGAGGAGCTCGAGGAAGGAGGTGGCGGCGTCGGATATAAGCGAAGGTGGTGGCCGAGGGGGGCAAAGAGCGGGGGCCATGGGGCAGAGAAGAGAAGAGAAGAGAAGAGGCCGGGAGCTATGCGTGCTCCGCCCCGCCCACGCTTTCAGAGACTCGGGACTCAACTTGTCCACCTTCTTTCTCGTCGTACAGCCACCCGCAAGAGTGCCGGCTGATGGCTGATGCACCATGCCACCCTGGCTTAGGATTCCACCCAAACCCCTCGAGCTAGCTTCCATACAGTGGACCGCAAATTGCTGCACAAAATTCATGTCTCTGTTAATCACAAATATTTAATTGCATCACCTCCAGTCTACAGCTTCAATTTAAACAGCAATTTCAAGGTTCCGCATTTTTTTAGAATCCATTTTGCGGTGAAACATTTGGAAAAAATTCACAGGTGTTTGGGCGGTCGGATAGAATGTTCACGAAATTTTTTATAATTTTTTGTTAACCAGAGCAGAAGAAGTAGAGTGTAATTCAATCAATAATTATTACCCTATTTGTTTTCTATGGTAGTCCTATCGAATTGGTGGGTATGAAAATCATTTGGTACTCTTAACCGATCTTCTGAGCGGGCACTGTACTTGTGACTTCTAACTATAATTTTTGATGCTGATGCTGTTCTTCGAGCCTGGTTAGTCTGACCGACCGATAACGCGATAGGAAGCTCGTTCCGAGGAACGTTCGCAACCTCGTTGTTCCGCGAGGCGTTTTCTCTCGGCTCGGCTGTCTCCGAGTCAGGTGGCCGGCGAGCATGGTAGCCAGCTATAAACCGAGTGACTTGGAGCTGACAGAGGGTAAATGGGATGAAGGAAATACGGAACGTCTCGTTTAGATTAGATCCGCGTGGGCGGACCTGGCGATCGCCGTCGACCCGAGAAGATTTAAAACCGAGCGCAGGTAACCGAGATGCGGGGAGTGTTACGTCTTTGTAGGATTCGGATGGCTATGGTGTGCGGTATGGTGTCTCGGGATGTGGGAAACTTCAATATCAAAGTGTCGCTCTTATCGTGCAAAATCTATAAAGACACCAAGCCTTGACCTCTTATACCTTAAAAAGTATAAATAAATTTATGGATTTTTGTTTCCAATTTTTTGTTCGATCGAACACTTATTGACATATCCGTGACATTTTTTTTTATTAAAATGAGACCAAACACGATCCAGTTTCCGTCACATTTATGCCACATGATTGTGACTTGATTATTCAAGGAACCTAACCTGTTCATTGTATCACTCTCAGCTCACTAAAATTATTTAAATCAATGATATAGCTCCTTTTCCATGAAAAATCTGCAGTCTACTCGTCACACTATTTCCAGATCGAGGCAGAACATTTTTCCAAGTACTCAGAGGTTCAGCATCAGTCGGTTACAATTTGATGTACCCCCAGGTGGCTCGGAGGCCAGGCAATCTGCACCAGTACTGTGTTTCCTCTTTCTGGAATGACACAGCGAGTCGAATTCCAGCGAATCAAAGAAAATCCCGCTTCCCTCCAGTGAAACTACAGAAATCTGTGGAGATGATGACCCAGTAATCAAAGTGAACATTCAGCCCTGGAATTTCCATCGACCATTTCCATCCTGTACACTAGTGGACAAAATTAAAAGACATCCTAACAATAGCCTGAATAAAGGCTTGCTGTTAGAACCTGTTATTGCAGCTGTTTTAATTATTCGAGGAAAGAATGAGTTGACACGAAGTGTCTTTAATGATGTGTCTTTCTCCATACACGGACACATTGCTTATAGGTCCCTTTTGGCGCGGACCGTACTCTGTTAGGGTCCAAGGGCCTTAGGCGCCATAAGCTCGGTCGCTTATCCTGCTGGATCCGTGCAACCTCCTCCCGCGAGCCTGTGTCCCTCTAGCGCATTACCATACCTCCTCCTTCAGCTCCTTCACCCACCAAGAGAGGAACGTCTCTCGGAGCTGGCCATTATTCTAATAATTCCTCCACGGTTGTTTTCTTTTCCTTTTTTGCGGGCTATTTAGATTAATCTCCCGGGTTTCCACCTCGCTGCCGTACGCACAGGCTGTCCCGTTACCAAACGCCCGTGGCAGAGCGAGCAGCATTCGTTTTGGCAGTATAAACCGCGGAATCACCAACCCTCAGATTTTTGCTGTTGTTCAAACGTTCTTGTCATGATTGGCCGACTTCTCGTTGTCTCTCTCGCGTGATCCAGGTATTCAAGTGATTACGAACAATTTCATAGAGCTGACGTTCATCAAATAACGAAACGTTAGGCGTACATTCGTGGTCGCGTGGGAGTGTTTGGAAATACTGTTAAAACACAAGAGAGCGTATAGAACCGAGCTGGTTCACAGCCCAGTAACAATGTCCGCGGCTCGGCCTTTTCTGCGGCTGAATGGACCGTTGCGGTGTGGAGGGCGCCGAAAAGAACCACGCCGAGAACCTTTTGTCTTTTAATCGTCGCGCCCCTGGCTGATGGTCGGCGCTCAGGGTAGGCCCGAAGTTGCCTGACAAATGGCTACCGACGAGAAAGCCGCCCTTCTGAACCGCCGCCACCGCAATTCACTCGATTTTCAATGCCGTGGTTTATTTGTTTCAAAAAATCGACCGCTGTCCCTTCGACGATGATCGAACGCTGCGGCTCTTTTCAGCCCTTGATAAATTATTCCCGGAGACTCGGTCTTCCGAAACGACATACGAACATACTTTTACGTCTTCGTGGTGGAAAAAGGTTATTCTCATTCTAGATGTTGGAAGTAGAATGAGTAAAATGTAACAGCAAATACACATTGTCTGCATTAATTGCTAGATATAGTTCTTGAAATGCTTCTGGTGTAGAGTTTGATATAATTTTTCAAGTGTTCGAGCTTATTTCGACTTCGTCGTTTCAAAATCTTTTTCCCACGACGATCGAACTTCCTGGATCGATTAGGGGGATGGTCGGTACGATGTCCGCTCCCGAAAGCGAGTTTTGGATGCATGGATCAACGCTGCAGGGGTCGCATTGTCTCTAAGCAAAGCCGCACCGCCGACCTTGCCTCCGCCTCCGCGTTTTCGCTCTCGTATATATTTCCGAGAGACGTACGCCGATAAGCTTTCGGAATTCGTGTCCAGCACCGCGGGTGGCCGTTGCTCGTCCCAATAATTACCGCCTCGGGAACGAGGTCTTTATCGTGGGACAGCGATCCCCACCTCGTCCCCAGTGTCAATAGGCTACCGGTAAAGTGTTAAATCGTCTTCTGCAATCTGTAGAATCTCAAATACTTGAAGTTGTCTGTATATGGGGCATGTGAAGAGGAAAACTGTGGTGTTATTGGATCCGAGTGCATCGTCGGGAATGGGTCAGGTTGAATGGGTCCAGAAGCTGGTTTACAGCATCGGCGACTCGGTAATCCTTGTGCAGCGCGATCGTTCGAGGACTCTTCTCGCGGCGCGACGCGAACGAGAAAGAGAGAAGAATGTTTACATTTGTCTGCGGTGGCAGCACACGCGGCCCCTGGTTGCACTGCGGAACACAAAGACCGTTTTATAGTCTGGGTCCCCGGGCACGATGGACGCAGAAATTCCACCCTCGTCACGGCGTGTCGCGACCGGCGACAAAACACCACAAAGCCGGCCTTGTTAATTACAGCCGGCGTAACCGGCTCCATCTGCATCCGCCGGGCCCCCGTTTTCCGAATACCGCAAAAAATCGCTCGTTCAATCGGCCAATCGCGATCCTATCGGTACCCCGTAGCCGACGCCGGTTGCGGGAATCGGAACGGGGCCAGCCTACGATCACTGTGAAATCGTCTGCGGTCGCAGAAATCGTCCTTCTCTCCGGCTATAATCAACAGTACATTTTCTCTTCTCAAAATATTTCCATCTCAGTCGTGCGTATAGGTGACACAACTTCTTTTATTTAGTTTACAATCTTTCTTACAAGCTAACGCTGTAGTTATCGGCAGAGTAGTCTCTTTGAATCTGAAGATCAACAATCGAAAATTTACAAGTTTTATCGTTTCTCGTTTGGGAAAGTTTTCCTGAAAATTCATCAATTTCGAGATCCATAAAGTCGTGAATTTCTTTTTAAGAAATCTTTTCCTAATCAACTTTTTATGGATGAAAGAGTACTTTTTAGAACACGTCTCGTAAATTTCGTTATAGAAATCAGTATTTCTCCTTGTTGGGAATGTGAGTTAGATATCATATCTATGTATGACTATTCGGTCTATGGTATTGATCGTATGAGTTGACACTCTAGGTAATAAGTATTAGCGGTGACCGATGCGCGATTCGGCAGTAGAGATCGGTATTCAGTAGAGATCGGATGTATAGAGATAGAGAGTCCACTAGTGAAAAAGTATAAGAGAGATAGATAGATACATTGTATAGAGAAAGAAAGAGATAGAGACCATACACCATAAAACTATTTGTACGATATACTAGTTGTACTAAGACAATTACATATAATAAATATAAGCCATTTCCATACCTCGACTAGGATTTTCTAAACTCCTACTCATTTTTGTTATAGATGCTTAAACTTCGTATAATAAACTGATGGAATTAACGATCAATTCAAAGATTCTCGACTTTAAAGATTAAGACGCAGCGTCGATCGATGGCCGATCGACGAACTCAAATTCGTCGCGTTTATTCCGGGACGTGGATCGCGGTTCGGGCTTGTTTATACTGGGTGGGACCGAAATATGTACAAGAGTGTCGTCGGGACGCGAAACATCTGTCGCGGTTGAAACCGGCAGACGCCGCGCACGGACTATTTTCGCTGCATGCCGGCCGATTACGCGTGGCTGACAGCCAGTGACAACCGCTTTCTCGCTCGATTTTCTCATAGGTAACCAAGTTGACAGCGTCCAGAGACACTTCCTTGAAGTCGCCCGTCTCCTACGACCACCCATGTCTGCTTCACCTCGCCGTTAAAAGGCGAGCACTCTCCTACATTTTCGAGGAAACACGAAACTATAATTGATGGCTGTCTATCCGATCGCTCGGGGCCTGTCGCGTGCCATTTCGCTGCAACGTGCCCCCGAAAAGCGTGATTCGCTTCATCGATACACTGTGAATCTAGTTGCAAAATCAAAATGCTTTTCTGCCGCGTCTTCCTAATTTAAACTGCCTAGCTAATATCTTCTGCAACACTGCTTAAATATCGAATAAGATGCATGTCTTGTTTTGTTTTTAAACAAACACATCTACGTTAAAAACGATTGTCGAAATGGCTGCCACCTCCTCTGAGTTGAAGCTATCTATTCGTCTTTCTAATTTTACTACCCAGCTAATATTTTCTGCAACACTGCTTAAATATCGAATAAGATGCATGTCTTATTTTTTTTTAAACAAACACATCTTGTACGTTAAAAACGATTGTTGAAATGGCTATCACCTCCTCTGAGTTGAAGCTATCTATTCGTCTTTCTAATTTAAACTGCCTAGCTAATATTGTCTGCAACTCTGCTTAAATATCGAATAAGATGCATGTCTTGTTTTTTTTTTAAACAAACACATCTTGTACGTTAAAAACGATTGTCAAAATGGCTGCCACATCCTCTGAGTTGAAGCTATTTATTCGTCTTTCTAATTTAAACTGCCTAGCTAATATTGTCTGCAACACTGCTTAAATATCGAATAAGATGCATATCTTGTTCTTTTTTTTTAATAAACACATCTTTTACATTAAAAACGATTGTCGAAATGGCTGCCACCTCCTCTGAGTTGAAGATATCTATTCGTCTTTCTAATTTAAACTGCCTAGCTAATATTGTCTGGAACTCTGTTTAAATATCGAATAAGATGCATGTCTTGTTTTTTTTTTAAACAAACACATCTTGTACATTAAAAACGATTGTCGAAATGGCTGCCACCTCCTCTGAGTTGAAGCTATCTATTCGTCTTTCTAATTTAAACTGCCTAGCCAATATTGTCTGCAACTCTGCTTAAATATCGAATATGATGCATATCTTGTTCTTTTTTTAAATAAACACATCTTTTTACATTAAAAACGATTGTCCAAATGGCTGCCACCTCCTCTGAGTTGAAGCTATTCAGCTCAATTTGTTAGCACATACTGCTCAAGCCTCATAATGATATTACAATTAAACATAATTTTATGCATAAAAAACAATTGTTCTCACATTTTTTCCAACGGTTTTTAAGTATCTCCTTCAATGATTGTACTTTTCTAGATATTAATATTTGAAAGAAACGTAATTTTTCATAGATAAAAGAAAATTTTCGACTTCCTCCTGTTTTACAACTGTTCAAAAGTATGTTTGATGATTATGCTTTTCCACGTACTTCACGAATACACGAACTTTATACTTCGCTATCCGTTCATCATGGAAGAGTTTCGGGACTCGCACACACACGGAGACAGGAACAAGCTCCGAGCAGCCTCGAGGAACCAGTAAACGTATGCACGAACTGTTTCTCGACACGGTGTTTGCTTCCGAGCGTCATTAGAATTCGTGTTCTCGGCTCGTGTTCCTTTGGTCCTCGCTCTCGAGCATTGTAATATCAATGACACGGAAATAGAGTCCTCGAGATATCTTGCTGAAGGGAGCAGACCCTCCCATGAAAGAAGGAGAGAAAGAGACAGAGAGAGAGAGAGAGAGAGAGATGGGATGACGGCGCTCAGCCTCTCGGAAATATCCACTTTCGAGAGCGTCTCGAATCGAGTCTCCTGTCAGGAATCATTCGTAATTTGTTTTCTCGTGGCCAGAGGTTTGTGTACCGATGACACAGAAATAGATGCCGAGGGGCCGCGATACCAAAGGGCTGCACGCCTCTATGAGAGACGATAACGTAAACAGAACAAGATTCCTGCGACCGGATTCGAAACGCGCATTCTTGCGTTCGATGTGCCGACGACTATAGCGACGAACACCGTTGACGATACTTTTTACCCTAACGAGTGCACTCTGCGCGATTATATTTGTAACGCACGTTGGTTTTGATTTTTTAAATGTTTCCCACATGATTTGTGTGACTAATTTGCTTGAAGTCGTCAACGAGACGTGAATCTCAACACTCTATTTTTCTTTACATTTTAGTTTCGAGACGAATACAATCTTGGTCTCAAAGCAATCAACAGAGACTATATTTTTAACAATTTAGAAGGCATTTGAAAATTCAACTGTTCCAGTCTTTGAGGCTTCACGTACCTTGTGTATCTTCTCGAACGCAATTATAAAATGTAGAAATCATATTTCTCCGGGTGCCAAAAAAGACGTTTTTTCGGACTAGACTATCCGTTTGTTCCACGAAACGGTTTGTGAAGTTCCACGGCTCGGCAAAGTTCCTTATTCGCGTGTTTACGTGCGAGTGGACACGTCGATCGTTCCGCCATTCGCGGCGATCGAAAAATTGGAAACGCCCCTGCAAACGAAGCGGTTAATCCAGCCAGATGGTCCCGCAGCAAAAAGGTAAACAACGAGTTTCGAAAAAAAAAAGAAGAAGAGGAAATAGAGGAGACGGTAAAGCGAAGAAGAGAACGCGAAAGGAATTCGTTCGCCGATATAATGTGTATTATACCTACTCTTTTAATCGAGTCGACGCGGCTGGCGTCGGCGTCGCGTTCATCTGTTCCACGTTCCCGAGGGCGTGATGGGAATTAGAGGTCCGCGGACGATCAACAACGCTTAACTCTTTCTCGAACCCCTTTTGTGAACGTTCTCGCCGAGGCCTATTACCGTTTCCGGCTCGACAATGGTCGGAGGGCGTTCCCCTTCCCTGCTGTTTTCCTTCTGTCCTCTTCTAGGCCGCGAGTTTGTCAACTGGGACGCTGCACGCGACCTGCAGACGATCGTTCACGCGAATTACAGTGATGCTTCGGTACAGATGTGAAAGAGATCCATGTTTGCTGCGAAAATTGGTCCTTAATACCGCAGGAAAGACTGAGAAAACTGACAGACGAACAGTGTAACATGTGCCAAAGACAAAACTTACTTGTTCTTAACAAGTTTTTGTTAGTGAAACGATTGAAACGAGCGAAATGATACATTATCCGTACTGGACTGTGGATTTTCCTGCAAAATAAAAATTCTCGTAACGCATACGCAGCGTTTTTCTGATTGAAACGAATCCAAGCACGATATGGTTGGGTTCGTTTTTACTTGTTTAACCTCGATTATCCGAAGCGATGAACGAGAAGTTAAGCGGCACATATGATTGTAGAGATGTAGGAAGAACCTTAGGAAGAACAAATCCTGGATATACCCGCGATCATAGTAAACGATCACTCCTCCTCGGGCCTGCACGGATTCGTGTGATGGAGGAAAAGTGGAACGAAATAATTTAGAAGCGACGAGACCAATCTCGAAGACAGAAATTATGGAACTGAGGGGGTTCCCGAAGAGATTCGTGTAGAATCGAGCGGAGGAGGGAACTGGGAAAGATGGGGACCTGTCGGGCTGAATCGGACCGGGCCGACAAAGTCGACGCAAAATCCTCGGAATAGCAAGAATGCGGGGCCCGGGCGTTTTTGCGGTCTGTCGGCCCTTGATCCTCGACTTTCGACGAAATTACCCTGCTCCGGGTGACACCGCGTCGCGTAATGGCCGGTTCTTGTCGCATTCCTGCACGCAAGCCCGCCAGGCGACACTTTGCCTAACGATAGGTTGCCGGGGGACGACAAAACCGGGCACAGCTCCTCGGACTCATCGGGGCACGCTCGCGATCGCGATCACGCGACACGTTGGTTTTCAATAAATCCGGGCGGTGGTCGACAACAATTTCGCCTTGGAAATAAGGGGCTCGGTCGAATGGGGTGACCTGCACACTGAATGAACACTTTTGAGTCGCATGTCTGCTGAAATTAGTATTCGCAAATCGTTATTCCATTTCCTGACTGCTGTCTCTATACGAAGGGTGACCTGTCCAGTCAACGAACACTGTACACTTGAGTAACACTGAATTTTCTGATTTCGGCGCACGGTTCGATTATTTATAAACTAACAGCAAGTTATTTATTTATGTATTTAATGTTTTAAACCAGATGTGGTTTATATAGCATATTCAATACATGAATCCATTAGCGTATTACATAATGGCTTAATGCGCCTCTTAGCTTAGCTTAACTTAACAGTAATTTTTTATTAAAAAGAAATTGATTCAATGAAATTAAATTTTTAGTGCACAACGCTTAATAAAATCGAAAATGATTAACAGACCATTAATATCTGAACCACATAGGAAGCATCTTATACAGGTTGGAAGACAGTACTTGTGTCGGAATAGAGTGTCGGAATAAGCTGAAAGTAGTGTATCACGTTTGTCTTCATATTTTGGGCATTGCCAAATGACGTGATCAAGATCTTGGGATTCAGCACCGCACTCACAAGTGCAACAGCAAGTTTTTAAATGAATTTAACTCGACGTTTCGATCCCTATGTGGATCATCTTCAAGTGATACATCTTTGCGTCTGAAAAATAATACGTTTTCAGTGAATTTCGAAAAACTATATTGCGGCACAGTTGTGTAAAATTAACGTAGAAAAATTAAATGTACACTTGAGTTTCGTGTCTGTTCGAATTAATATTTGGAAAATGTTATTCGATCTCCTGAGCATTATTTCTTTAAGAAGTTGGTGCAATTGTCAAAATAACCTTTTTAAAATTGGACCGTACGGCTTGAATGTTTTTGAGATGTTAGGATTAAATTGCGGAAGAAAGTAGAGGTCACACAAAGAAGGACGCAACTTATGGGAGGGTGAATTATCGACAGAAGCCCGTGTTTAATTAATTAAGCGAGTGTCGGCGTCCATTAGGGAACCGCGCGAGATTTGCGCAAATTCCGCAGGAATCGCGTTCCCCGAACGATTCCATTTTCCACGAAGCCCGGAGGGCTGGTTGCTCAGGTGGCATTGTTCGACAGGATGTTGAAGCATCATCTAAACTAATTGTTGACAGCCGGACAAAGGCGAGTCGGTAATAATAACTTGCCTGCTAGGAGACGCATTGTGTCCCAGCTCGGCGTCTTTACCTGGATCCTGGAAGCCGGACCAAGGAGAATGGAAAGTCTCTCTTTCTCTCTCTCTCGTATTCTCACTCTTTTCGGAGTTCTCGATTGCAACATGTCCCGAGACAATCACGACTTACTGGCAAAAGATCCGACATCGAATATGCTCAAACCGGACCGTACGAAATTGTAACGTGAGAAGGAAAACTTTTCGTTGGTGTGTTCCGAATTATGGGGATGATGCTGTGAGGCATTAGGCTACTGTCCTGTTGCAACAAGCTTCGGACAGGATGAACACTAATTTTACATGCACCATTGTAAATCGTTTGTAACTAATAAACCAAATGATCATTTTCAATGAAACTTTTACGAATCTACAGAGCACATATTTACCATGTTTTCTGTAATTCCGGCTGCTCACAATTTTTCCAGAATTTTCAGTGCACTTCTAGTAACTGAAGTCGTTCGACGAAAAGTTACAAATGGCAAATTCCTGTCATTTTTATAAAGTAATGTAAAATGCTAACAGCCGGTTCATCATCGAGGATTCTCATGGCCGGTTTCCGCGCGTGAACAAAAGGTCTGGCGCAAAAACGGACTGCCAAAAATCGGCGAGAAGCCATCGGTGACGTCGCGGTCCCCCATTCGGATTCGACTCGGCTCGAGGATCGATTTCCTCGGGGATCGACCGGTCACGGTGGCTCGTCGACGATGGGGGCGTCGACGATGACACCAGACTTTCCTCGCAAAAACAATGAGCGCGGGAATGACTGTGTCAGCCTGTGGTCGATCGTAGGAAATCGGCACCCCCTGGTTCCTCCCTCTGTTCTTTCTCTCTGAAAAATGAGAGTGAAGAGCGAGAGAGAGAGAGAGAGAGAGAGAGAGAGACAGAAAGGGAGGCTCGATGGAAAGAGCTTTGAAGGTGTGACCGCGCCCCGCCTTCCGACGTGCTTCGCCACGAAAGGAAATTACGGGCTAAACAGTACTTTCACCGGACCGGTTATTTGTATTATTTCTGACACCCCGGGTGCCATTGTTTCCAGCCGGGGATCGGCGAGGCCGGACCAGCCACCTAATGATCGGCGTGCCGGCCACAAATCGGCAGAACGAGCCGATAATTGCGGCTTTCGTTATTTTTCCGGGGACCCAGCCTGACTCGACCCGGTCTCCTGACCGACGATTCTCCCGCGTCGTTCGAAAAACGCGCACCGTCATCGCATTCCCAATTTGTATCGATTGGATTCCTCGTTCTTATTCTCGGACCTACACCCCCGCCACGAGGACTTCACTTCTTTCTTCTTCTTATTGTTAGTTTGGTTTCTTGCCCGGTGCTTCTGCCTTCTGCGATTTTGGGATTCGTTATGGGGACCCGGGAATTGTCCATGGGACTCATAGTGGTCGGTTCGGTTGATAATCGTGGGTAAAATTGTTTGTTTTCATTAGTAACCCTCGAATGGTAGACTATATTTACTGCTATACGACGTCTGAAAATCTTATTTTCACAATAATCCCAAGAGAAGTGATTACATTATCAAAGTACTTGTATGAACATACTGTAAAAAGAAATTTGTACTACTTTTTTTGTAACGCACATAAACTACACATGAACTACATACTTCACCTAATTTGATAAAAAGGCTGAAGTCGTTTGATAAGTTTATAAAATGGTTATTTGTATGACTGTATTTCTGCATGAAAATCGGCGTGTCGGGATTCAGTTAGGTTGTAAAAAAAGTAGACGGTAGAGGATGTTCCGTCGGAAGCAATTCGCAGGCTGTGTCCCGCGTCTCTCAGCGACAAAAGACGGCGGCGGACTGGATAGACAAGGGTCTCAGACTGGCGGCGCGTTGGTTGCATCCATGGGCTTCTGGTAGCCGTCTTTCTCTCTCTTTCTCGGATGATACAAAATATTAATATTGCGCGCGTTTCCCTCATAACTCACGGACCGGTGAGCTTGTTACGCACGCTCGACGGCGTCTATATCCCTCGGGAGGGTGGCCTCGCGGCGCTCCGGGATAAGCACAGGATGCGTCGGGACTTTGGCTACGGGGGAAAAAGGGCTCGCGAGGGTCCACAGGGTTTCACAGGGTTCCGCAGGACCAGGGACCGGGCGGCGCGTGTCTTTGTGCTTTTAAGGGCTCAAGGACCTGGCCCGGGCCATTGTGGCGTCCTCCGGGGCCACGAATCGTCCTGTAGCCTACCATATGCTTCTCTCTCTCTCTTCTAAAAACTCCAGGTCCAACTTTCCTGCTGGAAAAACCTCCCTTCCCCCTCACTCCACCTCCTAGAGCATTATGCGCCGACATAACTCGTCAAAAATATTGTGATTGGTCGGCCATTGAATATGACGTTACCTGGAGAAAAAGTCTCTCGACAATGGGGAGAGGGACCCGCTAAAACTAGGTCCTTCTGAACTCTCCTTTTTCTCTTTGATTTGATTCGCTTCCTCTGCGTTCACCGGTGGCCCCTGCGCGCTTGCTCTGTTCCACTCTGTTGTCTATGGGTTAAAGAATATCATATTTTCTCGGTCGATGCGCAACGTGTCTCCGGAATCTCATATGACGCGAGGACAAAGGGACAGAATGGGTCCGGGGAAAAGCTTGAGCATGATCGAGTTCGACAGGTCTCGAGTGGATGCTGGTTGAACAGTCCGGCATCACGGGCCGGTGCACGCGAATTTACGGGGATGTTTAATGGTTATGGGACGCACGGTGAATTGCTTTTCTATGATTGACTCGATAAGCAGCGGAGATACTGTGGCGGGTGCTGTTTGCTACCCTCCAGTGCGGTAGACGGTGCTCCGTTTAGGTGTCCTTTGTAACTGTTTTTCTTTGGGATTGTGTGATGCGAATATATGGTTCAACCAACGGTTGTATCTATATTGTGAGACCCAGCTCTATTTGCCAATTTTTTGGAACATATTTTTCCAGCTTTGCACGCAAGCGAGTTTTTCTATAACTCCTGATGGAACCGATGGTTCCCCAGAGGACATTAATATAACATTTTGCATAAACATCCGGATTCCAGTTTTCCCAATACTGAAGATGAGTTAAATTAAAACGAACCGATCCCTCACCCTCGGCAATTACCAATTACGTTTCACAGAGCCAAATACCTCGTCGACAACCCTTATCTTCGCGAAAGGGAGGGGTTGGAGCTGAGTATTCGATCGTCTCGAGGCTCGGGGCTCGTTCCAGTCGTATCAGGTCTGGTCCAAGTGGAGAAATCTTGAGCCTAGAAACCGGAAGACGTTCCTTTGGCAAACCGCGAGTCAAACTGGCTGGCGGGAGCGTGTATCACGTGGGCCGAGGGGGTGGTGTCTGGCCCGGACCCCGAGCCCTTTATCCGCTTTCAGGGCTGGCACGATGATGTTGCAAATTTAATCATCTGCATACTTGCCGATTACACGGAACGCCGATCACAGAGGTCGCCCCGCGGGGGTTGTTCCGTCCGAACTCCGTTTACGTTTAGACCACATACTTTGTGCGTCCGTAGACAAGAGCCACCCCCGTGTTCCCCACCCTCCGCGATTCCATCGGCCACCCTCCGGCTTCTGGAACATCGCGTCCATTTCCGGCGAGCTTTGTGCACGGACTGCATCGTTTAAGTGTCGCTACCTGCCCCCGATATCATTTTTTAAATAAAAGTTGAAAGAGAATCAGACTCCCTAGTGTCTCCTGTCTCGTGTAACAGATGTCTATGGTGTCCATGAGGCCTACTTTTTCAATTTTCAATATGTAAAATACAACATTCAATATTTTCTCTGTAATTCAGACCTACTGCAAATTTTTCAGAATTTCTTTCCCTCTATCTAATACTTTCGCCATTCTTGTCATATGTACCCAAAGAAATAAATTTCGCGAATAATGGGTGTATCTTTACATTCTCAATAATTATAAATTACAAATATTCTTTTTAAGAGTGCCCGAATATTAATGGGAAATACTGTCTGTAGATATACATACAAAATGGAAATTGTGCTTAGGGTCTGATATTGTTTCGGATTGGTTTCGATTCAACGTCGATCGCGTTAATCGTCGAAACAGAGGGTCGAGAGTAAACAGATCGCCTGGCAAACGACACGTTTGCGGACACAATATTATTGCGCGTCGTTGGAGGGATCGTACGACAGTTGTATGGGTTGGCAGGGGGAGGGGGTGGAAGAAAAGCAAAGGGGCGGTTGTCGCTGGCAGGACAAGGAGTCATCGGGACACCGGAGCAACAAGTGGCAGATACGAAAGAGAGATCGACGGATGTCAAGTCGTGGGGAAATAAAAAAGTCACCCTCCTCATCCCCCGAGGAGGCGGTCGGCCGGGGCTAATAAAGGCTTGCGACAACAAGCGACAAGAGGGGTTGGTTGTGCCGTGACTGGGACGAGAGGAATCGGAGGGTAAACCAGAAAGAACCAAGAGGCTTAAACGCTCCTCAGCGACACAATAGAATTTTATCGGGGGCCGCTTTCACCTTCACTCTCCTTTTTTTCTTCGCCTCTTTTCGCACCCTCGCCACCCCTCAGGATATCCGAGTAATTCCATCGCGAATTTGATCGGTCTTTTTTCTCTTCGGCCGATTACAACGATGCTTAACAGCCGCAAAAACTATGTAAATTCGTTGTAATTTAATAAATGAATCGCTCGGAAGCCAACCGGTGCAAGTACAATTTTCTATTTCTTTAGAAATTTAACTTTAGGCGTGCAATAAGTATTAACTTTCTTCTTCGTCGAAGAAATTATGAACGACGAAGTTCTAATTACTGTAACTGTAGACTAACTTGCAGCAGAAGGGGTTTAGAAAATAAAAAACAGAACTTTTGTGTCTACCGTTTACTGTAGCGTGGTCACTGTGCGAGAGTCGGGACGCGTCGCATCGCCTGCATTTGGCAAATGAAAACTTAACGAGATTTGCCCGAAAATTTTCGATCCGTGCTGTCCTCCACCCCATGGACATTCTTCAAAGTGACACGTGCCACCCCCATCTCCTGCGCCTACACCCCCTGGAACAGTCCGGCTACTTTTGACATCGGATACATTTCGTTGGAACAACACACCCGAGGCATTTTCGAATCCCGATTACCGAGCCGCGAGCCCCAGGGCCATCTCTGTTGCCAATCAACAGAGGCATTCCCACGTAATTGGTTTTTACGTAATGCTAAGCAGTCGGGGCCGATAGAGAGAGAGAGAGAGAGAGAGAGAGGGAGAGAAAGAGAAAGAGAGAGAGAGAGAGAGAGAGAGAGAGAGAGAGAGAGAGAGAGAACACCGACAGATTTGTTTTCCGTCAGGCTGAACTCGCGATATTCCGATCAAAGCCTCGATCTGGAATTAATTAAATGCCTCCTCGATAGGGCGGCTCCTTTTCTTTTTTCGCCTCCTCCTCACAGCTCCCGGGATCCCTCACCCCACCCCTTACCACCCCTTCGATTCTAACAGGGTGCTTTTGCGATACGAAAAGTTTCTCGAATAGAATTTTCAGAAGTTTCTCCTGCTGCGGCCGGCTGTACAATCGAGGATGCGCACCGATTTTCATTTGTTTCCGCGAATCAATCGATCCTGTACCGTTGAGTTTTTCTCATGTTCTTCATTTCTCGTTTTGCTCATTGGAATTTTTGAATTATTTACACATTCCCATTACTGTTCCACAGGCTCCAGAATTTTTCGTGGAAAATTTCCCTGCAACAATCTGATTTGTAGATCCTCACAGTTTCCCTCCAGGGTCCACGATTTTTCTGTACCGCCGACAATATTATTTACGCGAAACTCATGGACTGAACCAATAAATCATATGGAACCGAAACCGAGCGATCAGAGCGAAGAACGGAAATCACCGTGAAACGTCACGCTATCTTCGTCGGTGTGTTTTCGACGGATTTCCAAAAATTACAATTCGAATTCCCTCTGGCCGGATTCCGCGACCCCACAGATCCATCCACGCGAACGAATTCATTTGTCGGGTCGTTAAAAACTCGGCACCGTCCGTTAATTTAAATAACCACCGGAGAGGGAATAAGAGAACGAGAGAAAGAAAGATAGGAAGAGAGTATTGGGATGCCTCGGGTCGGTCGGCAGGCAGCCGGTATCTATTACGATCGGAATTTAATGAATCTTGTAGCCGGCAATGACGCGCGCCGCGCGGATCATCCCAGAAATTACATCATCCGGCACGAAATTTCGCAAGATTGCTCGTAGCGCGATATTTCTCTCCTCTCCTCTCCCCTCTCCGGGATTTTGCTTCTCATCCCCGTCGATCCTCATCTTCGGCTCACTCTTTCTCTCTCGCTTCCCCTTCTCCCGGTTGTTTCGGGCCCCGAGACCGAGAGACGTCCCAGCTGGATGTTCGGGGCCTTATTCCCCGTGTAATCCTCGCTGGCCGGGGAACCACCGTAATTCATATTGTCGTTATACGTGCAAGCAGGTTCCCCGGACTTGATTACCAATAACGCCGGAATGGATACACACGTGGCCAGCGTCTCTCATCGCGACGGGAAATGCGAAAAAAATTGGGCCCCGAGAGTGGGCCCTGTTAAACTGTACGGGGGACTGTGCTTCGATCGGTGGAATTTTAAGGGGCCCTTTCCTGTGGCGCTTGATATTTCTCATTCAGGAAATGATCGGATAATTTGAGAGAAATATATTTTGAGTGATAAAAAGAATTCTTATAATTATTATGAATAAGTTTGTTATGTATTTTTATCGTTGCCTTCCCATTCCAGCAATTTTTAAACCCATCTTTATTATTTCGCATTCGGAAAATTGATATAAAAGATTTTATAAAAACATTGTGTGTTCTGTGATTTTTTATCAAGTATTTTATTTTATCAAATTTATGTATCAAGTAAGAACTGTTTACGAAATAGAAAATTATTAATACAGTAATTTCTGCCTCGAAAAATTACATTATAATTGCGAGTTACGTGGAAGATTACGATATGTCGGATTCAGTAGATTTTTCTGTTTCACTTTAATCTAGATTAAAGCTGGCTTATCCAAGACCCTCTTGATCCTCGCGAGATCCCTTGTTACAACGACTAATAATTAGATCATCGCTCAGAGGAGACTGATCGTCGATCATCCAAGATTTAGGCATTATTATCTGACTTTTATAAATTTCAGAGGTCCAGGTTTTTAAATGAGCCTTTAGAAGGTGGAAAAGATAAACTGTACAAACAGTGCCCAATCTTTTCCAATCCCTCAACATTAAAGAAAAAATATAATTTAACATCAATTCGTTTGAATCGAACAAAAATTTAAAATTGCTAAATTTGTTCGACATTGTTGATAAAAATGAAGCGCGTCGAAGCACAGGCGTTCGTCGGCAGATTTTTCGGCGAACCGTTTCGCGGAGATCGCCAAGATGAGAGTCGCTGTACGAAAACCGCAAACCGCGGTCCAATATAATGAGATTTAAATTACTGTGGGACTGTGACATAGTGTCCTTTTTACGAATCGTAGCCTCTGCGACTCCTCCGCCCGGTAACCAATTAGGGATGGAAATTTGATTCGAATCCTCGTCCCGAAAATAATCGATTATTTCGTAGCGGGCCAAGGTCCGCTCCTACGAGATTCTTTAATCCGCAAAAATGACTGGAGATTGCCTAACGAAGCTACCGCGGGACCAAATATTAGAATTCCTTTGGCTTGAGCCTAACAGCGTGGTAGTATAAAGAAACCCCGACCGTGCATAGTTCATATAAAACAGGACGATTCAATCCGAAGGGCGTGTTGCATTCATTAAGCAATTCTAATAAATATATTCGCAGATTGGGTTAGGTTACATTAAATTTAAAATATGCCATTAGTAACGTTCATAAAATTAGAAAATAGGTTCACAGTTAATACGTCTTCATGATTGTACAATTTCCATATAAATTGTTACAGAACTGGAATGTTGTTTCTTGGAAATGATAATTGGCCGGAGCTTGAATCCCCGTGTTATCAGATTGTCGTCTTCTCCCTCGAGGAAAGAGCACTGTTTTCCTGATCGGATCTCTTTCAAGAGAATCGGCGGTTCTCTCTCATATATACGAAAAGTCATGGCGATCGGATCTCGTGACCCGAAAAATTTCCGAGCCCGCTAAAATCTCGGCTCCTCGTCGCTTCCGTTATCTAAGACACTGGATCTGCGGTCGGAGATCGAAGGGCACATATTGATTTCGATAACGATCGACCACCCTCGACCCCTCGCACCCTCGTCTCTCGGTGGAGCCGACGATATCGTGACTCAATTTAGATGAAACGATACCGGCTGGATATTAAACGTTTTCTTCTTTCCGGGGTTATCGTTGAAAACCTCCCTGGGAATGTTAACACGTTCAACGAATGGCTTTAAACATGCTCTGCCCTTCTTTCGGACTGCGCTCCGACTTTAATTGCGGCTCCAATCTGCATTTCTATTGGAAATTATTGAGACAACATTCATTAATTTCCTTACCATGTTTGCTCAGTTACGACCTCTAGAAAATTTAACGAAATCAAAGTAGTTTAATCAATGAAACCGAAACTGAGTACATAAAATGTATCCTAGGGGTTATTCCTTTAACCCTTCTGCTTTATTTCACTGGAATAAAAATTAATTTTATGTATTATGGTAAAAAAAACAGTGTTCACTATCCCATCAAAATCTTTGCATAGATATTCGCAATCCATGTATCATCGCGAATTTTTGATAACAAGCTTTGAATCATGAAAGTAGAATAGCAAAATCAATTATATAGGGGTTGTTTTTCAAGTGAATCTGAAACACGACCTGCTCCACTCCAATATTCGTCGATAATGGGTGTCAAGGGGTGGATGGAAATCCCGTAGAACGGTCCGTAACCCATAATTCCAGGCCACGAATCGATTTCGGGGGTTGGATAAAAGTCGAACAGAAATGTAGGGGGAATATTCCTGTCGCACCCTCGCGAGGACGACGTTTATGGTTGGATAGATGTTCGATACTTAGTGAACGATGATGAAGCTGACGTTGAACGTTCTACCGTTTACAAAAAAATGTTTAACAATAAGATCCATACCAATGAAGGGCCGAGTACAAATGTCTTTTGAAGTATATTTTAGATAAAATAAGTTGTTGGGAATAAAATAGAACAGTAATTATAAAAACGGAGGGTTAATTGACGTCGGAAGTCGAAGCCTTCTGAAATTATACATATACACTATCTCATTTAAATACATTACGGACATAATTAAAACCTAGGTTACCAGACGCGGTATTATTAGAATCGCAACCCCTAAGCGGACACATACCCCTGAAACTACAATTACATGTAAGAAAATTCCAATTTTCCTTTTAAATTATGAACTCGAGGTAAATTAGTACATTATGCTCCTGGGAATGAGCTGGCGCACGATTAAAATTATTATTAGCTTTGAAATATGTATTAGGGAATCGTCTGAGTCATACACTTTTCAAAACTATTATATATTCAGCACGGGTCGAGGTAGACTGTTGATTGTTATACTAAATAAAAATGGCGTGCTTTGATTTCGATAAAAGTTTCATTTTTTGAAAATATTTTTTAACATACGGCGTTCACTCAGCCTGCAGATTATAGGCGAATTATAAAGCAATATTACAATCGGCGAGTGAACTTTCACCGCAATGCAGTCTAAAACAAATACCGAAGCATTCAGCTTCTGCTTGACTCCTCCGACAACGCGAAGCTACAAGCCTGTCAAGGCTGATCCACTTCGTTCGAGTTCATTCGAAGAATGACATCCAGCCAGTCAAGAGCATAAACAAAATGAGACGACGTCCGTGGAAAGCAAGCCATCCGAATTTTCGAAGAATGCCATCCACTGCTCCGTCTCTCTCTCTCTTTTTTCCCGGCTGAATGCCACCAAAAACAAGATCCTCTTCGAAGAGCTGAAAAAGGAGGACAGGGGAGGAAAGAAGCTTTCGTGGAGGCCGAAATAATTATCCGCTTAGCTCGGTCGACGGTGAATCTTCAAGATTGACGATCGCGTTCAACGAACCGTCGGCAAACGTCCTTCCCGTTGCTATACCTGCCCTCCTACGCTCACGGACGATTAGGCGAGATCGCACGCGAGCGAAGCGATTGCGAGTGCTATCAGCGTGATGCACCGTGCACCGGATGCTGCATTTCTCGAATTTTCATAGATTAATTGATGTCTCTTCTGCTTGAGATCTGCGAATAACGATTTGTTCAATACCTTCAGTATTTTCTATGAAACATTTTGCTGCTGAAACCTGACCCAAACGACTTGAATTTCTTTGTTGAGATAAAATATAAATTTTTTTTTTAATAGAAAATCTCAGAAGAGATTTATTACAAGGTTAGATATAATTATACATGAAGTAAACAGAACAAGAAAAGTTATACAAAGTTAAGCATGAGGATGTACAATCATTTGATTTTTCTTAAACATATAAGTTACAACTTTTTAGAAACGAGTGAATATAAAGGCAGACTTTAATATTGGGCCCAGCCAAAAATATAGAAATGTCCAAAGGCAGTTGGAATTTTAACTTAAAAAGTTTTTTCAGCAGCAGTAATCTTTGCGCATCATATAAATTACGTTGCCAAATCACATGATTCAGAGTTTCACACTCATAGTTGCATCTACACATAAAGCTGTCAATGATGCCAATCCGTGCAAGAGAGCCAGCAAAATGATAATGATCAGCTCTGCTTCTGTTTATTGATACAATGAAATGACGGGATACATTTGTAAAATTAAACCAAGGAAGACGGTTATCCCTTTAATAATGAAGAAAATAAAATCTACCTTTATATAACCCTTGATTTTTAATTATTCTGAAAGTGTTGGAAAAGGCTTTTTTCATGAATAGTTCATACAAATCAGTATGAAGAATTTTACAAATACCTAAGGAACAGAAAGTGGTAGCATTTTTAGCTGAGACATCAGCAACTTGATTACCCCAAAGTATTTAAATATTATCACTTTTTAGTAATCCGAAAAATTCCCAAAATATAGTGGCTCTGGGGCGCCACTAAAAATTGCTGTACCATTAAATATGTCGGTATCTACCCAATTACTAAACATTTATGTATTGTACGAGGAATAATATCAATTTCATATTCATGAAATTTAAAAAAATCATAGGAATAGAAAATTTCCATTTCGGATGAAATGTTTAATTTTTTAGTTAAAATAGCTCCGAGCACAAAGGGTTAAAGGAGTGTCCACAATATTTGTCCCCAACTTTATATTCTTTTGTAAACGATTTATGCGAGAAATATCTTCAAGAAATGGTTGATCGTCTTCAGAAGATGATTAATCATGTTCAAGATGACTGAGTCTGACAAGATTATATTTGTTAAATTTTCACGAATATTTATGTGGGTGTTTCACATGTTCATGTATTCCATACATAGAGATACGGATCAATTGTCGATTTTGAATAACAGTGTCAATGAACGAAGTTTAAAAGGTATATTAATGATTGTCACGAGTAACATCTGCAGTACCATTAACACTAAAACTATCGATTTATGCGAGGGTGTACAGCAAATCGGAAGACAATAAAAGAGGACAAGGTACGAAGCGTTCGCGATGGGAGCAGAAGAAGAACCGCGAATAACGGTCGTATCAGAAGACAGTGATGAAATCGGTCGGGTTGGCCGAGGGAGAGATGCCCGGACAATTAACTTAAACGAAGCGGGAGTGGCGTGACACGTACTTTGTCGCGCACGTCTTCTGACATCAGCCACCGTGGGAGAAGACAGCGCTCTCGCTTAATGTCGCGTTCGTGTTAGATTGCGACACGTGCGTGTCGCCGCTTCAGAAGTCGTCGGAACAAGGATTATGGTTGGGGACAGGGACACCAAAAGCGTCTTTGTGGGCGGTCCTCCGACAGGTGCGTTCAATGAGCGAAAGTGTGTCGCGCTTCGCCGAGCAATCACTCGCTCGCATTGCGAAATCATTGGTCTCTCTTCTGACCCTTGCCCCATCGTGTATCCCACGAATGCTTCTTCAAAAATTTCCTAGAAGAAAACCCAAAATTGTTGTATCTGTATAGTTCTGCATATTTAGTAGCTATTCGTGCTGCAACCTAGTAAAGAAACTAATTTAATCAATTTCCACAAAGGAGTCTGTACTCTGAGTCTCAGCCAAAGGTTTACATCTGAACAATAATTCTCAATGGCTTGCCCGAATACGAATCATTAAGCGAAATGAAAATTACAACGAATTACAGTGTGGGTTTCTAAAAATAGCAATAAATTGTGAACAAATAATTTTATATCCCCGATAAAATTAGTGGAACTTGAAAAAAAGAGGTCTGAGTTACACATTTCTTGTTTCGAGACATTTAAAGGAAAATCGAAAGGAATTCTATATGTTTAAATAACAAACACTACCTAACGGTTCATCGTTGACAATATCGTGAAAATCATTGCGAAATAATTGATAAACTAATTTTTTAATATTTTAACCACTTTCATAATTATTGGCACAAATCGCTTGTTATTTCGCATTGGAATCAGATTTTCGCAGTAAAATGGGTCGCGTGGCCAGGTAAAGCATTAAACCCTGGGTCGGGTCGTTCCAGTTCCACTGGAAAAAAGGACACTTGTCGCTCTGTTGAGCAAAGAAGGGGACACGCGCGGGCGGTGGCTTTGCCAAAGGCGTTTTCGTGTTCACAAGTGCTCCCCGTACCTGGGGACAGGTGACACACCGTGACAGTTTCCGAGCGGCCGATCCGGGGGATAGAAGGATCGAGGGGGCTGGAATGCTTTCAGCCGATTCGTGTCGAGTCACCACCGGCACGGCATTGTCAATTGTCACCGGCCGGGTCCGGTGACATCACGTGCACGTCAACGATCCGCAAAAGCGTAACAGGATTATCCCCGGTGGAGATTCCCCGAGCAGAAAGTCGACCGCTTTGTCGCACCCCCGTTGACATCTCCCTGCCCCGGAATGACGGCTAGATGGGAAGATTATGGGACACTTGACAACTGCCGTGGAAGATCGCTGATCTCTACAGTTGCCACAATGGAGGACCGTCTGGGAAGTCTATTGAAAAGACTACTGTAACCTGTTAGGGTGTTTGTGCGTTATTTACCTATGTCGTTCTGTTTTCGTTCAAGCAATTCGAGGGTGGTTCACACCCTTAGTGAGATCAATCTTGAGGTTGACTCTTTATTGTTCTTTATTAGCGGATTTGATTCACTCAACTCGTAAGTATGATAAAAATTCTTCTTTAATTTGTTGTTCAACAGCCCTGTTTAGATTTTTCCTTGAAACGTTAAATTGCTCTGTCTTTTTCAAGCTTTACTTGAACTGTATTTTTAATTAATTTCCGGGAACAGTTCTTTCAGCGGTACTGATTTGAATATTGAAATATAATTGGTGAAAGATCGATGCCCCTTAAATTCCTTCGCTATCGAGAGAGGTGTGCGATCAGCAAGATCATGCTCTCCGATCAGGCGTGTAAGAATCGAGACGCCCACAGTCACTCAGCTCTGTCAAGGAACTGTCGTTACACGGCATGGTGTAAAATTACGTACGCGTGTGTGCACGCGGAAGGCTCTTTTTCGCGTGGGTCGCTTCTCCTATCTTCTCTCTCTCTCTCTCTTTCTCTCCTGTCCGACAGAAGTGACCGTGGATTTCATTAAACGCGAGCGTTTCGCGATGATTAATGTTTCCACGGCGGACCGACGCCCACGCGGCCCCGTTGCATCACACGTTCAGCTCCCTCTCTAATGTCTCTCTGGCCCTATTTCTGTTTCAGGTAAGCGGAACCAACACGTCTTCTCGCGAGCTGCGAATCAACTGAACAATTTCCACGGTGACGAAGGTTTGACACGCCTGTCCGACACTCATTACCATCTAGAAGTTATTAGGTGTACGAATTAATCCGCGTTTCCCGTGGTTAATCAGTCGTAACAACATTTCGACCTCGAACCTTTCAACAATATCAAAGACACACTACTAGATTGTGGACATTTATAAAAAAGAGAAATGTTGTGCTTCAATTTTGAGTTAAAAATTCTTCTTTTCCTGCAAGAATTCTTCTAAGTTGAAAATTTCACAAAGAAGACTGCGAATGCATTCGTACACCAAATAGATAAACTAAAAGTGATCGTTGCAATTTTGATTCTACGAAGCCACGAATCATTTTTCTATGAAACTTCTACGACAATTCGCTAGTATTTGGGGAATGTGTACTAATTAACCCTTAGCACTCGAGTGGTGACTCTGAGTCACCGCTAAAAATTGCTGCACTATAATTCAAAATATCGTTTAGATTATTAAATATGTTGGCATCTAATCAATTATTAAACATTTCAATATTGTATGAGGTATTCAATTAATTTCATATCCACAAAATAAAAACAAATCACATAGAATGAAATTATTCTAGATAGGAAGAAATGTTTAATTTTCCAAGTAAAATAGCTCCGGGTGCAAAAGGTTAATTATTTCACCGAGAAATATGCTTTTAATAAATTTGTATTTCTGGCGTACGGTCGCCAGTCGAAGAATTCGAAATCCAGAAACAATTAAACAATTGCACGTTGAAACATGAGCAATGTCGGCCAGCGTAACGATCGAAAAGAGAGGAAACCGGCTGTCGGAAGTGGGATCGTTAAAGATGATCGCGGAGGATCCTCGTAATCAGCCGGTTACGTAATCCAGGGGAGATGTAGTTGCGAATATCTGCACGGTCGATCGGCAAATGCCGACGCGAAGGCGTGACCGATCGTCGGCCAGCCTTGACGTGTTCGGTAATTTATGCGGGATTTGTCATTGCGTGTCCGTCTAGTCGGAGAGTCTCCACTGTCCGATGGAAGAGTCATCAGCCGGTTACGCCTATCCTCGAAAAATGGGAGGGAGGTCGGTTAATTAGCGACCGAGTTGGCTAATGCATCCTTTTGTCTCCGCTTCTGGGTTTATCTGATCCCATTGGCTTTTGCCGCGCCAGTGGCTGAGCCACCGGTCGGCAGATAAGTAACTTCGATATAACGCTCGACGATGGAAAAGCCCTTTCGAAAGCGTTTCACGTGGACCGCGACGCGGACGCAACGTGGTCCGCCCTTTGATGTGCATCGCTCCACGCTGAGTGGAGTTAGACTGCAGTTTTCGGGCATTTATGGCACCCGATGTCAGAAGCTGAGAGAGTTTAACAAAGTTCAACCTTTTCGATAGATATTCGTCGAGGAGTGGAATGAAAAACATTTTTTTTTCTACTCCTATCGTTCACTTTTCGCTACAAAATATTTTTGTCCGTTGAAACCAGGGTTATGGAACATTCTAGTATTTTTTGTTTGTAAGGAAAGTTTCCGGTGTTGCGTTTAATAAAATGGTTAAAGTTGATTGTACTTCGGTAGTTCGACTGCATAGGATTTATGCTGGCTCGATATGTATACATGAGGTATGGAACTAAACATTTTTGTTACCATCGAACTCGTTCACTTTTTCGATCGGAATTTTTGTGTCTGTTCGATTGAAAGTTGTTCAACATCCTCGCGTTTTTGTGCAACAATATTTTCATTTGTTGCGTTTGAAGTTACTCACGCGTGGGCAATTCGAAGCTGTGAATCGTGTACTCAAAATCGGAAATTATTATTTAGGAGATTAGAAGTACTGCAAGACAGAAATATATATTATTATTATTATTATTTATTATAGACGGGCATAAGCCCTTTTTACATAAGTATTTACAAAGTAAAGAAGAAAAAAAAGAAACAAAAAAAAGAGAAGGATACAAAAAAATAAAATACTAATGGTACAATCGATAGGTATTAACATATAATCCTGCATAGTTGCATTTTAAAATTTTCCAAAGATTCAAAGAAAAAATCAATACTGTTATAAATAGTACGTGATTTAGCTATAATGCGATTCATTGGATTAATTAAGTTTGAAAACCCGCTCTTGTTCTTAGTTCACGTTCCGGTATATAAAAATTGATTTGCGCAAGTAGAGAAGAACAATCAATATGATTATTAATTAAATTAAAAATAAAGCTTTGGTCGGATATTATTCTTCTAGCGGATAATGGTTCAAGGTTCATTGTAGTTAGTATTGCGGAGTAATCATGATCAAAGAATGACATTGAATTATTTAGCTTGTATGAACAAAACCTGAGAAATTTATGTTGCACTCTCCCAAGCATGATTTCGTACTTAGCGCTTTTCTTTTATATATATGTGGAAGTTATACTGGGTGTCTCAGATTGTAAATACAATTACTGTATACATAGAATTACTGTAAAAATGTCAGCATGTGGAGGGCATCATAATTACAATCTTTTCATTTAATACTATTACGTAGTTGTAGGTCGTTGTATTTACTCTGACGATAACGAATCGTACGTTTTCCAGACGGCAACCATGATCTCTGGAAAGTCGGCGACAGCGATTCTCGTGTTTTGATAAATAGCCTGTTCGCACGTGCAACGTCTCGGACGAGAATCGCCGATACTCGCCAGCTGATAAGAACCGGCGCGACGCGTAAACGCAGATAATTAGTCGATACAGGCGATAGTTCGACTCGATGATGCATCCACGAGTAGATACATACATCCGACCTTGATCTATCGGCGACAATCGCTGATCCGATCCGCGGGAACCGCGTTAACGACTCGCCACCGAGACGAGAAAAACGAAAGTAATTGACTGTTCGCGGCTGAGAAACAGTTAGAACCGCGAACACGGTTCTCGGGCCGCTTCGAGGGACCAGTTTTTTCCCCGGTCGATAATTACAGTCGACTACAGTTAACGACTGCGTAATCCTGGGCCGATCGTTCCTCTTAAACCTTCTCGATGTGACAGCTTAATGCCGGATCCGGTGTCTTCCTGTGTCACAATTAGTGGAAAAGCTCGTGGGAAATTATCCATCCTCATTTGCCACATTTGTTTGCCCGTGACAATTCTGAACAATCGACGCACCCGTTATATTCACTATTAGGGTGTTATATCCCGTTATAATTATTACAAACCTGATACGAATGTGTACAAGTTAATTTCCAACTCGTTAAAATAATCAAGAAAATAAATATAATAATCTTGGAACTGGCGCAGACAGTCTTTTCATTAATCCGCAGTTTCATTATACAGTGTGCTAATTCAGCGGCAGTATCAGTTTCACAAATGCAAATGCACATGTCGCAAAGACCTTTATCCCACGATATCGCCGCGCCATTAATTGCGATCGTGAGGATCGACACTGAGGTCACGGCGCTCCGATTCCTTCGCTATCGATACATCGTCGAGCCGCACGGATCCATAGATCCATAGATTTGCGCCTCGCCCTCTCACCAGCTTTTCCAGACGGCAGCGATTCTCTTCTTCGATGCGGCGCCGATTAGAATTCGATCGCGCGGCAGATAGTCTTGAAATTAATAATTCAGGACCGGCATCGACGGTGGCTTAGCTTTATTTGCCTTTAATTGGTCGTTACTCATCGACTACCAGTGAAGAAGAGAAAGGATCGAGTAATTAATCCTGTCTGTATTATCCGTATCGAAAACGGAGGAACACCGATTGGGAAGATCTCGAATTGGAAGTAAATATGTTTCTAGAATATTGGAGAATGATGGATTATTGGAATAAGATTGTGTTTGAACAAGATAGTATTTCCAGATTGATTTCACTTTTCGGAGTTAGGTGCGTCAGGTTTTCTTTCACGAGTGAGCGAGATGGGATTTATAATGATTTCGATTAAAATTTGTGTCCCAGTTCTCTTGTCCATTCATCAGAGAATTGTCTCAGACCAGCAACAATTGAATGATTATTGTGAAAAAACTACAGGTCAAGGATACAAGCCCTGCCCTGTGAAGAGACATTTTTCGGTAAACTTATTCATATCGTTTTCGACATAAAATTTAAATTTAAACCGACTCTCCCAGAAGGAGTTGCTCGCGGCATCCGCGAAAGGCGCCGCAGAAAACGGTCGAATGGAAAGGTTAATTAGCAAATAAATAATTATAACGGCTTGAGATTTAATCTGCCGGGCGGTCGCGTCGACAACGAGTAGAAAGCGCGTCGCTCGCGGCACGCGGCGCGATCACATCGAATAAAATAACGCGCGAGTTCAATAAATAAACGGGGACCGTCGCGTGGGTGTGGCATTGTCGACGATGTGTCCGGTGATCCGCAAAGTTCAGCCATTTTTTCCCCTATTTTCGCGTTCCACGCTCGTTCGAGATCACGTCGCGAGAGCTTGATCTTTCGCTGTTGCACGGCGCCTTTGATACGTATTCTGATCACGGCTTAATTGCAAGAAAGTCGGCGCTCGATGCTTGAGACTGATCAATTAGCGCCGTCTCTGCTGGTTAGGCGAGGCTATCGCCGACCAACGCCTTGTCGCGATACGAATTGATACTGTCCCGATATTCGACAGATCTCTATGCAAAATTAAAAAATGTGTTTGATCTCTTTAAACATTATTACTGCATTTAATGTACTCATTTTTATGAGTATACATCCGTAATCGTTTCAATCAGTTAAACATAATGCAACGGTGTGTTTAAACTCTTGTTATGTATTGAAACTAGACACTTATTCGCTTATGGAACAAACTGAGTTATAATAATTAATTAATTGGTTATCGATCGTAATTTATCTTCAGGATATTACATATTTTTATTAGCGGGGCAAAGGTTCGATCATTTACAACAACAATTAGCCATATTTGTGAGATACTAAACGCTGGATACGGATTTGAATCTTCTGGTTCGAGTACCACGTTAGCTATTAAAATGTTTCAATCAGTTTTAAAAGAAAGGATGTTTCGTCCTAGACCCGCTAGAGGACTCATCAGTAAGGCTATCTAGCGGGCCCTGCTTTATTCACGGGATGTTCGAAGGCAATTTGAGATATAAACTGAGTTATGTTTCACATTAAATGTGCTCGTCTTTACATTTACAACTTCGCTATGTACAAAGCACGCACAGCATACATTGTTGAATGTATTTTTTATTGTTGAATCCCGGTGTGGTCTAATTTGTATAGATCCGCTCGTTACGTCTTTTCGGTAACGCCATAGAAAGCGCAATCTAGTGTGACTATATCTATCTAACAACTCTTTATAAGTTTTCCCTGCATTTACTGATTTTTGTCATAAATGCATAAAACCAATTCGAACAAAGGAGCGAAAGTATCTGTCGCGGTATGATTTCTGAATGAAATTGATTTTGCGAATTCTAACGAGTCCTTTTGTATTCGCAGAGCCACTTAATGCTCTAAGAGGATGGAAAAATTGATTTCTCGCAAATTCGAAAGCAGAATACGCTGGTGATCCCTGTTGCCGGGGAGACAGTGATTGTCCGTTGCATTATTGTCGAATTCCCGTCCGATTGCCATTCGACAGGTAAGGAAGAGGGGTGGCGGGCCGGTTAGGGTACTTGGCGAACGTTAATAGAGACGTGACAGGCGGCGCGACACGGTCACGCACAGTCTTCGGTCGTGATATACGCTCGTCGGTAGTGAATCGTGATCGCGAGGCGGCCCGATGCACCTCGCCGCGTCTGATAATGCATTAACGTCGGTGGATCAGAATATTAGCATAGCATACGCCCATCGCATTTGAATTGAGAGGCAGCAGCCCCTCGGCGTGGAAGCAGAAGCGAGGAGAAGGCGTCCCAGCGTCTCTTTGTCATGCTAATACCCGGCCCCGACATCCATCCCCAGACCGCTGAGATGACTCTGCATCGTTTACGCTACTCTGAGAATCGCGACGACCAAGACCATCCAACAGGACCGACGCTTCCGGTCGCATGGAACTTCCTGCGATCGGCCCTCACGCTTTCCCGCCTTCCAACGACACCATTCCGGGCGCCGAACATCTTCAAGAAATGGTTGATCGTCTTCAGAATATGATTGATCATGTTCGAGATGACTGAGTCTGACAAGATTATATTTATTGAATTTTCACGAATATTTTGGTGGGAGTTTCACGTGTTAATGTATTCCATACATAGAGATACAGATCAATGGTCGATTTTGAATAACAGTGTCAATGAATATTGTACGTGTTAAAGAACAATATCAATGAACGAAGTTTATAAAATATATTAATGATGCTCACGAGTAACATCTGCAGTACCATTAACACTAAACCTATCGAGAGACTTTATTTATCTACCTGCTTGGATAAAGAAAATCGAATCAATTTCCACGCAAGCAACGTCATAATTCCAATAATTATAAAATTAAAAATGTAAGACCGGTCATCCAACAGTAGCAGGTTAAACGTGTACTTGAATTTACATGGAGAATTTCTGTGATAAACATTTGCGTTAGAAGAACGGTTCGAAAGCGAGTAAAACGGTCGAGCGATTTTTCTACGTTGACAGTTAGGGTGTTATGGTTATGGAACATTATTCGCAGCCCGTGCTCTGTGTCTCCACGGTCTGCCACCCCAACAACGGTCGACAGTTGACACCGCTTTGACAGAGCGCCGCGTTCCAGCATTGTACGGAGTCGCGTGAGCGTGCCGCCTCGCCATTGTTGGGGTGTCGCCCTGCGCTTCTCTCTTCGTTGCCTTTCCACCCCCGCATGCCGGAACCTTCGACTCGTTTCCTGGCATACTCTGCTGCCCAGGGATCGTTGCATCTTGTCAATTAACTACTTCCATGTGAGCCTTCTACGGTATCACTTATGGCACCAGTGTTTAACAAAATTGTTTCTTGTGATGCAAAATTATGAGACTAGAATCATTCACTCTCACCTCTATAAAGGCTGATGGTCTTCTTAAAGGCAAAACATATTTTCAGTTTTCTTTTAATGAAAATAGACTTCCTTGGTTTTCTCAGTTAAACTTATCCCGTTCAACTATTGTCAGTATAAACAGATGTAGATCTGACCACTATCATCTTGCTTTTTCACTGGCTCGCATTGGATTTATTGATAATCCTGAGTGTAGCTACAGGGAGGGTGACGAATCGCTAAACCACGTTCTATGGCAATGTAACTTGTACAACGAGAAAAGGCTCAAATTAATGAATAAACTCAGCAAAATAAATTTTCAGCTTCCAATGGATGTCTTAATATTAATAGCTAAACCAAATATAAAAGCTTGTCACTACATGTCATTATTTTTTAAGAGCTGTGGTCTTAAAGTATAAGTTTTGTCTATACTGTTCCAACTAATCATATGTCTGTATTAAAATATCTGTGTATCTCTAATATACCTCATTCTATTTTGTAATTATTATATTCTGTTTTCTATGTGGCGTATTTCTTTTTTTTTTGTAATTATGTTGAAATAAATCTCATATGAGATTTTCTAATAAAAAAAATCTTCTAGCCTAAAATCAACTTTCAATAAAAATATTCTTTGTCACTCTATAGCAGGGGTGGCCAACCTGTGGCGCATTAGATGATTATAATTCTTTCCCATGTGATTAGTACACTGCGAATCTGCGTTCATGTCTGAAAATTTTCGAAAAACATTAAGACATTAATTCGACAGAATTTAGCTCGATCTTTATTCATTTCAGATATATAAAAGCTACTGGTTTTCCTATAATTTATCTACAAAAATTGAAAATTTTATAAACATCAGCAGTACAGTGATTAGCATTCAAACGCTTGGACAGAGAAAAAATTGCAAATAGCAGGCCCGGAACTATGACGCTGATACAGTTGCGATGAACCCACTCCACTCCCATGAAGAGCCACCCTCGCTTGTTCCGTATAAAAGGCGAAAAACCGAGGGGCACGTCACTCGCGTGAACACGCGTGTCTCGCTGCGCGTGACACCCGCGCGGAAACCACGCCGCAGATTCCGCGGGCGGCTCTGTCTCTGTCGTTAAATTATTCATTCGCGCGTGTCGCATCGTGTCGGGGAGATAAACACCGGGCTGGGAAAAAATCTAGGGGGAAAAGAGAAACGCGTACGGGAGCCGTTTCACGAAAACGAGAGAGTTACGCACTCCGTAATTGAGACGAGATCAAGTCGCAGGGGGACGTCGCCTGGAATTTTGCGGGGACGTATGTTGCGTACAACCGAACCGCAGAATTCATTAAGTCCAGTACAATTTATTAACCTCCTTGTAATTATTAACCCTTTGCACTCCTTTGTCGCGCGTGACTCCACATTACAGAAATAAAAATGTAAATCATTTATTTAAACGTCTTATCTTTTAGTTAACTCTCATCCACACGGGTAATTTTTTACACGAATTTTATACGAATTTGAAATAGGTACCCGAGTACCAGGTCGCGTGGATCAGGGTTAAAAATAAATATAAGTTCCACAAACATAAATTACAACAAAGTTTGAGAGCTACAGTATTTTATCCATACAAGTCCCCAGCACGGGTCTGCCGAGGGACATTTATGCGCCAGGGACAGTATGTTTTGACTTTTGCCGAACGTAGAGAAGGACAGCCCGAGCTCGAGAGGCCTCATAAAACATAGCTAATCCAAATTTCCGACTTCCTTATTTTTCATTATTTTTTATGGGACTTCAATGACATTTTTCTAATAAAAACCATACCAAATATGATATAATTCCAATGATATTTACTTGTGTAATAGACAATTCAAGTTTTGGGCGCGAGGAAGGATGGCGTACGGGAAAGAAAGAGACATTTCAAAGGCTCACCGACGACTCTCCTTCCTCGCACCCGAAACTTTAATTGCCTATTACACAAGTAAATGTTATCGGAATTATATCATATTTCGTATCATTTTGCATTAGAAAAATGCCATGAATATGTTGGTGAAAGTTCTATAAAAAATAATGAAAGATAAAGACGTTAGAAATTTGGATTAGGTGATCTCACCGATATACCGATATACTCAAGAGGGTATACCCCGCAGTAATGGGGATAGATCTGGGACACTTACAGGTCAGACTTTTGAGACATTTATGGATAGAATACTGTATATTTAATTTAATTAGTAGACAAAATTGTTTAAAATAGGTGACAGTCAAGGAACTGTGCTTTGAAGTAAAAACAAATGAAACAAATGAAAGTAGTAAGAACTAGTAAGACTCTAAGCAGTGTCGCCAGGCTGTAGAAATTGAGGACAGTATAGTTAACCCCTCTCTGCCATTGCCGCACATCAAATGACCGGTCGATTCGGAAGATTGGGGATGCTCGCCGCTAAAAACGAGGGAATGGCGTCGAAATGGCAAGGTAGAGTAGGAGACAAGTGTCAAGCTGGAGACACTGAGCCGAAAATAATCGTGAAGATCGCGCAATAACGATCAAAAAACCATGCGCCATCAAAATAAAAACTCTCCGCGTTAAAAGGTCGAGCGTGGTTTCTTCAACGGGAATGCCACGGTATTGTAATAAAAATTTCGACGCGTATAATACGCAACAGAGGAAAGTAGGATGGTGCACGTGTGGTATAGCGATGGCCGCGTGAAAACCGATGGGGTTTCGTTATTCTCTCAGCTGTTTATCAGCTTTTAAACGAACCGTTTAGAGGGCCGTATTTTAATGGTTCGATATACTCCACGACACCGCCGGAGAAAATTCATAAGAGGGCATTTAGTGCGGTCGTTAAAATTCTGGAAAAGTCGTAAAACCGGGGTGCACGATGCGCACCGGCAACAGACCGGAGTTACCTGCCACCTGGTCAACACCGACGGCAAGAACGAGTTTATGGAGGCAAAAACCGTGCCGACGACACGGCCCGCCTTTTTCGTCATCTCTCGAGACGCCACAGTTGTGATGGTCACTGCCGGTCATCACGCTATTTCGACTACCTTCCGTGTCCTTTTGCTACCCTCTTTCGCCCTCTGCTATAGACAGTCTTGTACAGGGACGTTGTAAAACTGTGATCAGAAAATCACAGAACCTCGCCGTCGTCTTTGCGGAGTCTATGCTATTTTATATTGTTGTCTAGAAATGTCATGTTGAGTTTATTCAAGATTAAGTTGCAAGAAGACACGATTGAATTTATTTATGGCTGAATTTGAATTCCACGTTTCAAATTGAATAAAACTGATTTGAGATGAATTTATTTATGACTCAAGTTAGAACAAGACAAGCTTACGAGGCTAAATTGGAAATTCAATTCCAGTGAAAGATGTACGACAATTTTCCAGCGACGAAGAATGCGACAATTCTAAAGAAAGGGAGAGACTCTAGTCAACGATTCTGGTGAAAGATGTTTTGTCACGGGAGAAGAACAGTTGGTTCACGGGTCGACGGTGTCGCTGGAAGAATTGCAATAAAGATGACGTCCGCGTTGCACCTAGAGGAGAGGAAGCTCGACGTCGTTGCACCGTGTCCTGGGCCGCGAGCGAGTCGGAGCGGAGCCCGAGCGTTCGCGCGTCTGACAGGTTCATTAACATACTACACAGCGTATTGCAACGCGGCGACGATCGATTAAGTTTCGTAGCGAGTGCCTCGGCACGCCGCGAAGAGTTATCGATGGATTTCACGGTTTTACGCAAAGAGACGCGTAACCGAGTCCCCGGGCCCGAAGGCAGAGCCGATCCAAGGCCTCCTATCGCCATAATCCTATCGCCGATCGTGAGTCATGAATCGTCCGTGGCAGCAACATTCAAAGGGAATTTTCTTCTTCTTCTTCTTCTCTCTACCTTTGTCTCTCTCTCTCTGTTCATGCTCGCGTGGAGGCGACCTTTCCACTCGCCTGTCGATGTCGCCGGCAAATTAATTCAACCCGCGAGCTACTTTGACGACCGTTTAATCTCGCCTGATTGTAAATCAATAATTAACCGCGACGCTATTACGCTGTTTGTTCCCGGGAATAAGAAGGTAATTACGGCTCAGTGGTTTTTAACGTGCAGTTAGGTGCAGAGTTGAACCTATTATGTTGGTTTCAGTTGAATCGTACATCATCATATCGAATGATAGAGAATCATGTTCAAAATCATAAAATATTATACCACATTCTATAAAATGACAGAAAATCATGTACAAAATCATACAACGTTACACAACATCATACAGAATGATAGACAACATGTATGGAATCATATAACATCATACCGAATGATAGAGAATCATGTTCAAAATCATAGAATATCATACAACATCCTACAGAATGACAAAAAATCACGTACAAAATTATGCAACATCATACAGCATTATACAAAATGACAGAGAATCATGCACAGAATCATACAACGCCACACAACATCATACAGAGTGATAGACAAGCATGTATAGAATCATACAACATCATACCGAATGATAGAGAATCATGTACAAGATCTATACAATATCATACAGCAATATACAAAATTACAGAGAATCATGCACAGAATCATACAACATCGCGCAACATCATACAGAATGATAGACAATCATGTATGGAATCATACATCATCATAGAGAATGATAGAACATGATGTACGGAATCATACAACATCTTACAGATTGAAAGAAGATCACATACGGAATCATACAATATCATACAGGATGTCCCAAAATTCGTGTACTTCCCGGAAATGGGAGGTTCCTTGGGTCATTTGAAGCGACATTTTCCTTTACAAAAATGACGCCAGCGGCTTTGTTTAGGAGTTATTAACAAAAAACACAGACCAATCAGAGCGCGGCTAGAGCAAACGAAGTCCGACTCAGCGACAGGTCCCGCTTAGCGTGGCAGCGCCATTGGCCGAGCCAGAATCAATCCGCTGTAGCCGCGCTCTGATTGGTCCGTGCTTTTTGTTAATAATTCCTAAACAAAGCCGCTGGCGTCATTTTTGTAAAGGAAAATGTCGCTTCAAATGACCCAAGGAACCTCCCGTTTCCGGGAAGTACACGAATTTTGGGACACCCTGTATATTATCATACAGTATCATACAACATCATATACAATCATTCGCTATTTTCAGAAATTCCTTTAATGTGCAGATTTCTCGCTTGAGCAAAGAAAAGTTAAAGCAAGAATGAAATAGATTTTCCGAATTGGTGAATAGTGTCCAAATTGAAAGAAGCTGGATGCCAGGACATTTTCGCGCAGGCGAGTATCCGTGGAAACACTGTCGCGGCCGGGACACGTCGTGATCTTTGACGGTGGCAGGTTCGCTCGTAATAAGAGTATTAAAATCTCCCGTCGCACGGTGCATACGGGATCGTCGTCTCGCGGAACACAGGACAGATTTGGGTCGTTCGTTTTATGATCGCCGAGCAGTACGTATATTTCTTCTGTTCGCGAGAGAGCTCGTGCTTGCACCTGTGTGCGCAAGTGCACGTCGAGCGAGAGTCGAAGAGGCCGAGAGCCCGTGAGCCGCGTTCGCGTGATGCATATTTTTCATGAACTCGCCACCTTTCCGTGACACGGCGGAGTACCCGGGCCCTTCTGCGAACGTATCCGCTCGCCCATCGCCCCGGCTACTCGTAAAGCGACCTTATTTTTTACGACTTCTCGGTCACGATTAGCGGAAAGAAGCGGAATGAAATCCGAAAGACGTTCTCGAACGCGAAGCTATTCCGACGCCGAACGGTGCCTCCGCACGAAGCCACCATTGCGAAATGTCTCTTCGAACCACGTGACGAGAGTGCAACGTTGCATCTCTCCGCGGAACAACAATTTTCTCTGTTCACTCTGGGTTCACCGGACCCGTCAGAACGATGATGATGATGTCTTTCATTTACGATTATTGAAATTCCACGAATTATATTCAACAAATTTATTCGGAGAATCGCGATGAGCAAAAGTGACAGCGGCTTCGAAATTGCGTAATGCAGTGCTCAATTTTTCTGAAGGTTCTCAAGGTGATTCGCAGAATCGTCGTTGCGACAATTCGGATTTGTTGCAACAGCGTGCTCGAAGCGACAGGTGATCGCCGAGAACTACAATTTAATTGTTTACGACAGGTATATCTTTATTGAAATTCCGCGAGCGACAGGTGGTCCCGTTCAATTTCAAATTTCTCCTATCTTCGCCTGTCGCTCGTACACTTCAAAAATTCCGAATCGCTTGTTTACGACGCCGATATCTTTATCGATATGTCTCGCGACAGCTGGTCCTACTTCGCTCTCCATTTTTCAATATTACGATTTGCCAAGCGGTCTTAATTGAATAATTATAAATGACGTTACGTTTCGAAATTCTCGAACTTTCGACGGAATTCTAAATTCACTTGCAGATCGTTAGACTGCGTTTATGCTTGAACCATGTTCTTAAATTCTTCTGATATTTTAACGTTTCCTTTTTGTCGTGAATGCTGAAAATCATTGTGCACAGATTATGAAGGCAGGCTCACTATTTGAGCTTGAGAAACAATTTTTAACTTATTAATAATTTTGCTAGGCTCACTAGTTTATTAGTTAAAATTGATAGCATTTCTAATAATATAAATATTCTACTTCTGCTAGAGTAAATGCATTCTTGTGCAAATCTTGTGTACTGCATCTCACGAATTTCCCAGAAATGCACAAAAATCCCCAGTCAAGTGAAAAGATAGACAGAAATAAATGGGAACCACGCGCTTCTCGAGTTTTAATAAAAATGTACATAAACATTGTGTCATAATTCTTTTCGATCGAGCAATCTCGAAAATGGAGACGAGTATATTCGTTACGATCGAATTGGACGTCGAAGCGGCGAAAGATCGATATTGCGGAATTTATTAAAGGCCCGAGCCCCGTGTGAATTAACATAACCCGTAAATATCAATTTGTACGAAGCAATTTGGCCTCGTGTGTGGACGGTCGGGACACAGCGGTGCGGAGGTATAATCGCGCGTGCACTCACTTACGTATATGTACATGCGTGGAGACGGTTTATCGTGATGCCGCTATCGCGATGCTGCTTCCTTAATCGGGGACATCGTAAGATTTTTATGTATGCCATTAGACCAGCCGTGTCCCCGATAATTAGTGAGTTTAAAGGTGCGCCCGCTGGACGAGCAAATTAAGGACTCGCCGCACCGCACCACGTCGGTTCCAGATAAAAGATTAATGTTTCATGGCTCTGTGCAACTGGACTGTTTCGGACAGTTGCCTCCCAAACGGGGAAACTTGATTTCTGTCATCGACATGTTTTATTGTTTCCGGAAAACACGTTTCTAAGTTTTTATCCCGTTCGTAATCGGAATAAGTGAACTTTTCTTTCAAATTTAAACATTTTATGTTGAAGAAAAATCACCGTTTGAACTGGTCCACAAAAATGACTCCTGAAGAAAATGATTAAGAATCGATCTTTAAAATGGCAAATAAAAAGGGCTCTGTAAAATGTCAAGCAAAAATTATTCTGCAAGAAGATGAATAAAAATCGCTTTTACAAAAGAAGGAGCAACCAATCAAGCACATCTCCCATAAAAAAATTAGGCGATCTATCGGCTAGTGCTCCGTCAAATCAGCATAAGATAGCCTCTTTTTCGGGGGCTGTAGGGTTCAGTTCGCCCTGAGGTGGATTCGTTGGTCCCCGCAAAACCGACGACGTTCTCTCGCTGTCGCTCGTTACGCCCGGCCCTCGTGATTTAACGATCGAAAATTGCGAGACGCCCGAAATTTTCGACCACGGTGTCCCGTTACCGAGGCGAAATTTATTAAAGGAGAACCCGGTCCGTGGCCCCTATTGTGGACCGTGCCTCGTAATTAAGACCTTCCTCGAAGGGCCGCGCGCTAATTATGATTACCGGCGCGTGCGTGCTCCCATGGAAATCGGAACTGGCCGAACACCTCCGCGATTTTCCACGTTTCGCGGACCTTCACGCGGCCATTTTGTCGAATCAGACGGTTAATTCGTTCATTTTGTCTACAAAACAGTATCCAGTATGTGATCAAAGGATATTCATAATTTGATAAATTCCCACTTTCTGGAACCCAGGAAATTGCTTCCCTTCGCATATTGGAATCACTCACAATGAAAAGGTTGACGTATTAGTTAAGGAAGCATCCTTGCTGGTTTCTTCTACTAATATCCTCGTTCCCTACTCTGATTTTTCCAATAGTTTTAGAAAACACGCTAAAAAGGCAACCAAAAATCATATTCTTAAAAAAGCAGAATTCAGGGGCGTAAAATTTTTCAGTTCCTTTTACCACTCCGGGTCCAAACCATGGTTTGCTGACCTGAGGCTTCCTAGAGGCTTCCTAGTTCTGGACGCTATCAACTGAGGACCTCCCTCTTTAAGATTAAACTTGCTGATGACACAAGTTGTCCATGTGGTTGTCTGGTACAGGATCCTAATCATGTGATATGACAATGTCCGATCTACGATAATAATAGAGATACTCCGATTCGCAAACTTTGCAATCAGCGTCACTTTCCACCCTATACGATAGATTCCTTTCTGTACGGACCCTCTCTCTCTGTCCCCTATTTTTATACATACATTTCTTAAATCTCACAGTTTATTTCTTTAATGTTAATATTGTATTCGAAAATGTTCAACATACTTTTTAGTTCTAGTTCATAAGTTATTCTTGTAATGTTAGCATGCATAGCCATGTGCATGCTGCTAATAATCCCATGTGGGGTTTCACAGCTTAATAAAAAAAAGTGATCAAAGGAAACTAACATGCAGATCAAATTAAAAAATTCCTGGCTAAAATACGTGTTACCCTCAGTAGAAACTGCTCGAAACATTTCAACTTGGTCGGTCTAATTGTTCTTGAGAAAAATTAACACGACTAGAGTCTCTATCGTTGGTTCGGATAATCGAGGATCCACTATATCGTTTATTAAACGCGCAGACATACTCCGAACGGTATCGTCTTTGATATCATTTTAATTGGAGAAGTATGGCGGATGTGCTGCTGGAAGGTCTATAAATAAATTGTAATAAATAAAGTAGTTAGAGCAGTTCTTCTACGATAGCGTCTGTACACGATCTGAGTGACACTTCGGTCGCGATTTTTTGCACGATCTCGATGGAAAAAGGAAGATTGAATGGAAGAGAAGGGGTGAATCCGCTCGTAAATGGCGGATGCCCTGGACGAAGAAGCTAGTCGCGACCGACGCGACGGGATTCCATGGCGGCAATAAATACACAATTAAGCTGCGCTGATGTCGATACCGGGTCCCAGGAACCGTTTAACGACGCGATAAAATCGGGTGACAAGTGTCACCGGGATTATAGCGGAGCCCGGGCACAATAGGGACAAATCCATGGCCATAGGGAGCGTCTCACGGCCATAATTTACCTGCGACCGATCATTCCTCTGAGGTACTTTATTAAATTCGAATGGGAGGAGGAGAGAAGCTGGCCGAAAGAGAGAAACGCCGAGAGAACGAGAGGAATACAGCGTGGAGAAAGGAGAGCTAGGAAAATCTGAAAAGATGACAGGGGACACGGGGAGTAAAAGGCGGCAGTAAAATTCCACGGCTCGTTCGTCGTAATTAGAATGGACCAGCGTGAACTATTCTGTAACGTGAGTCGTCCGGTTTAACGATAATTGCAATCAACTTTATGTACCGCAGCTGTGCCGACGCATTTTGTTTTCAAACTGTTCCGTGACCGCGTGGATTCTAGCAGGTGTTGGTTAGTCGATAATTATTTAGGGGAGAGAGACAGAAACATTGGCAATCTCTCTTCCGCGTTACAGAATCTTTGCAGCTACTTTTTCTAACAAATCTCCATCGATTTAACGGAATCGCGCTATTACGTGCTGATGGTGATATACGATTTCCTCGCCTCTATTAATGTAATTACAGTTTCTTTCCTTGATTCATTGTTGCCACTGTTCGAGTTCAAAGCTTTATAGGGGAAATAATTCTTGAACTTTCTAGATTTGGAGTTTTAAATTTTGTCTCTCGTGGGTCAAATATTTAAAAAATTTCCTTTAAATACGTATTACTCTTAGTGGAAAAGGCTCAAAAAATTCCAACTGGATCAATCGAATGTTTACTCAACAAAACGGACCTGAATAATCGAGTTCCATGATATCGGGAATTAAACAACTAAGTACGATCCGAATCGTATCGTGTTTGGACTCATTTTAATCAGAAAACTGTCACCGATGAGTTCGTAGATGTTTCATTAACAGATTAGTCGATATAAAATGAAAAAGACTGAAAAGAGAAGTAAAGTCTGGTTCAGACGTCTCGCAATGAATGTAAACAATTTTTATTTTGCATAATAACCGGTAGACTAATGATTGAACTCTGAACTCGATCCCTGTAGCAATAACATCGACGATTACGTTCATCGGAGCCGAAAAGTGGCGTAATGAAGTTCGGTGGCTCGACAGCGAACTGCAAACCGTTTCGGACAGTCGACCGATTGGATTCCATGGAATTGCGGTTCGCGAAGAGGGTACAAAGAGCGACAGAGGGAAAAAGTGAGAGCCGTCGAAGAAGCGGGGGTGTGTAGGACGCGCACACAGAGAGAGGCACGCTTTTGATCGTAGTCGCGTCGCCACGGCTCGGCTCGGAAATCCGATTTGTCAGGCAATTTGTCCCGCGACAAAATTTAAATCGCAAAGCGTATTTCGGCTGGCCGAGGAGGACCGCGGGGGTGGGTGGTGGCAGAACGCTGTGTGTCCTTGCGTCAGAGGGGATTCAAAGTGGATTCGAATAATACGCGGTAAAACGCGGGCCGAGGGTGAATCCGAAATTCGGCGTTGTAATCGCATTTCTCGCGGCCAGACACTTTCAGTGACAAAGCGATCGCCGATATTGCGTTACCGCGAGCCGTTTAACGTCTCTGACGCCCACTCCGCGATGTAAAATTCAGGAACCACCCCGTTAACGTCGATCGAACTTTGCAGGATCACTGGTAGATCTTCGGGACGAAAATTATTCCGAGTCTCGTGTGTGTGTGTTTCCTTTAGCTTTGGGCTTGCTTTGAGCCATACAGAAACGTCTGTAACGTCACTGAGAGCTCTCGAATTAATTTTTTCTCAAAGTACCATCTCAGGAACTGACATCTTGAAAAAATTGTGTTTACGTGATTCCACTTATTTGTGACAATTTTTCAAAGTCCTGAGAAAATTGAAAGAAAGAAGTATTTTGAGAAACCCTCGCGTTAAAATATGCAGAAGAAAATAGGGATTAAACAGATTCCGTAGAATATTTTTCGATTGTTTGTAGATAATAAACCAATTCGAGAAGGAAGGGCCACGAATTAATTTGTGCACCTAATAGCTTTAAAAGGACTAATAATAAGATATTGGATCAGAAGAATATCTTTGAATTGAATGGTCCACTATGTTTTCGGCAAGGGCGACTGTCTTCTTGAATGGAGTCAGTCCGAAGGACCACTCGCAGTGGCACTCGCAGCATTAATTAAGTGGCGTCTCCCTTTTTCTCCGGCGGGAGGGTACACTGCGAAATTGCGAATGGACTCGCGAAATGAAAGAGCCTGTTTCGACGAAGTTGTTGCGACGAGGCCTTTCTTTTCCTGTGGATCGCTTTTACAGAGGCCCTACGCTTCCGAATTACTTAAACCAGCCGAAGCGATGCTTTTCATATCCTCTTACTGGCGATCATGCGCTTTCTTGATACTGTACCACTACTCGAGCATCCCCTTCACTGAAACGTCAAGTATGGGCTTAATTTTGGCGGAAAGTACTGTTTGCGTTGTAATTTAATTATTATTATCAGTGAACTGCGTACTTTCGTGCAGATGCTCATTTTTGTAGATTATTTTCTGTAATATTTTCTTATTGTAATACGTGGTAGAACGCGGGGCACATTACCGAGTAGCACGGTCTGAGAGGGACGTAACCACACATGTTCTTTCTATTGCGCTATTCTGTTGATAAAACCTTTTTGTTATATTATTTCCGAATATTTAATTATGTTTAAAACACTTATCCGCGGGTTAAGTAATTGTACATTATTATAGAAGTCGATCAGATTTAATTAGTAGTTACCTTCATTGAAAACGAACGTCCAAAGTCTCGGCCGTCATTATTCGAATTACTTTGATTCGACGTTAACTGTCCGGTGGCACTCTTATATTATTTGTTTCTGCTGTTAATAGGCTCTTGATGCGAGCAATAAAGACGGCATTATTATGATCAACATGTGTGAGCGAATAATTCGACGCAATCATTCCGCGGGTCCGGTTCAATTAATTGCTCGTAACAATTACGACTCGAATTACCAGAATGTTTTCGATTATTCCGCGATAGCCGCGATATACGCGAGCGTATACAACGATTACACGACGCGCGTTCTCGTTCACAATTTTCATTATATTCGAGAAGGAAACATTCCGGACGGTGGTCCCGGTCTCGATTCCTTTCGTCTCGCATCGTAATTACAGAATGAACAGGGACCCCCGGTTGCGGATCGCGGATGCAATTAAGTCCTGGCTGTTTTGTTCTGTACGAGTGTCTCCGGGACTGATTTTATCGGGCAGACTCAATTTCGCTGACCTCTACGCATCGCGGTCATCGATAATTGTTTCGAGATTGCGGAATCGCGTGAGAGGACCGATCGCCTCTCGGTCAATGCCTGCGAATCCGAGAAACGTCGTGCTAGCGGGGGACTCGACCTGCCAACGACATATTTCGCAAAAGAAAGTCACCTGTTCGGTACACTGCGTGCAGACGCGCAAGGAGATCGCACCTTAATAATAATACTGGGATTAAATTCATCAAGATTGCACAGAACACTAAAAAACTACTCAAGAAAATATTTCCATAACTTCCCACACAAATTGTGCAATTATTTTATATAGACTGCCTCAAAATTGTACTTCCTTCAAATGACCTTGATCATGCCACCCTACCAAAAAATATAAAGATAACTATTTCTCCCTGTAAATAATCCAAGTAATTGCGGAAACCTTGAATGAAATATCATCGACTCGAAGAGCCTGTTCCAAGTTTCTCTTTGTCCTCTCGATTCCGTGATCTGAATGGTCTGCATGGAAGAATCGCGGAGTGGCCCTCGAGTATCTTTGCGTTATTAATTAACCGCGAAGTGAAACGGGGCTGATCGATCAGCATCCGACGAAACGACGACGGCAGACGATGGTTTCCGCGAGGCCGATCGCCGACGTCGGAAATGTTTTTTTTTCTCTCGACCGGTAATTTGCCTCACCCGCATTTTCGGAGGGGCGGGCCACGCGCGGAACGAGACGCGATATTTCGGGGGTGCGTATTGTGGCCACGAGCACCCCGTCCAGCCGACGGTGACTCATTATTTTCGGCTAGCCGTTCTCATCCTTCCTAAACCCTCGATCCCCGAAAACCCACCCCCGATTCACCCCCGGCGCTCTCGAGGAACACGCACGCCATCGAGAAAGAGGGACAGAGAGAGAAAGAGAAAACGCGATTGTGTGCTGGAATCTCTCGATACACGCGGACCACCCCCGACCAACCTCCCCCGCCTCCTCTGCGTCCGATTTCACTTCGCTGCCGTATAATAATTTCAATAATCCCGGGACCCCACGGTGCCCAGAATTAATACCTAGCCAACGACCAAGATCAACGGGAGAGGGGATCGCGAGAGGGTCCATTGAAAGAAGAAGGGCGCCGATTAATTTCAACTCGTTGCCCACCTTTGCTCCCTCCACCCTCATCCCCTTCGGTTATATACTCTTTCGCTCTCTCCCGTTCTTTTTCTTTATTGTGGACCCTGCTTTTCTCTCGAGTGATTTCCTTTTCTTACTTTTCTTTTCGGGGAATGGGATACGGGACGGGAGATTCATCGTGGGGTGATTGGGCTTTGTCTGTTGGGTTTGTATTATTTCGCTGGAGGTGTGGGGAGTCGAATAATTATCCAGATTTATTTTGTTACGATCAACAAGTTGCGAATTATTTCAGATGCTTTCATTGAATCACCCTGATGATGCATATCTACGTTAGAAATAAACGATTTCTACATCGATTACGAGACGGCGAAACGAACTCTACGAGGAAAAAGAAGAACGATGGACGAAAGAAATCGCCAGCAGAAAAACAGCAACAAAGAGTCAATATAAAAGAGCGGTCGTTAAAGAGTCCGGAACCGCCAAGAGGCGAGCACTCGATTGCAATTGCTTTCGGTGCATGCAAAGACCCTTCGAACTTTCGAAGACCCGGGGAGAAAAGAAAACTCTCGCACGGCGAGAGCGAGAGAAAAAAACCGGGGGCTGAAAATACAAGAGGGGTGAGGGGCTGAAGAAAGAGAACGGATAAACGAGGCTGGGATAAGGGAGCCTTTACCGGGATGAGATTCGATCCGTCGGAACAGGCGAATTTGGCTACCTAATTCGCAAACGGGGAGAGGGAGGGAGGTTGTAGCGGGGGTGGCTCTCGCGCGTGTCTCTCGCCAGCCACAGCCTACAAATGGGATTAGGTTTGCCGGCTCAAACGCCGCTTTTGGCCGGTCCCCACCGACCGGCGACGAATTGACAATTGACAGAATTGATACAGGGGCCACGTGCGCCTGCGAAACGCCCCCGGCTACCCCCTCCAACGATCCCTGGAAATTGCACACGACCGCGAAATCGAGCCTCCTTTCTCACCCCATTACCGAATTTCCGGCAAAGGGAACACACCAGCCGAGCTGCGACTCGGAATTTATGCGAGGCGGATGCTCCCGTAAGGGTTGCTTCTCCCTTTCTAGCTTATTTCTACACTCTCTCCTCTCTCCCTCTCTTTCGTTCTTTCTCTGCTTTTTGATCTTTTTCCCAGGCAATCTTTAAATTGTGCCCGACTGTTCCGAGCAGTAAAAGTTTACGCGTTACGCGTGAGTCTAGGAGCATCGATGACTGCCAATCCCACTGAGTGCCGACGAAAGCTGCGGAATGATTGCCCGGGGCGCGCTATGAAATTCTAGCGCCTCGCATTTAGGGTATCGCTTCCTACACGGTTCACTCTCTGGCCATAACGAGATACGCTTTTTTAATGGTATGCGGTTGGGACATTTTATTGTGAAATGGACCTACACAGACTTCCTCGATATATGTTATATATCGATACTTATACACGTTGCCAAGAAAAAATTCGACGTGAGGTGAATAGTACACATTTGGCTTTACAACCTCAATTATCATTAGACACGACGATTATTACTTTATTTAACGTGACACGCAATTTCGAAGGGTACACGATTTTTTAGATTTTGTTAACTTTGTTAGATTTCACAAGTTCTCTGTAAACACGCGTGTCATACGAACCAAGTCGACGGTGGTCCGTTCTCCCGTTTTAGTTTTGTTGGTTGACTTTGATCGAATCCTTTTCCTTTTGCGTGGACGTTCACGCAATGTTTTGTAAAACTTCGGGCCTCTCTCTCTATCCCAAGAAAGAGAGAGAAAAACTTGTAATCTTGTTTTACGTTTGCTTCTATTCAACCGCAGCGCGATCCATTTCGATCGTGTGCTCGTTAAATTTTTTTCCGGGCGGTCGAATAATGTTATTAACAGTTAAACGATCGGAAAATAGAGAAGCGAGTGCCGTGATTAAAGTTACTTTTTAATCGCGGCCCCGGGACTTCTCGAACGGCGAAACCCATGCGCGCTCGATTACCGTGGCTAGAAAAATTCGAAAGATGGCGCGGGGAGAGCAATAGCAAGAGCAAACGGGCAACAAGCAAGAGGATCCCCGGCGCACGCATACGAGCGAACTTAATCGCCGGTAAACGCGCGTGCAACTTATAATCGACTTACGAAACAATCTCATCAATAACCCCGTTCGACAAGCGTAATTTACGAGCAGACGTAAATAATTAAGCGAACGTGATCGTCGACGCGAGGCCCGGTCAACGATCAGCTCCATGGTCGAGAGCGCGTAACGCTTTTCCATCGATGCATCGCGCCCAGGTTATCGAATCGCCGTGGGAATCGGCCATTTCGATGTTGATGGATTTCAATGGCCGTTTTGAACAGTCCAGGTTTCCTCGCTCAGTGTTCTGCTGATCTCTGTTCGATCAGCTTCTCTCTTCTCTATTTACTTTCGATCGATTTTCGTCCGGCGGATTTGTGGTGTCATTTTTAATTGGCTTGGTTCGATTAGATAGTGGCACGTAGAATTTGATAGAAGAATTTTGTGATTTCACGAGCTGTTTTAAATGGTACTCGAACCTATTTTATCTTTGTTGAATTGCTATTGTCCAAATACTTTGTCGAGTAAGATACACGTACATGAATTTTCTGTTTAATTTTAATTTCATTTAGTATTTCTAACTTGCAGTTTTTGACTTGTCCACTGGCACTTGCACTCACTTACCTTGAATGTAACTCATGGTATCATAATCCGAATGCTTCGTTGAGTAAAATACAGATTAAGACAATTTAATTTCCTCTTTAACACAGTCTGATTTTATTTAGTTTCATTTAAACATCAAATGTACGAATGAGAGAGCAGGCACAAATTTCGAAAATGCACACGCGATTACCGACCGAGAACTGGCTCGGTAGGAAACGAAAGTGGAAGACCACGGTAACACGATCGGAAGGTAGATCCTCGCGAGGACAGGCTAGGGGTGGGACAATTGAAGCTGTCCGTGCTGCGATTTATCGATAATGAAATTCAGATCCGCCGGCACACCGAAAACATTCGGAGCACCCCGCCCCTCGAGGCTCACCAAACGGGGCGAAAGGGAGAGAGAGGGAGCCCTTAATCCGTGCAAGGGGTGCGGCCAAAGAGGGCGTAGACCTCGGCCAGGCCTCTGTGTACACGCATTCACCCCTTTCGAGACGGGGCCGGGAATCTTTGAACGCACGCGGGAAACCGTTATCGACCTTGCCGTGAGTTAAGGAGGCCGCTTTCGAGGAGTTACGAGGCCCGTTTTAGTGGTGCCCTCGCGTGTCCTGGCCAAGCTCGTTCCCCTTTCGTACGTGCGCCGATTACTATAGCTGCTAATGCGCCGTTTATCGCGTCGCGCTTTCCGTTACCGCGAAAATCGACGCCGCGACGCGCATCGCGTTCTTCTTCGTCTACTCCCGGCATTCGTGAAGAACAACTGGATCCTCAGGTGAGAGAACGCTCTATTTTTACCGAAAAGTTTAGCCCCTTGCACTGCTACAGAGTCTTCCATTGAGAAGTGTTATTTTAAGTGATTAGAAGGAGCTGTGCTTTTCTAAACAGCGGGATTTTGAGTTTATAACTGTGACATGTTGTAACACATCGATGAAATTCTCGTAACGACACGAAAGAATTATTGATTATTAGTAGCGTTTAGAATTTTGCACTTCTAAATCGGTCGTTTTCCTCAGTGTGCGTCGGTCTGTCTCTGTCGGGTGCAAACAAAGCCACGGGAACGCGGCTTACGGTTTTCTAAGGAAATTCATTGAAATGTATTCATCCCGTCCCCTCCCCTCCCCGTACTCGTTCTTTTTCGTTTCACTGGCTCGTTCCTCCTGCTATCGTTCTCTCGAAACGAACGAACGAACGAACGGTTCGCATCGCGCTGCGATAATGAACGGTTTGCCGGAGACCGCGATGGCGAATGTCTGCCACTCACGTGAGATCGAGCGTCGCGCACGGAACGATACGCCTGTTCGACAGGTGTTCCCAGGGCCGAGGAGGAAGTGATTTTATACGGCAGTTACCGTGGCAAAGTGTTAATGCGCGAATTAATATAGCGGTCACTCCATCGCGCTGCATCTCGCTGCATCGCGTTGCAGTTGCATCGTGTTTGCGGATACGACCCCGAAGCATGGAACGTCATTTTCGATCCTGTTTTCTCGGCCCGATGGTCTTTCGTTCCTCCCTTTAATCGATCGCACACACCGGGTCCGAGCAGTTTTTTGTCGACAACGTGTGTAACAAATTTTTTGTTCATCCGGAAATTCAAGCGAACCGATTATACTGATTTTATTTGTAGAGAGGTTGAAATGTTTGTTTCTGCTTCGAGGAACCGTTTATGTTCAGATGTCTTCCTGTTCGGGGTTGAACCGCGTGAGAAGTGGGTCTGTTATGGTTCTGCGCTGTGCGAATTCGTTGTGTGTTATCACCAATTAACTGATCAAATTTAACATTCGAACTGCGGATTATTCTTACAATTATATAATTCCTTGTTCTTTCATCAAATCTGACAAATTAATTTTTGCTGAGTGGAAGAGATGGAGGAGTTACCAGTATGAAAAATTTTCTCTTAAATTTTTTGATTTCCCAAAGATTTTGAAGGAAGTCTTTTAAAGATTTATCGAATATGAAGTACGTAGGAAGAGTTATTCTGAATTTTTCGAAGAAAGGTCAAGGAACGAATGGATACTCTGCACTGGTTTAACACAATATGAAGCTATTAGCAAAATTTCAGCTGGACATGCATTCACTTTGCATAAAGACCCGCGTATTGCAGAATCGTCCTGGCAAAAAAGGGTGCCGCGGCTCGGACACTGAAATGGAAAGAAAGGCTGCGTTATCGATGGGAATCTCGTCGAAATAAAAACCCAATTAAACACAGTGGCGATAGGATCGAGCCCCGGACAAGAACAGGCGGAGCGCTATTAAGTCGCCGCAAATCAGCAATATCGTCCGAAATCTCCCCCAAAAGATTTCGGCGAAAAAATTTCACCAAGCGGATTCGAAGCGACGACGTCTCTCGTCGTTATCCTGCAAGGCGAGACACACCGTCTGGGATACCTTTCTCTCGATTAATTGCCGTGACGGTGCCGGAGCGCCGCACCGGCTCCTTTTCCCTAATTAATTCGTATTGCAAATTTCTGCGCGGCATGCAGCGCGCGAACTCCGATAGTAGCGAAGGAGAGAGGAACTCCTATCGTGATTTTTGACTTCCTGCCACATAGTCGACCTAACCCGCGGCCATCGCGTGTGCATTGCGCATTCGAAAATCTGCGGACCTGATCCGCAAGCGTAAGGTAAACGTATAAAAATAAAAGTTTAATCGTATAACAGCGTGTGCCTCCTTTTATTGCAAAGATGGCGGAACGCCTCCCATTCGAAGCTCGATAAATCGACTGAAAAAAAATTGTAGATCAACTTTCAAGCGCTCGTTATGAAGGTGGAGTGTCGATCTTTAAATCCTCGGTGGTTTGAGCCGCGAGAAATATTTATTAACGTTTCTACACACGCACAGTGAGGTATGCAATGGACAAAAATTAAAATAATCATGGTTGGACTCTAATCTAATTATGCAACAAAATCATCAGTCGGGAAGTGAGGAATGTGTATGTAAAAAGTAGTATCCAAGAAAATTAATAGGGGATCAGTAACGGCCAAGAGTTTATTGTAGTATAAATACTAAAAAGTTAGATTACTCGTGTCCTAATTGCTCTTTTAAGTTCGTTTTTGTTTTACACTGTTTCTTACAACTTAAATATGGAGAATTTGACCAGAAGCATGCATAATTTTAACTGGCAATTTACTAATTGCGTTTTTTCCTTAAAATGCAATTTACAAAAAAAAAGGTTCGAAACATCCTATAATTTTGGCTGTTTTGTATCAACAAGATGTTGTAGTATATTGCTATATAATTTTTTCAAGCGATAAATTGCAAGACTCGATGTTATTTAATTTTTGTTAAAGTATATAAAGTAAATAATTATGCATTATAATAGATATAATTATATTTAACCATATAATGAAAAAATATTTCCAACAGAAGTTGTACAGTTGACAACAAATTGCAATAACAACTAATCATAAAAAAACTCTTCATTAAAAAAAATTAGAATAAACTTTTTTACTAATGGAACCTTATACTTCTGATGCATTAATCGATGCATCTTTGTATTCCCTTTAAAAAATGATTAAGGTATTTGGGTCAAAAATTGATTAGTTTGGAGGTTATGATTCTTGTCTCGAATGTCCATTTACATGCCGCGCTATGACACGTTTCAATTTTAATTTTGGACCAAAAAGGCGTATTCAGTAAAATAAATATCTTGGTCAAAAACAAATGGTAAAAATAAAGGTTTCTAGCTTTGAAATGATTTTAGGTGTTGAGTTCTATCGTTATACATCTGTTTTCACAGTTGAAATTGTGTATTTTTCGAGGAGGGGGTGTATATTTTAGTTATTTTACCGAAAAGTAAACATATTTAGAGCCGAGTATTCCTTTGACAGTATTCGAGCGATAATGCGACGGTTTCAGAAGGACTCACCGATGCCAGAAGTCCGGTGCAAAGCAATTAACCGGACGGCATCGCGGTGCAGCGTCGTCAAACGGCGCGCGGCAGCCGGTTGCAACATTTTTGCCCCCGCGAAATCGTCGGCATTCGATCGGAATTCTGTCGAGAGGCCGACGGCATTTACGTGCACAGGAAGCCATCGCGATTGGAATCTTTCGCCGGCTTCTGGCTTCGTTTAATTTTCATATTTTTCGCGACTCGCTTTGCACCGTTCCACGCCGCGCTCGTCCGGAAAATACAGATATTTTTGAAAAAATTTTGCATGGAAATATTACTCTGCGAACATAAAATCAATGTTTACCCTTCGATGCGAGCCTGGCTATACCGTCGTCTAACCGTTCCCCATAACGTCATAACAGTTTGAATGTTCGTTTTTCATCTTCTCAAGCTTAACCGTATACTGATATATTTCTGGACAAAGAATATAAACATTTCTATTTCAAAGACTTCAGGAATATAAAAATACACTTTTCACCGTTTTAATCGAGTCCAAGTAGACAACCCTCAGATCATTTTTCACAAAATTACAATGTTTTCAATATTCTTAAAGTTTAGGTCTTAAAAATTTTCAAGACCTCACGTTTAACCTGGTGTTCAAGCATTTTTGCCTAAAATAAACGAAACTTCCTGTTTGGAAATTAGTTGGGGTTGTCAATGGACATCGGTATTATATTATTGGCGTTACAAGATGCGAAATTAATTCTTTTAGATCGAAATTAAATAAAATTTTTGTTTCGGAACCAGTGAACACTATCAATGTACGTCGGTATTATAATAGTGAGGCTCGATTAGGCCCAGAACAAATGAAAATTCCTGTTAAGAAATTGCTCAGGACCATCAATGGACATCGCTATTATATTATTGGCGTTACAAGATGCAAAATTAATTCTTTTAGATCGAAATTAAATAAAATTTTTGTTTGGGAACCAGTGAAGACTATCAATGAAAATCGGTATTGTATTAGTGAGGCTCGATCAGGCCCAGAACAAATGAAAATTCCTGTTAAGAAATTGCTCGGGACCATCAATGGACATCGGTATTATATTATTGGCGTTACAAGATTCGAAATTAATTCTTTTAGATCCAAATTAAATAAAATTTTTATTTGGG
>CM052334.1:18676373-18726850 GCA_028455595.1 Lasioglossum vierecki | reverse complement strand
TATTATATTATTGGCGTTACAAGATGCGAAATTAATTCTTTTAGATCGAAATTAAATAAAATTTTTGTTTCGGAACCAGTGAACACTATCAATGTACGTCGGTATTATAATAGTGAGGCTCGATTAGGCCCAGAACAAATGAAAATTCCTGTTAAGAAATTGCTCGGGACCATCAATGGACATCGGTATTATATTATTGGCGTTACAAGATTCGAAATTAATTCTTTTAGATCCAAATTAAATAAAATTTTTATTTGGGAAACAGTGAAGACTATCAATGAACGTCGGTATTATGTTAGCGAGACTCGATCAGGCCCAGAACAAATGAAAATTCCTGTTAAGAAATTGCTCGGGACCATCAATGGACATCGCTATTATATTATTGGCGTTACAAGATGCGAAATTAATTCTTTTAGATCCAAATTAAATAAAATTTTTGTTTGGGAACCAGTGAAGACTATCAATGAAAATCGGTATTACGTTAGCGAGGCTCGATCAGGCCCAGAACAAATGAAAATTCCTGTTAAGAAATTGCTCGGGACCATCAATGGACGTCGGTATTATATTATTGGCGTTACAAGATGCGAAATTAATTCTTTTAGATGCAAATGAAATAAAATTTTTATTTGGGAACCAGTGAAGACTATCAATGAACGTCGGTATTATAATAGTGAGGCTCGATTAGGCCCAGAACAAATGAAAATTCCTGTTAAGAAATTGCTCGGGACCATCAATGGACATCGCTATTATATTATTGGCGTTACAAGATGCGAAATTAATTCTTTTAGATSCAAATKAAATAAAATTTTTGTTTGGGAACCAGTGAAGACTATCAATGAAAATCGGTATTGTATTAGTGAGGCTCGATCAGGCCCAGRACAAATGAAAATTCCTGTTAAGAAATTGCTCGGGACCATCAATGGACATCGGTATTATATTATTGGCGTTACAAGATGCGAAATTAATTCTTTTAGATCCAAATTAAATAAAATTTTTATTTGGGAAACAGTGAAGACTATCAATGAACATCGGTATTATGTTAGCGAGGCTCGATTAGGCCCAGAACAAATGAAAATTCCTGTTAAGAAATTGCTCGGGACCATCAATGGACGTCGCTATAATTACCGGAGTTAAAAAAACGCGACATTAACGCGTCAGGCATCGGTCGCGTGCTCCGTCGAGTTAGCGGCTCGCAAGCGTGCACGTTTTGCGCGTGTACACGCGTCTATCGCTAGGCGGATCCTTTGGAATTGCGTGGTTACACGCACAGGTTACAGGAGCAACCCTCCCCCCTGTCAGGCAAGGAAAACTTGTCAACGATGCCGCCTTTCGTTTCGCACGATAAAAGGGACGTCACCCGGGACAATAATTCGCGAAGTATGTTTCCTGTCGGCGTGGCGCGGCATGGTATCGGCGATCGGCATCCGTAGCTACGTAAGAGCCTGGAATTATGTATACCCTACGCTCAGCTGCCGCCGAGGGACGAGCTTCCGGTTATGAAATCGCTCCTTCTCGGCCTGCTCTCCGCTCTTTATCGGTTTAAGTGATTCCGATTTTACGACCGGAGCCGGAACGGAATCTTCTGCCGCAGGACTCGACCGCACGAGTCCTGCCCTATCCTCAAACTGTTTCCACAAGACAGGATTAGCTTTCAATGAAAGGTTTACCGCCACGTTCCTCGTTAATGTTCAACAAAACAACTGAAAAAAAATCGTAGATCAAATTTTAATAAATCGTTGTAAAGGGGAAGTTTCAAACTTTGCATTTGTAATAGATACGGTCTGAAAAAATTTGTTTGATGCTTCTACGAACAATACGAAAGTTATCGTGGTTCAAATACATGTTGGATCCACTGTGCAACAAAATGTAAAATTGCCGCGAATTTGATACCTGATTTGAACAAAATCACCGAGTGGTTCGACGCGCCAAAAATCTAAAAAAACAATCCCATAGGCACCGTTCGATGAGATTACATCAGCGATAGCTGGTCATTCGAAAAACGCCCGTCGACTGAGGAGGAGGAAGAGAACGCGAGGATCGAATTCGCGGTTTCGCAGGACTCGGTAGAAAATCAGGAAACGTTATATGTATCAGCCGGAGGTAGCCTCGAAACTTTCGAGATGGAAATTCGATCGGCGACCCGGCCCAGCTCGCCGGATATAGAGTCCGGGAATGAGATAAAGAAAATTGCGAATAATTCAAATTCAAATTGCCCCGGACATATTTCTCCGATAGGCAGTGCGATTCGATCGATAGAGGGAGAGACGGAAAAGAAGCAGTGGGAAGGAAAGGGGGGAACGCGAAGCGCGAGCGCGCGAAACCACTCTACAACTTTTGATATCGATGCATCATCTCGATCCTCGCGCCGCGCCGGGCACTCTGATCGATTTTCATTCCGCGGGTTGCATGGCGGCTCGCTATCCGGGTGCTATCTTCAACCACCTCGCCTTTGAGACCAGCCACGGATACAGGGTGACCCAGAAGTGCGCCTCGAAGTCGTGGGAATGCACAATTTCCACCAAGAGACTCTGCGAAACTCTGTGAGCAGTCAAGAACATGACTTCAGGAACATACTACGGTGTTGCCCTAATGTTTGTGACAAAGATGTACACGATGTTTAATGAAAACTTTATTCATTCATTTAAGTCTTGAAAAATTCCCTTCTGCTCGAAGTCTACGTTTTAATAACGTGTTACGCCGATGAGATTCCGATAATTAAATTGGTAGTTCCTTCGAACGCAATCTTTCCGGGCAATTAGATCGCGAGAAGCTCTATCGACTGCGAACTTAGCTAGTTTATCTGGAAATCTCGTACGACTTCGGAACTCTTCTAGAATCTTCGAGATCTGTTCCTCGAGGAGCCTGCAGCTCGTGGTCTTGCGGGTTCGAGTTTCGAGACGGTATACTAAATGTGGCGGCTGTAAAAAGAAAAGATAAAAAGATTTTCATGGAACAGAAATGGAAGTTTGAATACGAAATATTTTCGAGACAACATGGGTCTAGTTTTTCGTCTGCTGCTTCATGCAATAATATCCTAAACAAAAACGAACAATGGATGGTGAAAGTAAAAGCTTGAACCTTTAAAATCAATCCAGATTCATTGTTGCGCGATTGAGTTTTGCAAAGATACAATAGGTTGCATGTCGATAATTTGTCGAAGACAGTCTCGCGTTGAAATGTAACAGTTTTTGGGGGCCGCTGTATATTTTCGTGTGCCGCGAGATTACGCGGAGAATTTATTTGCTCGATTAAACGTCGGCGTGTGCATTGTGCGCCACAGGTGCGCTCCACAGGTGCTCCGCCATTCGAAAAGTGATCCAAGCGCCGAGATGTTGATCGCCGAACGAATCATTCCGGGAAAATCCGTGTTCCGACTTCATTATCCCTCGGAATTATGCTAATACCCCGCGCCCTGATGTACTGTGTCGGTCACTGTGAAATTTATAAAGACGGTATCGCCGTAAAAAATACTAGTTTCATTAACTCGCTCGCTATTATCATTCGTTTCGGTAACAGTTTTTGCATTCACGATGATCTATCGGCAGTTCAACTAGCGGAACCCTATTTATATGATTCTGAATGACTGTGATTTATAAAAGATGCTCGGGAGTACCGTTTTAATCTTTTTGTGCTCGTTTGCTACATTTTCTTTAGTAATTTTTTCGGGTCTTCTGAATTTATCACAAATATTTATCCTTCGGACACTGTTGATATTAATTAATGGAATCTTTAAAATTAATGTACTGGAATATACAGACATAAACATACTCGAATATACTAGAATACGGTACTATAATGTACTAAAATATATTAGAACGTACCATAATATCACAGAGCATAATGCAACATAGTAGAATATACTACATATTGCACGTACCGCAGATTCCACGACTTTATTTTTAGAACTATGAGTTCATGTAAGATTTATAATCTACCTTCATTGTTGAATGGAAAGATGCTTTGGTTCGTCGATTAAATGCCTGATAAGCAACATAGTTCTTTCTTAATCGCGGTGAGATCAATTTTATGCTTGACTGTCAATAACGAACAGGTTCACGTCTCGATCTTTATCTCACGTTACACATGAGCTGACAGCAGACTATGGAAGTTGATGAAAGTATCATTTTCTGGAGAGGTTTTTTAAAGGGCTCTAGCAAATAAAATACTATAGTGCAGCTATGTTGATTTTTTTTATAAAGCAAAGAAAGTTCTTTTGTTCTTCTTATTCTACGTGTATTATTAGAAGTCCTGTTAACAGGCTTCTGGTAGCTAAAGTGTTAAGTGAAACCATCTTTTTTTGGCTAAACCACGATTTATTTGGCACCAAGCGAAAAGAGTTTGGCGTATATCGTGGGTTGGAGACTGGATTGGTCGAAACAATGGTGTTACGGGAGGGACACCTTGTATAAAGGAACGTGTAAAAGCCGCCGGTCGACAGGCTGTGTAAGATATCAGCGAAGAAACGGGCCCGTCCGAGACTTTACGACCGCTCTTATAATTATCTCCAATAAATATCTCCGCGGCACGAGAGCGTATATATCGAAATACTTCGGGGGGTCAGAGGTGAACTTGCTGGCTCCATCTTTCGATCAACGCGTTTCTTTTGGTCGCCCGGTTCTCGCGCTGATAAATTTATAATGTTAAGAGCCCGCGAGAGCCCACAGGCCGCCGATGAGCAATGGGCTTGCTTAATAAGTCCGGTGACCACACGCGAACATTCAGCGGCTATAAGAGTATACGGGTACGCGCGGACCAATTTCGCTCTTCGGGTTTCGATTAGTTCTCGCGACCTCGTCCTCCGACATACACGGTGTTCCGTTTACTCAGACTACCCTACACGCCCATCATCTCATCTAAACTTTCCTATTCACCTAACCGTCCGCTGTTTCAAGTGATTCCTCCCTTCTGTTTCAGAGATCGTGTGAGTCAGTGCATTTATTTGCTTGTTTCTAGCCGGTAACCGACGCACAGTGGTCCCAAAACCCGAAAACGTGGCCAAAACCTTAAGACGACTCTGGATTAAATTGAAAATTTGTGATGTAATGTTTTCTGAACTTATAATTTCTATAAACAAAATAGCCGATCCAATTTGGCGGACAGGTGTTTGAACAAATTATTCGATTTATATAAAAATAATTAACATGATGTTTTTTGGATTTCTGATTACGAATTTGAATTGAAAAATTTTATGGGACAGTAAGGTTGATTCAAATATGGCAATATTTGCAATGGAGGTATGAGGCATTGATAAATAAAACTTTAATATACCTATTATTAAATTGCGTTTATTGAATTAGTTTAGTAATAAGTTAAAAAGAATTTTCAACTTACGTCGTTGTCGTCATCTTCAGATGATAATAATAATAATAATAATAATATTATATTATCTCGCAAAATACCTACTCTGCATTACAAAAAATAGTGGTACGAACTAATATGCAAAAATCTGCAGCTAAATTTTTTTTCATTTGCAACATATTAGTATAAAGTAGATGCTCGAACAAGTTTTAGAGCACGATTTTGCAAGGTTCACAACTTTTTCTCTACATCTTCAAAATTTACGCCTTCACTTTTATGCTCTCTTTTGCATACATATGTAGTTAACAGTTAATAATAAACATTTGGCACTAAAATCTATTCAACCTACCTCCGCAAAGAGCATTCATAATGCAAAATTAAAGACATAACGATACAATACAATTTGTATACTGTGCACTTGAAATTCGCACTGAGACTTAGGAGCGTAAAATAGCGCGGTCTTAAAAATCGGAAGTTCGGACTGCGGCTGTTGCCCAGGTATAAAAATTTGACCTTTTTTTGGTTTATCCCCATTTGGTGACACTATTAGGGTACCCAATCCAATAGCTAAGAACATGAGCGGTTGTCCTCGGATTAGACGTGGGGGAATGAATCTTAGACAGGGCCTTCCCCCACGTCCCGAGTCACAAAGAAAGGAAATATAAAAAAAGGGTATCTAATCCAATAATTAAAACATGCCTAGCTGAAAGTTGACTTTTTAGGTTATGGCCACGTTTTCGGGTTTTGGAACCACTGTGCGACGCAGCGTGCACAGAGAAATATCACGCGAATGAAAAATTGAATGAAATGATCGGTTACTATGAAAGCAGGACAATGTTCTGCATGCGTGATAGTCATTGATAATTATCGATGAACTCACTTGATTTTTCCATTCTTCGACCCTGACGGACACCAGTGGGCGACAGACAGATCCAGTACCTTGCATATTGCGGTTTCATCGATCTGTGATAAATCGAAATTCTTTGCATGCTCGTGTACCGGCCGATTAGGGGTCTGAAGGGTTGAACAAACAGGTTGACTTCAGCGTGCAAACAGTCTCGAAGTTGATAATGTGTGTGTGTGCGCGCGCGTTGGAAGGACAGTTGGACCACCCCTAACGCAAACACGAAGAAGGAGATTAACTATTGAGACCGTCGATAATCGACGTAAATATTTATAGTGAAATATACATGTAGTATAACGCGGTCTCTCGTTACTGCTCTAGCGGAAATTCGCAGAGGACAAAGGATCGTCGACGGGCACTTACGACACGCTCCTGAAACGATCAACGGACGATCATCCATTTCATTGGTTCTCTCGAAACTACCAATTAGCCGCCTCCTTAAGAGGCCTCGTAAAAAAACGCGGTATACTTAAAGCCAATCTCCGGGCCGCTCGAATCGAACCGAAAAGCTATAATTCTTGATCAAATTAATCCAAGCTAAACACTCTATGAGGCGGCCGAGACACTTGTTCCGCCATTCTTGAACGAGCGATCCGTAGATCCTGGAATCCAATCGTTCACTTCGCAAAACAACCGCAGAATTTCCTGGTCTAACTTATCTCTTCAGGGACGAATTTTTTAACGCGAGGAAAAATTATTTTCCTTCTGTTCAACTAAAACAATACCCTACCATACGACCACACTCTAGTTAACTCCCCGATTTTTTTTATTTGTAGTTAATGCTTCTCCAACAGATCTCAATTATTGTTGTTCAGAACTAATTTCATTCCAAATACGTGTCAGTGTACGTGAACGCTTTAATTAAAAAGTTTCGTGTTGAATAGAATCGCTTTCCCAGCGTTTTAGTCAGGCCGTTCCAAGATGGAAGCCGTTTACGCAGCGATTACCACTGTTGCTTTATGTATTTGGTAAAATGTATGCTAAAGCGTTCGTAACTCTCGACGCTTGTAAGTCGTTACAGATATTAATTCCTAAACAAACCGGCTTTTTCCAAACCGATCGCAAAAACAACAATCGCGAACCGCACGAATGGTGCGATAAATCGACGAGTCTCTGGTGTATCGCAACACGCGAGCCACGCGTGTAATTAAACGTTCCTTGCGGGTTATACAGGGTGGTTTGAAATTATCTATCTCCAAACGTCCCCTAATAACAATTAGAAAATGTACGTGAAGTTCTTGAAACCATTTGACTTTTATGTCCGACTGTCTTAAAATTATTTATAGGGTTGATTTAATCCTGGAACTACGAGATCCTTCGGAAGTTTCCCAATCTTTTCACTCAATATTATTCTACACTCCATAGTAGATATTACAGTAAAGCCTTGATCTAAAAAAATGCTGATAAATAAATGCTTACTTTGCGTACCGTGAATCTATTAATTTGATACCTCTAACTGTTATGTCCAACTGTCTTAATATTATTTATGGGGTTGATTTAACCCTGGAACTACGAGATCCTTCGGAAGGTTCCCAATCTTTTCACTCCATATTATTCTACACTCCATAGTAGAGATTACAGTAAAGCCTTGATCAAAAAAGATGCTTATAAATAAATGCTTAATTTGCGTCCCGTAAGTCTATTAATTTGATATCTCTAACTTTTATGTCCAACTGTCTTAAAATTATTTATGGGGTTGATTTAACCCTGGTACTACGAGATCCTTCGGAAGGTTCCCAATCTTTTCACTCCATATTATTCTACACTCCATAGTAGATATTACAGTAAAGCCTTGATCTAAAAATATGCTTATAAATAAATGCTTACTTTGCGTCCCGTAAGTCTATTAATTTGATATCTCTAACTTTTATGTCCAACTGTCTTAAAATTATTTATGGGGTTGATTTAACCCTGGAACTACGAGATCCTTCGAAAGGTTCCCAATCTTTTCACTCAATATTATTCTACACTCCATAGTAGATATTACAGTAAAGCCTTGATCTAAAAATATGCTTATAAATAAATGCTTACATTGCGTCCCGTGAGTCTATTAATTTGATACCTCGTTTATCATTCCGAGTGAGGAAAATGAAGATAACGAGTGATCGCAAAGTCTCACGGTTTCACAGAGGAAGAAGCGAAGTCGTAGGCCACTCGATCAGGATACACCTGTACAGGTGGACGCAACACCGATAGACGATTCCGCAAGTGAAATCAGCATCGCACTCGTGCGATCGCCAGCTCGTTAGAGGCCAGCCAAGAAGAGCAGGAGGAACGGCTGGCGCAACGGAAAAGAAACGCCAGTATCTGGGTTAGAAGTCGCCCAGGTGATGTCCATTTGTCTTCACGCCGAGAGAAGAAGTAACCACTGGGAACCGTCCGGTTCCCTAACCGTTAATTAAACACGGTTGCAACCTTCTTGGACAGATCGCTTAATAACTCGCGGTTGTTTCGAAAAATTCCCTCGTATTCTCGTGGAGACCTCACGAAAAATTCACGATCGTCGTTCGAATATTAGCTTTACAAATTAGGGTGAGTTATCAAGTGAAGGAATAATTAATCTACATCTCAACTGGAACTTAGTATCCGCAAGTTGTTATTCAATTTACCCAGTGCTATTTTTCTGGTAGAAAACTTCGCTGTTTCGAAGCATGGAATATAGAATTAAACATTTTTTTGCTAACCATTCCGTTCACTCTTCAGCGAGGAATTTTTATTTCAGTTAAAATAAAAATTCAGGCTCACTATTGTGTTTTGTCTGTTGCGATATCTCCGTTCGCAGAGTTTTAAAAAATTGCTAAAATTGCTCACATTTTGGTCGTATACTTCAATTGAAATTCAGCAATCGACTCCTCAGTTTTGGCAAATACAAATAAATAGAATATATTTTTAATGAATAAAATTTAAAATATATTAGATCTCATATTTTCAATTTTCCAGTGTTATTTCGTCGTTCTGCTCGTGTTAATGTCAATTGTTAATTGATAATTCTTGATGTAATCTGACCACGATACGAGTCCGGTTTGATACAAATTTCACCGATCATGTCGGGAGGCATTAAGGACAGTCTCGCCGCGCAATTTCGCGTTACTTAATTGCGCGTCAATTAGGTTTCCACGCGTGTGGAGTTTTCCCGCGTGTTGGTTTCCCGTTACGCGTCTTGGAATCAGACGCGGGAAAATTCCGCCTCGTCGCGCGTCCTTTGCGCAGGAACGCGCGCGCGTTGCATTGCGTTGCGTTGCGTTGCATCGGTGCGAGTTGCAAGTTGCAACTGCATCGACGTGATCGTTCCAGTGCGCGGAGCCAGGTCGCACGACCGCTTTCCGCGCGTCTGCACGCTCCGCTAAAGAAGCAGTCCAAATGGAAAGAACAATTAGGAGAATCTCGGACTGCTTGGCTTTTCCGACGCCTTTTCCTGGGAAAATTCACGAAATTAACCTTCAACCGGTGAGACGTACTTTGAAACCATCGCTGTTGGTCGAACGATAATGATCGCGTCTGTTGGGCTGAGTCACAAGCAGACTTCACACAAAATGAGAATTTGCCAAGTCGCTCGCAAGAAAGCAGAAGCTAACTGAAAATCTATCAGGTTGGAACTGGAATAATTGTTACTTTCAATTTTTCAAATTTATTACCACATGGGATATTTAATAATTAGACGAATAATTATCCACCGTAAAAATTTTCTACCTGGATCGTTAACAAATTGAAGTGAAATTGATTTTTTTTTCTCTTCAGTTTTCTCTTTTAGCAGTTTAGAACTCTTCTAATGTTTTTACTGTTTTAAATCACGTACTCGTGTTTATCCGTTGCCTATCAGTCGGAGTCTAGTTTGACCCAGAATATTAAGAAGTAAAATCTTCAATTAATTTTTAAACATCGAATTTTGAGGAAGAAAATGTTTATGAAAATGTTTTGTAGGTGCAAATTCTGTTAAATGATTGCGGTGTCTTGATGAAACATTCAAAGAAAATCATGGACTAGAGGGGGAAAGGAACGGCGACGCGGAAACGGATCGAGGTAAATGTTCTGTGAAGACGGAACCGTGTATCTTGATCTCGTTAGGTTGCCGACTGTCGTGCATAACTTAGAACGCGATAGCGAAGCCTTCGAAGCGAACGCGAAGCACGAAGTTTTAGCACGAATAGGCATCGAGCGCGACATAATTGCTCCCATAAATCGTCCGATGCCGTACGCTGGTCCGAAAACAAAAATAACAGTTACCCTAACAATTGTTTATGAAAAGAGTCAGTCACCAAAACATATTGTGATTTCATTCCTGAAGTTGCAGGCACACAATTTAATCACGTACATAACTAGACTGCAGATTTTTATTAAATTTATAGTTGGAAGTATTGTAATGATATCCTTAAATGTTTTCAATTTTTCACAGCTTGAAACTAGACTCACTCATTTCTATCATAATTGCAGAAAATCTACTGTGAAGAAATTTTCAAAAAAACAAAATGGACATTTTATATTTTGAGCACTGTCACGATAGAGTAAACCATTATTTGTATATAACGAGCAGAAATGGTTCTCTGAAGAATCACGTGGGGTATTTTCGGAAGTGTCAGAGTGATTTATAATATTTGTTTATAATGAATCCCTCGAGAAGCTAATTGTGATTTGTTTTCCTTTGTTGCCCTCCGCGAGCTGAGAAAGGATCGATGGATCGTTTTCACGTATATTCTCATCGAGTTTTCACCTGGACGATTGGCCTAATGATCCCAAACAATCAGGTAGCCGATCTTCTCTTCTCCCCCCGGAGGCCAACGTTCGACTGTTGCCTACATGCCGAATCTGGGAATTTCTAGGTTTTCAATAATTAAAAGTTTGTGGGAACGGAAGCACAATGATTTATGGCCGAGTGTAGCGAATCGGCGGCGGATTGCCTGCCAGAGTCAGGAATAATTAGCGAATTAATAATCATGGAAGATTCTCGTGTTCGTTGGATAACTACACCGTCGATGGCACAATTATTCGTTTATCGATCGTACGTTTCCATTTTCAATTTTTCTCATTCCACGTCGGGAAGTCATTAGTTAAATCAACATTTTTCAAACATTCACGTTGGACCGGGCTCCTCTAATTTACTCACTGCGGTATCTGCGACTGTTCGCTGTTCGCTACCTTCAACTTTTGGGGATGATGTTTCCAACAACCACGAACGAGGATGCTTGGAATCATTTATTTATGAATCATGTTTTAAAACTTAGGTACTCCTTCAGTCGTGTTAGGTGTACACAGTCACAGTTAAACAAACATTATAGTCCAGGTATACTCATTTTATTTTTCCAAGAGCTAAGCACAGCTTCCTTTTCCACGATGATGAGTTGTGGTCTTCACACTAGCCTCATGGTTCTATGTCTGCTATCTTGTCGCGCATCGTTCTCTCGAATTCAAGGACGATTGTTTAAGAACAAAATTTCTTTGCGAGTTAGAGTACTTTGCTCTACATTGTTCCTTGGTTCGATATCCTAGCTCTTAAAGAGCGCAAGAACATAATGTATTATGTATTGTACATAATGTATGCATTTATTTGAAAGGAAAATTCAAATAAACTTCGTCCATGGAAAATTTGTCACTCACACATAATTGAATGTCTACCTTGTACACAAGCAAACACTTATTTTTCGCTTCTGTGCCGACAAATCTCTCGCTCTGACAAACGAAAAACGAATTTCACAGTTCGGAATTAGTTTTCTGATTCGCTTCTAAGAATCCGCGTAAGTCGAGTATTTAGAAATCGTCTGCAACGAACAAACAGCAACGGTAAACAGCCTAGCCACCCTGTGAATCGTTCTGTGGTGGCACGACGAGGGCAGTCTCGACTTTTTGGGCCACCGAAACGCTGTCCAACGAGCAGAACGACAGCAGATGAAAGGAGCTGATGTGGCAGGCAGGCGGTTCTCGTGGCCGAGCAGCGAGGAATAGGAAGCTTATTAGCATAAGGGCGAACGGGGATGATGATGGTAGGCCATTGTGTGGCCGCGGAGGAGGACGAGCACACACGCACAAACACGTACACACACGCACACGCACACGCACGCATACAGGGGATAGAGAGGACGATTCTTGGCTCGGTTTCGGCCGACGACGACGTTAGCGGTGTGTGTAACGCTCCTTGAAGCGTGTCGCGCGCGGCTGTGCGATGCGCTGCGATGCGCTATGCGCGATGCGCGATGTCTCAACGAGAGAGTCGGATGCGCTGTGAAAGCGAGTGCCCCGTCCCCATCCCGTCCGATTCCTCTTCGTCATCGCACTACCTACTGTACTGTCTACTCTACATCGGGAGTCCTCCTCGTCGCTCGGAGTCTTCGTCATTTTCACACGCCGCTGCGCCGGAATCGGCGCTGCTCTACTGTGACTTCGCTTGCGTAACAAGAGCGGACGACGCGGTCACCCGAGCAGCCAGGTCTCGGGTCGATGTCTCTTCCTTTCCTTTTCACCGTTTACCATGAAGAGAACCGATCTCTCGGAGAGAGCCGCTTAGACCGTCGCCGCGTCGCTCTCGGCGAGCTCGATTTCGGTCGTTTCTGTCGCCCCTGATCCGCTTGCAGGATATTTATGTTGGTCACGCGAGGATTGCGAGGAGTGTTGACGAATCGCGAGGAATGAGGAGGAACGAGAAGGTATATTGAAAATATTGAAGCAATTGAGTAGTTTAAAAGTTGAGGGGGTTTTGTAAATATAGAAAAAGAAGAAAATGCTGAAGAATGTTATAGACTGTGGAAGAATGTCGAAGAATGCTGAAGAGTGTTGACAAGTGTCACACAATGTTGACTGTGAGGTTGATGTGGAGTATTGAGGTATGAGAATCTACAAGCACATCGAATTCTGGCCAATTGAGCTCTGACTCATTGAAGTCAGACCAATTTTCTGATTTCACGCAGCTGCAACAATAGAAAGAGAAAGAAGGATAGAATTTTGTCGTGCGACGTGTCGGTCGGTTTATCGCGATGATCACAAGAGATGAACGATTCCCCGGAGAGAGGGAATCATTCGATTTATGGGATATTGTGACCGTGGACAGTCCGCCGTATATAATTACGCCGAATTCGTAGTTAGACGCGCAGCTATACCACTGAAAGGACGGAGGGCCCGAAAATTGATCACGTACAGTGGCCGGGGCCACTCTGTTCGCGCTCTCTGTCATTATCGGGAATAAAAGTCACCGCTACTTCTCGCTGGAATTCGTTGCTCACCGGCGACAATCTACTCTCGGTCCTCCTACAAAACTGCCTGCCAGAATGCCAACAATCCTTTTCGAATTCCCTAGCCTCTGCTTGTCCCTTTCATAAAAAATCATTGAAAACCCTTCTGTATCATATTCTTTTCTTCTTAGCACTGAAATTTTACTTTTCAGTTTACACTTTGCAAGTGACCTAGAAAATTCTGAAAAACGATCACAGGAAAATAATAATTAAAAAAAAAAGAAATAATATATTCGGTCGTCCTGAAAATGCATGATGCATATTAGAATGGTTTTTTTAAAGATCTAATACCATTTTAAACAATTTGTAAGTCAAGGAAAATATTTGATTTTGAGAACGTCGCACTATTTACGATCAAATAAACCATTCACTTTTAAGTCAGCGTTTTGGCCGTCCACAGCCCCGCAGCGACTGCTTATCGAGCAGTTCTCTCAGAATCGAATATGGCACATCTACCCGAGGATCGAGGAAGGGTCAAGGCTCTTGCCGATCATTCTACGCCGTCCTCGAAACGTCGAATTATTCGACTTGCCTCGGGAACCACGTATGTCCATACAAATATTATCGATTCTACACGCGGAGATCGCAACAGCATCAGATTGCTCGGCGCGCAGCGAACAGATGAGAAATTCCGTTGGTGAAAAATCGCGGCGTGTATACAAACACGAGCGATTCTACCCAGGAATTACGGTGATTGCAGGATATCGACGGTTCGTAGATCGCCGGGACTCTTGATCCCGAAGAAGCGTACGTACATGAACACACATTGGTCGACAAGATTATAAGATACCTCGAGAATCACTCGATTTAATATTAGTTCTATATGAAACAAAATTCTGTGCTGAATAGGGCCATTTAATTGTAATCAATATCATTGGAGACCGAACAAATACTCAATAAATTTTCCATTTTAGTTCTTGTACAGACAAATTTATGAAGAATTAATTCAATAAAATTTCTGTCGACATACATTGTGGTAAATGGTTAAATGTATAAACAAATATATTCATGACGAAGACATCATCTTGGATATTAAATAATAGCGTCTACACTATACAAGTGAGATTTCAGTCCAGAATTTTTCAAACATATTGAGACATTATTGTGTTCATTTAACCAGTGTGGACAATAGTGGACAATGGACGGTTCGATTTCTCGCAAAACGCCGTTTAATCGAATCGCAATTCGACGATTCCCGAGCTGTCTTCTAATATCGTCGAGCAGTGGCCGCTAGCCGCGTACTTGTCGTAAATTACGGTCGCGCGCGCGATAAAACCACCGAATAAAATTTATACGACGTTTACGGAGTCCGGGCCGGGGATTGGTGTCAGCCGGAATCGAACGAGACACCTCGTTGCGGAGAGAGGTCAGGCCCTGTTCACGGACCTCCCGTGGACACCGGACGGGGCCCGGGGATCGTTGCTCGTCGTAAAAGTCGTTTTACACGCTCGCAGGAAGGACAGGTGACCCATGCAAGAGCCGAGTTGCCTGTTGCGTGGCTGTCCTGTTCCTGAAACGCTTCCAGGCTTTTAAGGGCAGTCGCTTTTAACGCTCGCTCGATCTTCAACTCGCAGAAATTCCCTTCCGTCCGTCTCTCGCTAAGAACCAACCCTTTCGCGATCGCAGAGATGCCACGCTATATACAGCTAACTATTTCTTGACACTCACCTTTGAACCTGCCTCACCTGGGACAGAACACAGTCGCACATGTGCTGCGAAGATTTGTTCTTCTTTCTTCGAGAGACTCGGCATTGTACTGCGAGCGGATCACGAGTTGGGGGATCGTGGAATGTTCTTCCAGGATTTGATAATGGGAGCAAGATCTTCAGCTACAGTATTATGACAAAAATGCAGAATTTTGCCTGTCAATGGACTTCCAGGTAAATCAACAATTAGCAAAAATGAAGAGAGAATTGTGTTTCTTTAATACCTGTAGGTTCTCAGAAATACTTTTACCGATTTCTGTCGATCTCATCCAGTCAACCACTCATCCCCTCTCTCCCGTGTGCTCGTCCGGTAACAAAGGATCCTAATTCATCTTACAGCGGCATCCTCCCGAAGACCGTTTCCAATTACGCTCCCCAAGATCGAACAATAGCTCTCCCTCGAATGACACGAGTTTTCCTCGAGATCTCCGCTTTATCCAATTACCCCGGTCTGTTTTCTTCTTAAACGTCCCCATGGTAGTCGCAGCAGGTGAACGACGAGGCGATCGACAGGCCTGACAGCCCCGGACAGGACAACTAGGTCTAGTTCTGCGATCGCGACGACAGTTGTCCCGATTCCTGGCGAGCAAGAGGTCCTAGAAAGATAAAGGACGCGACGAGACAAGCAAATATCCTCTCTCCGAGGAGAGAAAGAGAGAGAGAGAGAAGAAGAGCGTGGCCGCGGGCAATAATACCGATGCCTCGGCAATTACGTTCGTCTCGTGGCCATCTGCTCCTCCGGAAGACCCGATGACCACTCATCCTTCAACAGCCTTCCTCCTCCGTTCTCCAACCGGGGTCTCCTACAGCTGTGGGGCGTCGTCCTGCGATTTTTACCAACCGCGAAAACGAGAAACGATCGTGATCGCGGTCTGCCCGTGTCCCCGGAATCTCGGACTAGCCAACGAGCCGATCAAATTGGCTGCATGGGGCTGACATTGCGGTCGGACACCGTGCGGTAACGGAAGACGCGAGATTAGGGTCGCTAGCTTCGTTTCCGCTAGCATGCTCTATAGCCATTTTACATTTTCACTTGTATCATGGTTGTCGGTCTTAAAAAAAATTATCTATATGCTTCGAGTACCCATAAATACGTGTGCAAAATTATAATGCGGAAAGTTCGATAGTTCCTGTGGAAAAAATTACTGAAGAGACGCCGTTCAAAACCAGAATACTCCCTGAAGAAAATGTAGAAATTTTTATTGTCGCTTGGGAAAAAATGGTGTATATACTTCGAATATCCACGAATCTGTATGCAAAATTCTAATGCAAATAGTTTGATATTCCCTGTGTAAAAAGTCGTTTTGAATTAAAAAAATGAAAAAAAATTATAACGGGACCACCCCGGGGACATACTCTACAAAATGAAAAAGGTTTCGTACCGATTGGTCCATCCATCTCGGCGTAATCGGTGAACATACATAGAAAAAAAAGCCATATACACACACAGGTCGAATTGAGTATCCTTCTTCTTTTTCGAAGTCGGTTAAAAAATTGCTGAAGAGACGCCATTCGAAGTCAGAACAATCGCTTAAGAAAATCTTAAACATTACAGTTTTGAAATTCTATAAAAATCAAAAGTACGTTCGATTGTATTTGCTTAAAAAACATTTATGTGTGCACCCCACAAACCCGTGAATATCTGTGCAAACTTCTATTGCGGAAAACGCAGTAGTTCTTACGGAGCAAAATTCGTAAAAGTCGCGATAAAAATGGAATTGAAAGGCAGAGTAGCCAGTTAATCGGCATCGACGTGCAAGGGCTGGGTAACGGTGAGCAGTTTCGTAGCTCGTAAAGTCAGCGGCGGTTGTTGTCGGGCACGGCGCGTAAGTTGTCGTGGCGATGTTACGTACACGCTTAATATACCCGCGGCGAGCGTAGATCACGCGAGGCAGCCGACAAAGATGCCAGAAGTCCCGCGAAATCCAGCCAGCAATTAACCGCCCCCACCGCCGCTTTGTTTCCCGAGACCGACGACCAAAGGGTTTTCGTTTTCTTTCGCCTGGGATCCCTCCTCAAAGGATTTAAGGGACTTCACAGCGTAATTGCTCTTGTCATCCTTTCTTTCGGCCCTCTGGCGTGTTCCCTCTCAGCCTGCAACCCCGAGAAAGGTCTTCGATCTCAACGTGCATCGCGGTCGTGCAACCAGAAATTAATATGTACAATCTACAGTGCACTGTAACCATTTTGTATAGGTATAAATAACATCTGAACAACAACCGTGTGGACTACTATGAAATTTACCCTATCCTTTGAATTTCCTCTTTACCTTATCTCTCCTTCGATAATACTAAAATCAATCATTTCTATTTAGACTATTCTTTTACGTTAACAATTTCTATTGTATTGGAACAAGATTTTTAAAAAGAAAATATCTGCCCTTTATTTAGAATGACTATTTAAAAAGTGTGTCCGAATTCGTTAATCCATAAATCGTGATCGTTAATCGTGTGGCGTAGCCGTATGCTGATTCCCATTCTATTACTATGAAATTTTCTTTTACTTAAAATACCTTTTATAATTCAATCGAACTCCCTCTAAATTTTCATAAAACACTACTTTGAGTAGTTTTCACCCTCTCGCAGTCTAAAAGCCAAAGAAGACGGCAAAAAGCAAATGATTAATAAAGAGAAATCCTTGTGTCAACTGAAGAAGTTTGAACAGTGCGGTAGATGTCGGTTCGCAAATCCGCCAAGATCGAGGTGCTGCAAACGATCATGTTCCCGCACACGATAGATCCCCGATCGAGGTGAGCTCGTCGTGTGATCCGAGGCGGATCGTCCCAGTTGGTCCAGCACGCGGAACACGGAAGCCGTTGGATCGCTCGATCGCGATCCCCGTGGATCCTCTTCGGTGCGGCGACGCTCCGGCTGACCCAGATCAGAGGAGCGTGACACAGAGGAGGAAGAAGAGGCGGAGGAGGAGGAGGAGAGGGAAGGGGAGCGGTTGCGAAAAAAGGGAACAAGAAAAGGGAAAAGGAAAGGAGAGGCGGTGGGGGGAAAAAAGAGAAGCGGCTCGGCGCCGCGTGTGAAACCAGGAGCGCGACTCGACGCGTATGGAAATGCCGTGTGTCGGCTCTTATTGTATGGAAATGCGTGCGAGACGCAGCCAGTGTGACCAAACCGAACGTGCTGGATAGCCGGTCTCTGCTACTCGCAAGATGTCCCTGTCAGCGGAGCTCGTAAAATCGAGCGTACACCTTGTCGAGCATGCCGTTGTCCTGTCGATCCACGAGACACCGAAGAAATTATCTCGCCTAACCGGCGACACACAGCTCGGTTAGGGGACCTTCGGGTTAGAGACTGTACTCGCTCTTCCTGTCGCTTTCTTCGGGGAAAGCCGGATGGCTGGAGCGTGGCCGAGTTTGAATCACGATCGAGTACAAGTACACCAAGAACGAGGGACTCGCCTGTCGTCGAGTGTGCTCGACGCTGACAAACTGTCGTGTCGATCGTGTTTGATCGTGTTCAGACTGCGTTCGGGAAAGGGTGACACTCATGTTGGGATCTTGGGTGATAACGTGCGCGGGGACCCGGAGGAGGATGGAGGTGGGCGTTTGTAGTATGTCTTTATCGGTATGGTTATTTCCATGTTGCGTACATTAGGTAGACCAGAACGTAGTTCCTTACATTCATAATTCCTAATGTCTTTTCTAGCCCCTTCCCTTGTTCCTTCGCCAGTTTCTAATGCCTTCCCTTAACCATTAGTGCCCACTAGCCAGCACTAGCCCTTTTCCCTAGGGCCTTCAAGTCGATTTTTCTGGTTCCTAGTGCCTCCCCTAATTCGTAATGTCTTGTTTAGCCCTTTCCCCTTTCCTCTGTCAAAAATTCGACCTCTCATTTCGTTACAGAATTTACTGTAAAACTGTATCCGAAGTAAGTTTTACCTCAATTAAGCTGCCATCAACATCAATAGATGTGCCAAATACATTGCCAGATTTATATTTTAAGAACTCCTCTTTAAATTTCCATATTGTACTTTCGATTCAGAATATTCCCACTGTCAATAAATTTCATATGACTCCTCCATTCACGCCCCGCATAATCAACGACTTAGTAACCTTTCCCGTCGGCCTTATTAACGGAGATTAATATTCAAACTTCGAGCTTAGCTATCGGGACAACCCGCAAATACGGTATTCTCACTCCCGCGGCAATAACTCTCGAGGACAGTTTTACGATTATAGAATTAGAAGGGACTTCATGAATAATTCAAATCGCATTGTACATTTATATGTCTCGTTACCGCCGTCCGCTCCCGAGGAGCTACCAAAACGCGCTAATTAGCTCGCGCGCGAGATTCAGCTAATTAACAGGGGAACGGTGCTTGCTAATAAAATCATTAAACTCGTTCGGGATCAGCATCAATCATCGGCCAGGCCCGTTTCACCCAGCGTATTTCTCGATCGCTACTGCGAATCCATTTTTCATAGAAACGTTTCAAATCGATATCTATCGTACTGCTTTCTAAAAGATCTTTTATTCTTGAAATATTACTACTGCCCACAATCAATGCAGGACATTCTTATTTTGCATAAAGATCCGCAGTCTAACTATCATTTACCTTTTTTCTCTGAAATTGGCTTGCACAAGTTTTACTCTGCATACGCAGTCTAGATTATTAATAATGTAATGAAAACAGGAATGTTCACTACACCAATTTTCAGCAACTCCGATAGCTAATCTTGGAATGTAAAAGGTAACGTAATAAGAATGTAGATCGCGATTAAAATTCATCTAGCAGCTCATTACGATTGAGAGGAATCGAAAGATCGGCTCGATACACGAGTATCATTCGCTTAGAAATCGTGCGATTCGCCGTTGATTAATGCTCGGCTCTGCGTACACCTACTTCACGCGTATTAAACCTCTCGCCGCATATCAAACGTCCGCTTGTCCGCTCGCTTATCCGCTAGCGTCGAAGCGTAATCGGCGGAACGCGACAGACTGGCACCACGGATCCTCGACATTGTTTCTCGAATGTCTGGACGACAGCAAGGAATCGGTTTACACGCCGATTCCTCCTGCGCAAAGGACTCGAGATTCTGTTCAAAGCTGAAAAGCTATAAAATAATTTAACCTACTTATTCAAACATTCAAACAAGTAGAGCTTCGCGTTCATTTGTACAGCTAATAAATGCATAAAAATAATAACATCTCCTAAAATCAATTTCCAAATCGTATAAAACAAATTTACTACGCTTCAGACCTAAACCCTGATACCTTTCACAGTGTCTTCGCCTCTTTGTCCTCGAGTCCAGCTTGAGAATGAAGATCGTAACTCCCGTCCGAAAACCGCCTTCGAACTTTCTTCCAGGTAAAGAGGGAAAGCAAGGAAGAGCACCAGCTGACTAGAACAGCATCGTGAAAGAGCTGCGCAGGGCGGTACCCCATGTCGTCCCATGATCCCCGTAGAAATTAGTTCCCGCGGCGTCCCCTGCGTCTCCCATGTGACACCATGGACCACCGTGCTTTCGAACCACGCAAGTCGAATTTTATTACCCTCCGCGCGTTCTACTTCGAAAGTCGGGGCTTTTGTCGTGGAACCGCTAGAATCCTCACGACCTCGTTTACGTTCTCCTCCCTCGCCCCCTCTACGATCTCGTCAATTTCCTAGCCGGATGAGAGGATACGACCACTGTGAATACGGGAATGCATAATGAATCAGATATCCGGAGGACTCGCGGAGTCCCCTTGCTACTTGCTCGCTGACGAGAATAAGACTTTCGATGGGAATGCTATCTTCCGAGTTACGATACTACTTGTACAGACTCCAGTGTCTTGTAAGTTGCAATGCTAATCCCAGCTTCATAAAAGATCAAACTAATGTAGTTAATCTTCAGTGACCTTGAATGACCTTCATAGTAGGTCATTGTATTGGTCTTGGAACACGCTGTCAGGATGTAAATAAGAAACAGTACCGTACCTAAAAAAAACAAACTTGACCTTCATATTTATTTGACGCCTCCACCTATGAGGTACATGTGGATTGAACACAATAATTTTACGTGGATTTGGAAAAGAGAAGATATATATTTTAGTATAACGCAGAATAGGATTGATATAGAAACACTATGACAATTATTGAAATTATATCTCGCAATACGTGTTCACGCGTATACTGTTCTCTCACTCGCTATCTCTCTTACTCTTACTCGCATAAACACAACTTCTCACGGTGACGGTTGTCTAAAGACTCTTTCTCCGTACATTCGTCATTCTCTCACCTTACACTCAATCATCGACAATCACAAACATAGACAGTCTTTCGCATTTGTCCTCAAGCCACATTCTCACTACACTCATTTTCATAAAACCATACCCACAGTACAGGAGTCACTTTATAAGAATTTTGTTGTTTGCCTGAACAATTTTAGAAGATTGAAAATATTCTTGAATAATTTTACAAGGTTGAAAGAGCCTTCGAATCATTATGTCATCAATGCACGCCGCAAAATTTGTTATCATTTGGTTGAATTCGGGGGTGAAAGTTTAGGGAAATAATGTCTGCAGTTCGTCGAGTGTCCACAGCCATCAGAACTTATAATAAAAGCAGCTACCTGGACGATCGCGAAGGAACCGGACGCACGTCGTTTACGGTTCACGACAGAGGCGGGCCTGGTTTGCAAATATTCGCGAGACCGGTGACACGTTGACACGTGAAACCTGCCAGCCGAAGGTTTGCCGGGGGTTACGTTCGTGCATCTTTATTCGGCATTCGAGGGGCAGGGGAACGGGAATCGATAGCGCAGACAACACACCCCCGGGTGCGATATTCGTGACCGAACGTCTTCGCGGGAGGAGTCGCCGCGATTTCACGGCGACTTCCGTTAATTTTGTTCCGCGGCCGCGTTAGTTTCCTATTAACGATCACGAATGCAACACGGGTCGGCCGCCCGCCCCTTTTCCCCGCCCAACGAAACTCATTAAACGTCTGTCCGTTTGTCTCGGATGCACACACGCGGAACCACCACGACATATATCGCTCTTTCGCGATCCCGCCTGTCCCCTTATCCTCTTGTGCTCGGTATCTATGCCCTCCGACTATCGCCGCCACGATACGTATGCGAGTCCGCGGAAGTTGTAAACGAATTAACGACGTGTCGTAGACCGCCGACCGGCTCGTCGGATATTATTCTCATCGCCCGGAACAATTACTTTTCTCCCACGGAATCCCCGAGACGGTTCGTGCCGATCAAAACCGAAACTTTTCTGATGTCGCGCGACGGCTCCCCGTCGTTCCTCTTCCGATTTATACACGGCGCTCTGCGATCGATCGTGGAACATTCGCTCGGTGTATCTGCGCGTGTGTCTGTATTGTGAAAATGCACAATGAGAAACGAAATCGTAGCAACGAAACCTGTAGTACCTGTTCAGTCTAACCGGAGCGCAAAAGACTCCACAATCACATTTCGATAGCTCGTCAACTATGCATTCAGGACATTTGACACTTCTCAACCATCAGTTTGGTGAACATTGATATGAGAGATATCTTTCTCAAAATTAACTTTGATCTTAAATTTCAAGGTCAACAGGTCAACAATATTTTTATTGATTTTAACCTTGAAATTACATCAACTTATTTATATCCTGTAAACGTACAAGCTTATGATGTAAATGGGTTAAGAGAACGATTAGTTGTTATACTTTTCTGGTATTCTAACAACATTAATTTGTTTGAAACACTTTGATAGAAGGAGTAACATTCGTTTCAAAAGCGGTTGCACGCGTAGGATATTTTAGCAGATTGTATCCCGCGGTCGTTGAAAGGTTCCAGCAGCATGATCGAGCTCGACGTTCGATTAAAAATAAACGCGGACGGTTGAGCGGCGCGTGTCGTAGGTGGCCGCACTTCTGTGTTCACCTCAGAACCGGAAGTCTATATTAACGGGGAAGTCCCGGCGTATCCTTGGGACGAGAGGCGAGCGATTATCGATAAATGACAGAAACCACAGGTCGCCTGGCGTCATAGCTCGCGTCAGTATGGCCGGAATTGCCATATGTCGATCGAGTGCTCGACCACGCCGAATCGTTTCCTTCTATTCGATATTTTATCCTCGTCCGCAAGCGTCGTGTACTTCACCTAAGTTAGCAGAATATTCTATAGTACCTTGTCCAAAAAATAAATTAGTTTCTGGCGAAGAACGAGATCAGAGAATTTCAAAAATATACCCGCAAAGTTTTACAATCGTATCGAAGGGAATTTGACTAGATCATCATGAAATTAGTAAAAAAATCGGAGCTTTTTGATATCCAAACAAATTCCCAATAAAACTACGATATTAGGCGTACCAATAGGAGAATCCCTATAACCGAAGGGACTCTGAAGACCCAAAAATTGTCCCAGAAAAATTATCGAAAAAGATCGGCATTTCCGTGTTTGAAAAATTCCACAGCATGACGCATTAAAAACAATTTTTTATAGACACCGAAAAACAATTTGATGATTTCCACGGTCCGCCCCCGCCTCCGACGACCGTAAAACAGCCTCGACTGGAAAGATGACACGTGGCCGGTGTAATCGCTAGCTACCAGAGTATTATGTACTTCCGTAGCATGGCTGGCCGACTCTGGAACACTTCACGGTGTTTATCTATCCTCGGCTATATCGATCGTCCCCGTGGCAGGTGCTCTAGGACTCCTTCTTGCGACTCGGTCGCGGTCCCATGGCTTTAAAATGTAATTTGTGCTCCGGGACACCGGACAGATGTTACAACGAAGGTTAATTGCTACCCTCAAAGATGAAATTTCGAAGGAAACATCTTCATTTCGGGAATCGACGATGACTGTTCCCGCTAATGCTTCTTCTGGTTCTCGGTTTCTGCTAATGCCACCTTAAATGACTGAGAATTGACACTACGGGCACACCAGATGTGTCGGCGGAACCTGTTCTTCAGCTTGAACCTGTTCTCGAGACTTTATTTTCGTATTGATTGAGATGTACTGCTGCTTTGTCGGAGGCACTTTTGCTTCGGGAAATTCATTATTTTAATTATTTAGTTTTTTCATGGGAATTTATTTTTTAGACTGAACCTGTTTTACAACCTCTATTTTTGTTTATTCAACAGCATTTGCAAATTTCAAACACTATGTTGAATTCTCATTAGGCGCAGTTGAATATGGTTCAATATAGTATATAGATAAAGTGGTTTTTTATTCTAATTTTATTATTACTAAGAAGAGACATTGCTAGAAGCTGCCTTATTAGAGCAGAAATGCAAGCGTTCCGATGTTAAACAATTCCATGCGGAGGTGTTTCGAGGATTGTTCGTTATCGGGAAAGCGAGCGTGTACGGTTAGAAATACCGCGAGACGTGGGCGTACGTTGAGTTTCGGAGAACAAAGGCCCGGCTAAATAATTCTCGGCGACTCGTCGTCGTGGCGCTGTCAGTTGTTAAGAACGACGTGCCGGGGCGGTGCTTTTCATTTCGAGTCGACTTTAATACTCGTGTCGCACGCGAAAATGTTGTGGCGAGGAAATTAAGGACCTCTCGAGGCTGTCACGGCAGAAAAAGAGGAGGACGCGACCGTGGAACACGCTGTCCTACCCTCGTTTTCGCAGCCCCGGGGAACGATCCTCTCGTGCACAGGCTCCGCGACCTCACCCCCTGCATAATTCCGTTGAATCAACACGAAACGACAAACCGAAAGACTGAAATGCGTCAGAAACTGATAGACACGCTCCATTTTGCTGCTGGGAAATCGCACAGTGTGACGAGACGATCTGACAGCGATCGAAAATCGATTTTCATAATTAAATTATCGGTCGGATTGAAAGTTCGTAGCGTTTTTCATTGAAAATTCAAAGATAAAATTCAATAACATATTTTCTGTTTTCTTTTTTGTTTGCCATTTTTGAGTCAACTTATCTTATCGAATAGACTGTTCGAAACTGTAGTAGTTTGTGGTTTATGGCTGTTACCAAGGTAATTGGGATAACACATGTTGTTAGACAGAAGACAGCAGTACCTCTCCGAATGTTAATTGATCAACATCTGTAAATCGAATTACAAATAATAAATTGCTTTTGTAAAAAGCCCTACAAAACCTTCCAAACAAAAATTAATACTACTCAAGAGAGAATGAATTGTATTGTAACATAATGCTCCATTTCCCTATTTGCTTTTCTATAATTCATGTTTCATTCATGGACAATTGTGATAAAATATTAGTATCGTCTCCGAAATAGAAGATTTAAATATCTACAAACGACAAAAAAAGGTCCTATCATAATAAAGGTCGAACCCAGCAGCAGGAAATCCATCAACTTGAAAATCCCTTCCCTTCAGGAGAAACAAACAAAAATCAATAAAAATCACTGGCGAAGTGGAGCTCCATCAAACAAAATCTCTATATACCCGAACATCCTGCTACATTCAACAAACATCCTCTGCACCCACACAACAACACATAAATCCATCTGGAGCTCAGCCACCCGTCAATCGGTTGAGCTAAGTCTTTTCCCAGCGATGGCCGCCGTGGAGGGTAGCTACCCCTGTGTCCTCAAAATCTGTCCATTTTGAATCACTCGTCCGATCCCGATATTGGACATAACGCCATAACCTCTAGGAGGTGGCTAAAGAGAGGGGGTTGTTCGCCCTAATGAAACAGAGCTGAGCTCCCACTCAACTAACTATCTCTCTTTCTCTCTTTCGTCTCTCTACTTTCCCATGCGAAATAAAATATCGCTAATCACTCGTGGGGGGCTGTAAGTACCCCGTGCATCTGTGTACCCTATGTCCCCTCCCCCATGGTGAGCCCATAGGGTGTACAGGAGAAACCCACCCCCTTTCAGTCGAGAGTCGCAGGACGATGGCGACCATGGCGAGACAATGGGATGCTGTTCCGGATTATTATTTCTATGAGGGGCGGGGGATGTAATTAAGCGACGCGGACATCGGACCCCAGTGCTTGCAACGTTGAAATATTTCGAAGGGAGACAAGGGAGTGGAAAATTTGTAATTGTTCTTGGCCGGCTTCGCAAACACCGGGAGAAAAGCACCCCTCGTGTGAAAGTAGAGGGGAGACGCTTTTTCGGATTCGTTGCGAATGGTTTGTTGTTGTTAGCAACCTTTTGGGGACGAGAATATTTTCTGTGAAGCTTCCACGTGGATTCAATGTGGGTTGTATACATGTGAGAAACAACATTGAACGAGTGAGCCCATTTTTTAATTAACATTACACCTACCGAGCAAATTGCTGACGCATGTGATGGGAATAATAATTTTTATCGAATTAGAAGATTTTTTCAAATATTTCTTGTGGTGGAGTCCTTTGCAAATTGGCCAATTTTAAGCTTCTGAAAAATCCGAAGAAATTCTGAAGTACTTGTAGTCTCTAACTCGAGGAAAAAAATTTTGAAAAATTCCAATTGGTCGGAATTGCAGAGAAAGTACTGAAAGTTATATTTTACATCTTTTCTGTGTGGTTTCGGTACATACCACGTAGAAATACGAGCGGAAGATCGTCGTACGACGATCAAGAGAGACAATAGGCGAGGCTAATTGGAAAACTGACGAGAGCAGCGGCGAAATTCCCGGGGAATCGGTCACGCCATGGAATCAGGGTACACCATAGAGAAGGGAACCTGCCCGGAGCACAATGCACACCATAGGAGAGCAAAGCGTACGTACGGGTAGAAGCCATACGGTCCCGCCGCGTCGACTGTCGCGGGGCGAGCCAGAAGAAAAGGGACACGAAAAAAGACAGAGACCTCGTCTCGCGCAGAGCTATGATGGCCGCTTTCCTGTCGACCCTATAAAAAATTCAGTTTTCAAACGGCCGGCCCCGGGACACAACCCTTTGTGCAGGACAGAAGGGTGCCCCTTCAGACGAGAGGGCACGCACAATACGCTGGGCGTGTGTCTCTTGGTGTGTGCCCTATTTACACAGCGACAGCCTCCGACTATGAGACACCGAACTCTTTCTCTCTTTCTCTTTCTTTCTCTGTTTTTCTCTCACCCCTCTTTCGTCGTCAGCCCCTCGAATATTGGCAAGCCCACGGTGCATTGTGGGACCCCTCGAGCGATCCCAGCCAATCGGGCCACCGCATGACGATTTTATTATGAAAAAGCGAAACGTTAGGGTGGATCGAACCCCTTCGCGAAGGGTGAGCGACACGAAGAGAGCCGATAAAGAGGGAAAGAGAGAGATGGATTGGAACTGGAACGTTGCGTGTCCTGAATGTTTACCGTCCCTGCTAAATGCTCGGAAGGGTCGAAGAAGCTGTTCGAGGGAGAGGGGAGGGGGGCAGAAACTCGAAAATGAGCGGATCCTGTCAACGTTGGGGTATGATTGATTTTTTCCCCCGGACGGAATTGTAATTTCTCTGCGATAGGGTCTGTACGAAAACGACTCGTTTCTGAGCTTCGTTGCGCGAATCGAAGAACGAGACGCGCGTATTTTGCGAAAGGAATTTCCACAGCTCCAGAAGGGAGTCCCTCGGAAGCCCTCACTGCCAACACACATACTGGCGGGGGTATCGGTGGCAGAAACAAAGCGCAGCGAAAAAGGCATCGTTCTCTCCGGCTACAATTCGCCCCGCGTTTGTTCAATTCATTTCCTCGACGACCCTCGGGTTAGCTCGACGTGGCGGTTCATTTACAATTAACTCGTTAATTTCATTCCACGCGGCAACGAACAGGGCACACAGAAGCAACCCCCACTGTATGCACATCTATGGTACGCTCGTGTCTGTATGTGTCAGTGTATGCGCAGACGGTTTGTCCACGCGATTGGAGGAAATGAACGGGTAAAGGAGGGCTGAGGGGGTGGGTATCGCGTTACGCCGCGTGTCACCGTAGTTTTGCCCACGGGTTCTCCGAGAGGCTTTCTCGGCCCTCGATTGGTGGATTCCCCGTGGAAGCCAGGTGCGCCGGGTTCCCCTGTGCCCCGTGACGTCATTAATCCACCCATTGCGTTCCTTTTTTCCGGGGCGGGGAGAGGGCGAGAGAGAGTCGGGCATTGTGCAACGGGCGGGGGATGCTACGCAGCTGCTAACAAGGACGGGTTTTTCGAGACACCGGCAGACAAACACACACAGAGCCACCGCCATCGGCATAGCGTTTGTTGTCCGCTCACGATGATTCCGCGGCAACAGAAATGGCGGACCCGTGGCTCATGATGCTGATCTATTCCTGCCCTTCAGGTTCCTCTTTCGTTTCACCCGATGAGAGCGCTGTTTCATATTTTTTTAGCTGGTCGTGAACGAATACTGCATTTTGACCCATCGTATCGCAACATCGTCACACAATTCACCCTTTGCACTCGGAGCTAATTTAATTGGAAAATTAAACATTTCTTCCGATCTAGAATATTCTCATACCTTACGATTTTTGAAATTTTATGGATATGAATTGGTAGAATACCTTATACAGTACCTAAATGTTTAGTAATTGATTAGATACCGATATATTTAATAATGTAAACAATATTTTTAAGAATGGTACAGCAATTTGTAGTGGTGCCTAAGAGGGGACAGCCGAGTGCAAAAAGGGTTAATTAGTTTCTAGTGAATAAATCGAAGAAATAGTTGATACTAAACTTTATGCATTTATAACAAAAATTGGTACGTAGAAGTTAAATAAGTGAACACATTTATAAAATTCAAGAACATTAACTTATTAGATTGAGCCGAATAGAATAATTAAAAGATGAAAGTAACTTTTATTTAGCTTCGTAGCATGTACTCTTTTACACCATATGATATTGTGTGCCAAATCGAATTCATTCGTATACGGCACAGTGATCTTCAAGGTCACAGTCCAGTTAAACAGTTTCGCAAAGAGCGAAGGCGGTCGAAATCCGACGGAAGCCATCGGGCGAGAAAAACCACCACCGTCCTCAGACTTTCCCAAGCAAGAATCGCCAAACATTTACCCAACTCCTGAGATTAACTCTCGCTTCGAAGCAAACTGTTTAAAGAATTATTTCGGATTCCAGAGAAGGCCAGGTATCATAGCGCGCGTCGTAACAGTGTTTCGTCCAACTGTGCCGTGGCCGTGAAAGGTCCATCACACAATCGAGGGGGTTAATTCCCAAGAATCCCGGCAGCCGAAGCTCTAATCTCGCCGACAGTCTTCAGAGAAGCGTCTGCAGAGAAGGGACAGTTCGAGAATTATCGAGAGAAGAGACCGACAGACGCAACAGTAACCACACGGTGAAAAAACCGGTGGAAAAAATGTAGCGGCTCCCGAAGAATTCGAGAAAAGTGTCCCGGAACGAGGAGAGGGGAGAAAAGCACATCCCGACGCTGTTTGATCTACGCCCCCGGGACGTTTTATTGTCTTATTGCGTCGTCTCGCGAACCCTCGGCTCCCCATTCACCGACTCCACGACACGTTTATGAATTTATAGCAGGCTTTGTGGCGGTGGCCGGTAATCCAAAGGACTGGCTACCTACCGTTTATTGGGCCCTTTGTTATTAGCCACCCTTTAGGACTGTGGGGGAGGCAGAGGGCACAGGAGAACGCTTTCCGCGTTGCGCAACCCTGAAAAGACGCAACCTTTCCTATCTCTCGTTCACTCTTTCTCGGTCCCGTCTCTCTGCCTTCGTAATTAAGACGCGCATCCTTTGCCCCCGGAGAAAATCTTTAGAAACTTTTCAGCCGAAAAGATGGATGCAGGATGGGGAAAGGGTTGCGCCGCTCGCTGATGATGCATAAATTAGGTACGCTAATGGCCGGGGCCAGATCGAGACTGAGAAAAGACCGGGGAAAATATTAATGCGTCGGCTTTCTTGCCCCGGCTTCCTCCTTTTAAACTTTTTCTTTTCGGGTTTGTACATTGGAGATTGAGGAATTTAGAGGATCCTCGTAATTGTGCAGGTATATGGGATTATGGGGAACTTGGAGGAAGGGATTATGTGGTTCCAGGCTATGTGGATTGTCGTTTTTGTGGCGTGGGTCGTGTTCAAAGAATTTAAGTTTATCGTTGCATTCTTCCAGCTTGTGTTAAGATTATTAAGGAAATAAACAAATGGCGGTGATCCTCCTGTAGCTCGAAATAAATGAAGACAATCTTTATTTTTCACAAGAATCTGCAATGATTCCTTTAAGAAGCTTCATCAAAATTTTATCAGAAAACTTTTAGAATATATAATTGACACAAACGTGCAGAACGTCTTTTTTTAAATTCTCAACATAGACCCGTATAAAAAATTTGTGAAAAGAACAACCTCACGTCATTTATTGAACTAATGCTAACTTCCCCAAAAAATCAAAGGTTCCACAGTATGTACTATTAAAGTGCATTATAATAATTTTTTAAACCAACCTGTGATGGGTCTTAAGCATAATGCAGCACATAGTAATGGTAAAAAAGTGGCCTAGTTGTGGAATGAAACGCATTCGTTCCGTGCAAACATCGTTCCATTGAATCTAATCGGAATCGAGCCTTGTCCAAGATCGCTCCATTCACCGGATTCAGCTGGCAAGGGCGATCGATAAAGATCGAAGATCATGGCACCCTTAATGACTCCTCGGCTACGGGTTCTTGATTAGCGTGAAACGTCGGCCGTGAATGGCCGGCAACGATCGAGGAGAGCGAGTGCCTACTCGAGGCGAAGCGCGTCGAGCCGCGGGCGGGGGTGTTGTTTGGATGATGATCGACCCTGAATTGCAGCAGCGGGCTCCGGAGAGACCTAGAGAGAGAGCAACAGAGAGAGCGAGAGAGAGAAGCACGCGGAATTATTGCTCTGTGAGCAATGCCTTCCCGCGAAGACCTTCCTCTCCAGGCTGATCGTACTTGAGCGTACGTGACCTCGTAGGACAATGGCTACCAGACTTGAATCCTGCCGCAGGATCGCCTCAAACGAGATATTTGCTCGTCCTTCGGGCCCTTGGCTTCGACCTATTCAATTTCCTTAAGACTTCTATTTGCTCTCGCTGCCGGGAAAGTATAATTGCGACGGCGCTCTTGCCGAGTGTGCGCTATGATCGCTGCCAGCAATTTAATGTTGGATACCGGGCACTGAAAAATTGTTATCTTTCATTCTTCGTGCTGCCAAATTTCTATAACACAGTAGAGGAACAAGTATACGGAAACATTCCAGCATGTGGGCACACAAATCTAGTGACAGAACTTGTTTATTCAATTATGAAATTGTAATTATGGAAGGATTTCTTTTACGAAACTCCAACTAACAGATTCGCGACGTTTTTCCGATTTTAATAGACTCCCAAACACGACACAATTGAAAATTGTGTAAATTTGAGACAGCTGGAAAACTCAGATAATCGAGGTTCCACTATGTCGTGATGTAAAGAAAAGTTTCATAAAAGAACCCAGCGTTTGAACGGAATTTTAAGGGTGTTTTTCTAGCGGGAAAACAGCATACTCGCCCGAAACGAATCGGTGTCCACGTTTCGTGAAGCATCCGGTACAAGCTGGACGAACAACCAGCCAGTTTATTGCAATAGTAGCGGTCTGCGGTAATGAAGAATGCCAGCTATTTAATCGTTTCGCAAGATGAATTGGGGTCGCTTCCGGTAAATATTTATGGTATGGAATTCGTTACGGTGGACCTGGCTGGAATTTATTTTCTGCTAAACTTGGGTAGCTGCTTCGTCGAACATCGCGGATTTGGCTATGTGATCGACTGGAACCGTTCGCTTTTTGATCTCCTATTGCGATTCCGGACTCGACAAATCGCTGGTTTAAACTAGTTTGGTTTGGCTCGGGTATCCGAAGTTAAAGTTAGGGCAAGCCTGCGGTCAAATCAGCGATAAATAACTCTGTCCATATTAAGATGCCCAATCATCGGTTGTAATAAATTTTTGATTTGTAGTAAACTCTGTTTCCTAAACAATGCTCTTATACAAACAGTGTGCGGACGAAGAGTCTTTGTCTTGTAAGAACAGTGTTTACTAGAAACAGAATGTCCTGATACATTCACTAGCCTTGAAGACTACTATACTTCCTACACGCGAATTTAAAATAAAATACTGTTATTTCACATAATGTATTCGAAATTATTTCTTTTCCTTGCGAAATTCGAGAACCGATTACACGGGAAATAAAAAAAAATCATTCTGAATCTGCCAGTAAAAATAAAAGATTGAACTGAAAAATCGTAAAACAGCATTATACTTACATATACAAGGTGTACCGAAATTCCCTCAGCATCCGGTAATGGGAGGATGCTGAGATCATTTCAAGCAAGATTTTCCTTTACGAAAATGTCATCTGAGGCTTCGTTAAGGAGTTATTAACGAAAAACACGGACCAATCCAGAGCGCGACCTACATGTGTTTCCCATTTCCGGATGCTGAGGGAATTTCGGGACACCCTATATAAATACAACTTTAACTTCAGGTACCCGAACATTGCAAACTTTCGGGACTCCGACTCGACCAGACCCGATCATTGCCCGACGTGACCCGAGGCTCGGGTACTGGAGATTTCGAGTATCATTCGCTCGGCGAGAGTTGGCACAGAATTTCGTCAGTGAGGTACAAGGGGAACGGCGAATCCCCACTCTTGACGTAAGGCTCCATGCCTTTTGTATAGAGCGCGTAGTGGGAGACCACGTGGTACCTACGAGTTTCTCGTGCCAACTCTCGCCGAGCAAGTAATACCTGCACACCCCTAGAAATCATTTATCTATATATTATATAATTCCAATTCTCCTACAATCTCTTTGCGAATAACATCAAGTAGATTTGGCTCTAAAGCTCCGAACTTAATCGTATTTGTAGGAAGTCGAGAAAAGATAGATTGATAGATTTAAACGACGTGAAAACACATTTTTCGATCTAACTTGTCACCGATTGACCGTCGACAGTTAGATCCGAAAAGGTAAATACGCGATGGGTGAACGACCGAGCAAACGAGTCCGAATGATAATTAGAAAGAGAGCACCATAATATATATATTTTGCGAGGTAGGTCAGACGAGGCAGTCTTCCGAGAATTTGACGAGTAAAGATAGTTTTTTAAAGAGAACACGAGACAAGGAAATTCCTATTCTAAGAAGTAAAGAGTTTTTAAATTAAGAGAACACGAGTACACGAGACACGAAGTAAAACGAGACTGCGCCAGTTATCAAGATTAGATGTATTATATTAATATTTAATAAAGGATTCTCAATCAAACCCACATTGAACCTTCCTGACTCTACATATTTTTATGCAGAATAAAAATGGCCGTGGAAGAAACGTATCCTAATCAGAACCGGGTCGCGCATAGTAGCAGTCGGTAATTCGCCTGATCGCAAGTGTAGAACGCACATCGTGATCGCAATTTCTCCAACAGTAGAGTCTGCTCGGCGAATGATGATACTAGTCGGTGCGTCACGTCCGATGTCGTGAACCATGGGGATGGAAACCCATTTCCAATGGAGGATCCCCGGCCAATCAGAGTGAGAACGAAACGTATCCGATCCCGCGAACGGAGAAAGGGTTACACGGTGTACATACATACGTAGAACCGGGGTCCGGTCCTTATATCTGCGTCCCTCTGGCCCGTAATTACCGGGATCGGCCTTCACCGCGGCAATTTGTCAAGGCTGTAATAATCCCAGCGGACCTATGGCATTGTATACATATCGGCGGATGCCTCCCACCGTTGCAGATAACATCAGCTGCAACGGACCGGTCCCGGACCGGACCCGGTCTTCGGCACCGTCGTATGAGAACCGTCCATTTCGAGTCACCCGGGCACCATCATCGACTCGGTTTTGACGCCCGCATCAAATTAAAGCCAATCCACACTGCGATAACACCACGAATCCATCACGGAGTTGTAGAAACTCGAGAAAACACCGATGATACATTTATCATCGCTCTGTTGAAATTAACCAAGCAATATTTACTATTTAATACCGGTTACAGCCGAGAGGTATGAGCATCGAGAAGAAATACGTGTTTTATCCCTTTATCTCGACATAAATTCGGATTCTTGTGTTAAAAATCCTGGTTGTAAAGAATCCAGTAACTCAGAAAAATTGGAAAAATCCAGAATTCACGGGGAAGAACGACATTTATATCTTTACAGTATCAGTGTATCGGTGGAAGCATTGTCCATGAATTTTTTCACGATTCTAGTGTGTGACCAAACAATGTTCACTGTTTAACAAATTCCGAATATTACTAGTTGATAATTTTGGTTTCTCTAATTTCCGGTGTGCAATTCTCTAGGAAACTTCGTCGCACATATCAGGGCACTTCCCACAGTCAAACGCAGATCACAGTCTCTATGTATAGTGATTAGCAATTACATCGAATCCCCTGTGGACTGCTTTAGCTATTCCGAACTTGTAACGAACCGTCCAATCACACGAAACGCTCGAGAATCACCTGGGCGAGAGAGGTAGGATACCCGCAACCATATTCTAGCCCTTCGACTCTTCCAGGTGATCATGGAGCAACTCTTGCAAGGAGTGCTTCAAACGTGCTCCCCTCCAGCCTAATTTCAATGAAATATAGCACTGCGATGGGTACTATATCTATAATCAATTCAACAGTAATTATAGTCTCGAAAGACAGATAGAAATATATCTGCTAGCTTAGATCACCCTATTAAATTTTATTGAAACCATAGCGCTTTGTCTGAAGCAGTTTATTAGATCCAATGGGAAAGTCCAACAGAGATTTTAATTACCGAGCTGTATGTAAAAGAAACTCAACAATTTTCTTTCATTCATTTCAGGAGATGCTGTTTTATTGAATTAGGTTGACTAAGTATTAAAAAAAACCGTTGTGTTATAAAAATGATAAAAGTCCTTTTATTATTTAAATAATAAAACTTATAACTTAAATAATAAAATTTTTTATAACTTATAACTTAAATAATAAAAATTATGAAAGTTCTTTTATAATTTCATAATTTCCGAGAATGGCAGAATTCTCAACACAGACAGGAAAAAATACCTACATATGGATAACGTATGCCCAAAATGTCATAATTTTTTCAGTTTCCGGGCTCGCGGTAAATTCTTTGCGAGACAGTTTCTCTGGTAGGAAGAGACGCCGGAGGAACGAGTCGTCGAAAAGAGAGGATAGAGGATGGTCTCGGATGTGCAACGTGACTTGCCAACAACTCTGCCTCGCCCCTTCTTCTTCTTCTTCCTCTTGTTCCTCTCCCAGGGGCTTTTTTCACTATGAAAACCTCCGGTCGGATCTCGGTTAATGGTGGATGGCAGTTGCAGGGGCCAGGACGTCAGGCTGGCGCAACGGAGTGCGAGCATCCACCTATCTTGATGAGATCTTGTTTTCCGTGGGATCCCCCGCGGCGTGCCGCGATTCGTTCCCCGTGTTCCCGTTCCCGTTCCCGTTCCATCGCCCGGAAAATCACTGACATGGACCCCGACACGTTCGCGTGTGTGCCAATCGAACATTTGCTAGTGGACACACGCCTCCAACCAGGTATGGAAGGTCGTCGAACCATACTGGGTCAGAATCACGAAAAGTTTCACAAAATTTGCAAAATTTGAAGAGCAGAATTCGCATCCTAAATAGGGAGGATTATACGAGTTTTTAAAAATTGCAATCTCACATATAGTATCCTAACACATCAAATATTCTCCGCGTAAGAATCGTCTAGTTTCCTGGAAAGGAAGCTCCCCTAAACGAATAAACACCGAATTAGGGAAACGGTCTAGGGGTCCTCGGTGTAAGGGACTAAAAGGAGTCGATGATGGCTCGCTAACGATTAATTACCTCGCCGCTTGCCGGTAGTCGCAGAAAATCGCTCGTCCAGAGTAAACGGACCGGTTTTTTTCCCTTCCATCCCTTATATAACCCGGGTCGCTTCCCTTCCGGTGGATGTTTGCAGGAAGTCCTGGAGGTTCAACCCTAAAACGTCGGCTGACGGTCGAAAGGGGGAAAAAATGTTACGGGAGGGAAACAGAGTTTACTGCATCCTAATTGGAATGACAGAGACGTCAATGGCGGCGACGGTCAAAAGAGGACCATAAACGTTGGTTACGGGTGTAAACTACGGATTTTACTGTCATCGGGGTTTCCCGGGGACCCCATAAGAACGTCTCTTTATGGGCTTGTGCAACCGCCCTCGTAAACTAAAGTGCGTATTAACAAATGGAACGATTACACGGTTTTTGGGACGCGACGACCTCACCGGACGCTTCCCACGTTCGCATAATTCTGACAAGTAGGCTGCCACTTCTTTGAGACATCGTCCGTCAACGCTGCGATTGAGGAATCCGTGATTATCGAGATGGTACCACGCAAAGATTCTGAATAATTATTGGCCCTTAGTGATTGAGAGTCACCACTAAAAATTGTTGTATTATTATTTAAAATATTGTTCACATTGTTAAATATGTTCGTATCTATTCAGTTATTAAACAATGAATTATTGTACAAGGTATTATATCAATTTCATAGAACGGAATAATTCTATTATAGCTAGTGCTAAGGGTTAATAATTATAAAGTAATAGATTTTTGAGGATTTTTAATTTTCTAAATGTTCTTTTTCTAAGAAATCATGTGAATAAAAAGGAAGCTCTAATCTACAAAAAGATAATAAATTGTATCTTTTTAAGCCCAAGATGAAAAATTCAGTTATCAATAATAGAACTTCCCAAGTGACTCACAATCTCTCCGAATGAATAGCCAACCTCACAAGTCCACTGTCGTCCACCAATCCCAGTCACCGGTAACAAGAAAACCCGAAGGTATCGCTATCAACGTACACGTCTCGCCAAGTAGTACCTAACCGTGCAATCAACAACACGGAGCATTGTCTACGCGGGTGTCAGCTAATTGACATAGATATCTACGAACGGTAGCCGTAGAGCCCGGAGCCAGTCAATTTCACTTGGCCGAGCGATTTGCGCTATTGCTCCGGTTTATTTGCAGCTGATTAGCCTCTCGCGTCGGCTGTTTTGTTCCCCTCCTCTTTGTTTATCCTTTTCGCGTTCGACCTTCCGATCGGCACATTCACTTCCACAGACACAGGCGTATGCACTCACCCGTATTCACTTCTATACACACACAGAGAGACACAAATATATACACTCTCGCACATTTACTTCCGTAGACACAAATATAAACGCAGAGGCATACTTACGATCTTTATCACATCGATTCTCTCGCACTTACTTCTATATAAATGTATACAGAATGACACAAACACACATGAACTGTCTCACATTCACTCCTATGAACAGAGCATACAGTCAAACTTGGAAACGAGTACACACTATCTCAGATTAACATCCATAGAACATACACGATAGTGCGATGTCACATTCTCAACCTTCTCATCCTTCGGAATATATAAATGTATACAGAATGACACAAACACATATGAACTATCTCACATTCACTTCTATGAACAGAGCACACAGTCAAACTTGGAAACGAGTACACACAATCTCAGATTAACATCCATAGAACATACACGATAGTGCGATGTCACATTCTCAACCTTCTCATCCTTCGGAATATATAAATGTATACAGAATGACGCAAACACATATGAACTGTCTCACATTCACTTCTATAAACAAAGCACACAGTTAAACTTGGAAACGAGTACACACTATCTCAGATTAACATCCATACAACATACACGATAGTCCCATGTCACATTCTCATCCTCAGGGCGACAGAAACACGTATAATCACAGAGGCAAACTTGTGGACTTTCTTCCACATTCGCTTCTGCAAAAAACAGAGCGACACACACGGAGAAGCACAAACGCATACACACCATGATATTCGCTCTCCAAGCGTAGACAATTACAGAAACAAAAACGAACGACTCTCTCACACGCTCGCTCTCATATAAACATGTATAGAAATATAGTCGTTGATCTCTCCCACATTCGCGTCCATGGAAATACACACAGTGAGACACACACAACCATATGATCTATCCCACAGAACAAGCACAAAGCATAAACATTCGCACTCTCTCGCATTCGCTCTCCTCTGAAGACAATTACAGAAACAATAGACGCAACCAAAAATAAACGTACTCTCTCGCATTCTACACAGCTTCCGCATACACAGGCATACATGCTCTCCGGCATTCTGTACAGCCTCTACGCACACACAAGCATAGAATCACATACACAGTCACGATAACTGACGTAACCGGCCCGCACCACGGTCCAATTGTTCTCCGGCGATTCGCAGTCAATTACGCGGCGGTGCGTGCACGTGATATATTAATAAGTGGAATATAAATACCCCGTTGTCCGTTGGTACACGCGCTCGATGCCGGTATATAAATAGTCCGCGATCCTGGAATACTAATCAGACACCGTGTAGTTTACATCGCGCGAGCGCGCGCACACGCGCTCGCAGATCGCCGCCTGTACAATGTGCGATTTCGCGAGCTTAACCACGATAATTAAGTTCATTAGAATGGCTCGATGAGCGATCGCTACCTACCTCCGACTCCTTTTGCTGTTGATGTTACTGCCCCCTTCCCCGCTCCTCACCCTTGGTTTTAATTAATCCGCTAATAAACGGAGTTATTGTTGGCATTGCTGTCGTTACCGTCGCGGAAATTCCATCTCCTACTATTTTTTTCTCTCCTTCCTGCGATGAGACCACTTATGCTCGCGGAAGAGGGGGGAGAACAAATGAGCGAACAACGAGACTGGGAAATAACGATGGAAATCGAACAACTCGAAGCTGAGAGGCTAGACGGAAGCGACTTATGGTACTTGAGCTCTTCCCGCGTTACCGAGTTACGACGCGTTACTGTTCTCTTTTTTTTATTAGCCCCGCATATTTCATGCCGGCGATCTATTGTTTATCGTGCGCAACTTTGCATCCGTGACTGCGATTTCTTGGTTAATTGACGAGGCACGCAGGATGTTATTCTTCTCATTGCCAGCTTATTCTCATTTATATCGTTGCATGCCATAAAAGTACAGTTTATTTGTTGTTGATCATCCTCGGAACGAGGAACACTTAATATGTCTGTTGGAATTAGTGTTCGTGAATTGTCATTTAATTTTCGATATTTTAACACGGACGTGCAATGTGTAGGTATTTATTTAAATATACCTATGTGTTGGTGTCAATCGATCATCGGTGACCAGCTGATCGTCTGCTGCTGGTTGTCATTACGAACCGACGATCGATTTGTTATTAAAAACCGATACTCGTCTGTAAAATAACAGTCTTTTGCGAACCGTTATAGAATAAACATTCTTTTAGTAAACCTCCTACAAATCTCACGATCAGCTGGTCACCGATAGTATATTTAAATAAATACCTACAAATGGATCCGAAAGCCGATTTTCGAAAAATCGTTAATATTTGAAGTACGATCATTTTGTTTGAAAAAATAGTACAATAATAAATTTCAACTTATTTCGAAGCTTCAAGCTTCTACTTCCGCGGATCATTCATCTTCTAGGATATTTGTCTATGGTATAACAGGTAGAAAACTGAGGACACGTTTATTAAAATATTTTTTATAGAACAAGAATAAGAAACAATCTTCGAAAAAAAGCGGCAAAGATTGTATATGACTATAATTTAAATCCGTGTTTATCAACCTCGCGATCGAGGCTGAACCTAATCGGAAAAAGTCCGAAAAAAATATATTTCTGTAAACCGCGAGCAAAAAAAGGGGTCGAGAAAGGGTTGGGAGCCTAACGTTTTTTTTTCTTTCCAGTGTAACGCGCGTTGTCCACCGAGTCCCATTAGGGCGATAATTAATGGCGGCCGGGCTCGCGGGCATAAACATCGCTTATTATTATGCCGCGCGGCGGGTACACACGTGGCCCCGAAGTGTGCTGTCACATTTGAATAACACGCCCGCGAACTAGTGCATAAATTTCTAATTACAAGAAAGCAAACGGTCGATTATCATACGGGAGAGTGTAGAGGACCGTGGACCGATGTCTAGCTCCGAAATCGATGCGACTCCGTTTTAATTAATCGACCAGCGGCGATCGACACGGGCGACGACGATTATCGTTGTTCATGCTGAACCCCCTAATTCTTCAACCCCCCAACCCCCTTCTAGTTCTTGTCCCGAAGACGCGACTAACAGGGGGTCTGTCTTAAACTTTCTATTCTTTAATATTCACGAGACACGCTTCGGGAATTCTATCTTGCAGTATTTCACCGAATTTTTCTGGGCGACACGCTGCTCGGACTCTGCTGGATTAGTTAGGGGATACTTTTAAACAAAGATGGCCATCTTGATACTTGGGTCTTGTAGCAGTTGTAATACTATTTTCGTATCATATCAATAATGATACCACGATATTATTAAAATATTACTGAGAATATAAAACATGAAAATGATTATATATTTTATTTATTCAAGGTTTTAATAGCGTGCGTTCGACCGTTAGCCAGCATCTTGGAAATGGAAAGACTCGAGGTTGTCTTTCAACGAGTCCCAGATCTTCGAAACTTCGATGGAAAACAACGATTCGCGATCGTCGGGGTAATGACAGCTCGCGGCGCGGAGGCTCGCCTAATCGCGCGACCTAACAAACGTTTACGTGTCACGCATACGTCGTCAGGGGTTCGTTATCTGTTCTTGTTGCCACGGTGTCAAGAAGTTAGTCCTTCGCCCTGGGGGTTGGCCGGCTGTTTTCAGGGGGTGGGGGACAGGGTTGCCTGCGGCCGGCGCGTTTCTTTTTCCTCTTTTCACCCCGACAGACACTGGGAACACCCCCCGTTGTCTTTTGGTACGCCATTAACACCGTCCAGCTCCCTCGAAAGGCCTGGCCGCGCTATCTCGAATCAGGCTTTATTAAAAGACGCGCTGAAAGCGACCGCTTGCGTGGAACTCTTGATTGGCTTTTACGAGCCGGCAGCTGCGGTCCACTATCTCGCCCGAGGAACGACCTCGGGGGAGGATTTCTTAGGTGATTTTACCATCATCCTACTTTTCAGAGAGTCTTACGTTAGGAGACTCTCTGTTTCCCACTGTCTTCCAAGTCAATTATCTATTGAATAGGACTGAACTGCGGATATTTCTGGACAATAAAAATTGTCAAAGTGAATTCTAGGCAGCAGACATTCAATAAAGATATTTTATGACAATTTCGGTTTTCCTCATTTGTGTCATAAATGAATAAATTAATCTGCGAATTTTTCTGAACAATAAAAATTGTCAAAATGAATTCTAGGCAGCAGACATTCAATGAAGATATGTTATGACAATTTCGGTTTTCCTTATTTGTGTCATAAATGAATAAATTAATCTGCGAAAATTTCTGAACAATAAAAATTGTCAAAATGAATTCTAGGCAGCAGACATTCAATGAAGATATTTTATGACAATTTCGGTTTCCCTCATCTGTATCATAAATGAATAAATTAATCTGCGAATTTTTCTGGACAATAAAAATTGTCAAAATCCATTCTAGGCAGCAGAAATTCAATGATGATATTTTCTCACTGAACAGCGGATTTTTCTGGGCAATAAAAATTGTCAGAATTAATTCTAGATACCAGAAATTCAATGAAGATATTTTCTCTGATTTTGCTCTTCGCCTCATTTCTGTCATAAATCACAGTAAAGAACAGACCAATCAGTGAGAAAGTTCTCGAATCCTAAACACTAATTTTTCCCCACGATATCCTAGCCCAGTTTCCATCCACCCTCTCGTCTACCTGCAAGGTGTGCAGGGCCAGTGGGTTAGCGATCCGTGACGGTCGCTGCACCTCCGCGTGTAGCGATACAAAGCCGCTGATTTCCCCGTATTCTCTAAACACGGATCGCAGAGAGGAACGTTCTCTGAAACAGTGAAAAATAGTCGTGATTCGTTTCGAGACACACCCGCGTCTGAAACGGTCATAGAAAACACGGCTCGCGCTGCGATTTCGCAGCCGCCCGTTTCGAATCAACCTTTCTATCTGGTCGCCGACAATGCTCTCCACCTGTGCCCGTCGATTGTTCCGTGATCGTTCTCTGTGATTTTTCCATCAGGTATTATCACGGTGGAACCTCGCTAGTCGTAACCTCCTTTCCGCGACTTATCGGTCGCTGCATATGAAATAACCGATTTCAAAGCAAATTTTAGGAAGTACATTTTAGGGACACCCTGTACAATAAGCAGGAAAATATTGCGAGCCTGTTAATATCTAATGTTACTAATAGACTGCGGATCCTTATGCAAAATAAAAATTTGTCGAGTCAATTACAAGGTGCTGGAACGAAGTAAAAATTGTTATCTCCCTTTATCAATTTTCATACGTTGATAATAATATATCGATATCCTTATTTCTGTCATAAATGCATAAAATCCGCAGTCTACTTATCAGAAAATGGTGCATCGACATTCTGAAGTTTTTTGTTTTTTATTTTGCAATTAGAATCTCAAAGTAGAGATTATTTTGCCATACAATATTTTTCAACACATTATTATACATTAGATAATACAATACAATTACATATAAATAATCGTTGGATGATAAACAAGCAGTTTTTAAACCTATACAATTTTCTTAAATCTTTAATTCACAGGCAATCAGAATAAGTAATTTTACATATTTCCACCGTAGGTTTGGATAGTAAGGCATTGCATAAGAGCGGAAGAAAAAGATGCAGTTTTCGTAGTTGTCTGATAAACTCCAACCTCTGTTAATCAAACATGGGACATTGCCATAGCACGTGGTCGATATCTTGATTTTCATAACCACATTGACATTGTGGATCGTTTACTATGCCAATTCGAGCAAGAGAGCTGGCAAGATTGTAGTGTCCTGATTGATTTTCGGTTGTGGAAGTGTGTGAAGTAGTATACACCTTTAGATAAACCTTCATTCTCTATGATATCAAACGTATTTTGCGTTGCCTCTGATTTAACCGAACATTCTGAAGTGCTTTCAAACTGCTGTTTTATATTGGAAGAATTCCGTTTTATCGTAGATGTATAAGGTCTGTTAATAATTATATCCATCGCAGTGCCGCGTTTCTTCCGCCATCGATCGCCGATAGAGAACCGCGTCGGCGACCTTTCTCCGCGTTCCCACGCGTGAAATCGGGACGAAGAATGGACGATTTCTTTCGCCGCGACTCCGATACATTGTCCGACGGTGTATTATGGATGGAAATTGCACGCTGCAAGCCGGTGCAAGGCCCCCGATCGACGCACGCACCGTCTCGTTGCAACTTCGAACGCTCTCCTCGATTGACCAGGTACACCTCGTTAGCGACCGACGATCCCCATGATCATATTCTCTCACGAAACCCTCCGAGATACACTCTCGCAAAGATGTGCGCTCTTCCCTCGGTTTTCGAGGGCCATAATTGCGGGCATCGCCTCCATCGACGAGCATACGTACACCGTTGCAACGCGATGCAACGCGCTAAAGGATGCGCGGCGACCAGTGATCGGCAACACGGTAATCGATTTTATACGATTGTCGTAAGTGGACTCCAGGAATTGGTTGCGTTTCCAACTTCCCGCTTCAGATTCGCAGAAGACGGGACCTGTAGAAGTTTCTCTTTATGAACCTTATGTGTTAAGTAAAATTAAATGACCTTGTATCGTTGCACGCAAGGGGTGTTTGTGCCCAAATGATGATTTCAAATGTCTACACGTTATTTTTTTTAAGTGCGTGGGTACACTGTAATTTTTATGGAAAATTAAAATTCTTTCCAGCAACTACAAGGTTACTGGAACCAAATAAAATTTTCTTCGACAATTACAAGGATCTTCGTACAAAATAAAAATGTTTTTCATCAATTACAAGGTACTGGAATCGAAATAAAAATATTTCTTATGTACGATAAAAATGTCTTCATCGATTACACAAGCTTTTATGCAAAATTAAAAATGTTAGTTACAGAATAGCATCAACAAGTATTGAAGATTTTCAGATAAAAACTGATCTGGAGTAGAGTTCTCGGTTGACAAAACGAGCCAGCGGAAATGATGTAATTGATTTCTAATTCCTGTGGAGAATGTATGGGATACCGGTTCGTTGGATCGAGAAAAACGATCTCGTAGGAGCACATTGAATTCCCGAGGAGCATCGTCTAAGCGTCCGCGAGACAGACGGTGCCTCGAACTCCCTTCAAACGGGCCATACATTATTAGACGTCGCGAACGGAGGACTTGGCAGGTTGGCAGGTCGTTCCTGACGCGAACGGTACCACCACGGGTTGGTTCTAGGGAGCAAGTGCCCGAAGAAGGAGATCCGTATCTTCACGCTGCGTGCTCGCGTTGCCAGAGATGGAACGCCGACAGCTTGACAAATTACTCCCTGATTCGCGTTTTCGCTAAAATCAATCACCCCGCCGTGCCCGTGTCACCTTTGCACTCTGCTACGCCGGTAATTGCCAGATTCTCGGCTAATTACGTTCCCCGGCCGCGCACAATGCAACCTCGATTAGGTTCTCGCCCAATCTTTCGGCCTCGGACCCGCTGCGTCAGACCTTCGCATTTTCTTTTAATTAACGAGAATCGAACGCTCTCGTTACTGATAATTGAAATCATCGGCGGCCATTGCACGACGTAGTATCTTTGAAAAAAATTGATAATTATGTAGTCCTCGGAAATGTAGTCTTTTAGATGCAACAGGATTTTTTAGACAAAGTTTGACTGCAATTGCGATGAACAGGGACATGTTGTTTCTTTTTTAGAAAATTTCAGAAGAGATTTATTACAACGTTAGCTATAATTATACATGGAGTAAACAGAACAAGAAAATTTGTACAAACTTAAGCATGAGGATGTACAACCATTCGGTTTTTCTTAAACATATAAGTTACAACTTTTTAGAAACGAGTGAATATAAAGGCAGACTTTAATATTGGGCCCAGCCAAAAATATAGAAACGTCCAAAGGCAGTTGGAATTTTACCTTGAAAAGTTTTTTCAGTAGCAGTAATCTTTGCGCATTATATATATTGCACTGCCAAAGCACATGATTAAGAGTTTCACACTCATAGTTGCATCTACACATAGCGCTGTCAATGATGCCAATCCGTCCAAGAGAGCCAGCAAGATGATGATGATCAGCTCTGCTTCTGTTTATTGATACAATGAAATGACGGGATAGATTTGTACCATTAAACCAAGGAAGACGGTTATCCCTATAATAATGAAGAAAATAATATTTGCCTTTATATAACCCTTGATTTTTAATTATTCTTAAAGTGTCGGAAAAGGCTTTTTTCATGAATAGTTCATACAAATCAGTATAAGGAATTTTACATATACCTAAGGAACAGAGAAAGTGGTAGCATTTTTAGCTAAGACATCAGCAACTTCAACAGGGACATGTTCTTACGAAATAAAACTTTTACAAATCATCTATAAAATATAGAAGATAAGAATGTGTATTCTATCGAGTCTAAAATTATGTAAAAATAGTTACGTTTTTTTCTCGCTTCTGCCATAAATGTGTAAAATCCACGGAAATATGGATAACGAGGATCGATATCAATGGTTTCCCGAAAATCGAATGCAGAGAATTGGTGGTAATAAAAAGGCGAGAAGAGATAGTAGGAAGCGAGGAGAGGATCCTCGAAAGATATAGAGACCTTAGGGCACAATACCGTGGCTGTGGGTAGCCATTGACAGAAACGGCCGTGTCATCCAGTCATGATACGTCCCATTGTGCCTCCGAAGGACCTTCTGGAGGCTGCATTATCGTCCTCCTATATCTTTTTATTAGAGCTCCGGGGTCCCGATTTCTCTGCGGGCCTCCGGGTTACCTCGGGGTTCCTCCGGTTTCCTTCGGTGCCCTCCACGGTTAGCCTAACCGCGAGATCAGGCAAGCCCCGGTGAAGAGAGGATGCTGCTGATACGCGCACCGTGCGTCAGCAAGAACGTCTCGTCGATTCGAACGATTCCTCTTCTCGGGCTCCCTTTCGAAACCGGCCGGCGCTCTTCAAAAGTGTAATTAATTTTACTGTGAGGAACGGCTCGCTGCCACTGCCACTTCCACAGAGACAATACAGGCGACGTCACTTTCTAGAGAACGACGCCAGAATGAAATAAATACGGCGGGAGTCTGTTTAGTTCGTCTGCGGTGTTGTCCATCTCCCAGGGGAAATATCAAAGGCCGTGACATTTGAATTTTTGGCAGTCGATTGCGAAATGGTCTGCTTGCGGTGTCGATTATGCGCGTCATGGAGCTAGACTGAAGACAGATAGACTGATGGATACTTTGCGAGGTGATGATTCATACGGTGAATTCAGGCGATAATGGCTTCGATTATGTCGATCGAGAGAAGTTGTGATTGTCTGACATGTTTCATGCATAATAATTGGCTTCTCAATTCTTTACTAGATAATCTGGGTGGAAATAGATTCAATATTAAAAAATTGAATCTACTGTTCAGTACTTTCTACATTCACACATAAAGTACTGCAACTAGTAATTCTGCAATATTAAAACATTTTGACAGTAAAAAATTTCAATATGAAGTTGAAAAAGCTGTATCCATATCCCCTAAAAAGATAAAAATTTTGTGCCCAGTAGTGATCCATAAAAAAATCCCCAAAAATTCACCCATTCCCAGATTTAACAATGCACTAAGATTTTAATTGCTGTACAAATAATTCAAAAAAATTGGAATGCGTAACTGGAAGCTGTACTCGTATTCCGTTCAAAAATTAGAATTTTCTCTCCAGTAATTATTTCTGAAAAAACGGTCAAATTTTACCTATTCTTGCGCAACGAAACTTGTGCGTCCTGAGATGGTATTGCGAATTCGTTAGAAAAGTTAGCACGGCCGACATCATGGTGGATTCAAAAGGGTGTAATGCGACTCGACAACGAAGATCCACGGCTGTGGTCCCCTAGAGGGGCCGGTGACAGGGGTATAAAGGCCCGTCGGCAGGCTTTTGCAGGCTTGTCAGTGTTTTCGAAAATTCGTAGCAGCGGGCAGCGATTGTCCTAAGCGCCTCGGGGTCTCTGACAAAGGGAGTCACCCGCTGACGATCTTGTTGCGAGAGCAACGATCCACCATGCTTGTTCATTCTCAGCCATTCTCGATAATTTCGATAATTCCTTTGTCGTTTCTGGCTGAGCCTGCTGTTGAACTCGCGCGTGAGGAGACTTGAAAAGACGAATTCTGAAATTTGACCCTGCAAAATGCAGCCAATACGACGTCCATTCATATTTCAGAAAAACAGGCAGAATTTGGCTGCTGAACAGAAATTGCTGTTAAACAAGTATAGAAAACGCATTTCATCATGTTGTAATAAATTAAAGTTGAAGTTAAAGAGTTATTCTAGTAATAGGAGCATGTATTTAATGATATATTTAAATAACTGAATTATGCTTACAAGGAGAGTGCAAGGACGTTGTCACACCGATTTAATTGAGACTCTGTATACTTATAGATCTCGATCTTCCATTTACGAATATATACCATTATAGACGCTAACACTCAATATTTTCTTAGATATTCATAAACAAAGTTCTTACATTACTGCTCAAATCTGCTATTGTAGAGGAGGTATATAACGAATATTTATTTTAGAGGTAAATAACGAATTAATTTCGGCTAATTTATTTATAATTTATTAATACGTTTGTTCTTTAACTTGTATATAAATAAATGTGCAATATCTTACGAACAAGTTAATGTTACGCAGCAAATTTATTTATAATTTATTAATCCTTTTGTTCTTCAACTTGTAATAAATGTGCAATCTCATATAGACAAGTCAATGTTACACAGCGAATAAATAAAATAAATAAATATGAAAAAAAAAATTTCACCAAACGAGAATCGAACCCTAGTCCACCGGGTGGAAGTCTCATTGTATACCACTTAAGAACTTTGTTTATGAATATCTCAAAAACTATTGAATGTTAGCGTCTATAATGGTATATATTCGTAAATGGGAGATCGAGATCTATAAGTATACAGAGTCTCAACTAAATCGGTGTGAAACGTCCTTGCACTCTCCTTGTCAGATTAAAAAAATTATATAATTCTTCCTCCAAGTGATCAGCAGTGTATTAAATTACATTAAATTATTATGGTTCTTGAATTACTGAAGAGGGACAAAAATTCCTTCTGTTTCCATATGCAAGGAATTATTTTTCAATAATACTGGACTGTGGATCATCATGGAAAATTTGCTTTTCGCTCGAAATGCATCGCTATACATACTTCCAAGGGAACGTCTCAATGAAATCGAGCAGGAGGCAAACACCGGCTGTCCGTGTTCGCATCAGGAAAGCGATTCGGCTGGACCAGAAACGTTCGAACAAAAGTTACTGCGGGAAAAGGGACGGATGGCGCCGGGTTTTCCCATACCGTTGAATCGTATCGAATCGAATCGAAGCGAGATAAGACGAGGTATGGCGGGACGGCACGCGATCCTCGGCAAATTGATACGGCCGAATAATAACTTTATCTCGGCTGGTGGCCATCGTCGAATGGACCGATCAATTCGCCTAACGTCTTTTTAACCCAATTAATTAGCGCGAGCCCCGCCGCCACTGGCCCGCTAATGCGAAATACTTGTAGTTGACCGGCAGTGACGTCACCGCCGCGTCATCCGTCCGGAGCATCCCCCGCGAAACTACGCCCCTCGCTTCCGCCCCGGATAATTGATATTAATCGCCGTAATCGCCGTTCGATACGTTCGACTTTTGTCTCACGGTTTAACGATCTCGTCGTACGGCGCGTTTCATACAGTATGATCGAAAAGGAACACAGGACTCTGATGGTTTCCTTGTAAAACAAACTCAAATTTCATTCATTAATCCTTCTGTCGGAGTTCTTTCACCATTTCCATCGATTGTCTAGTGTTTATGAATTTTTTGTGCTCAAGGTCATGGGATGGTCGTGGTGGTTGGATACATCTGACTTTATGAGATTAAGAAAAATGTTTTTCGAGATATTCAAGATAGAGCTCGGACTTTTACCCGGATATATGAGATAACCCGGGTACCCGAGTACCGATGAGATACCCGAGTATCCGGGTACCCGGGTATCTCATAAGACATAAGTCATAAATGATTTTGTGCAATTTAAAACAATAATGTAATTAAAAGAACATTGATATATTAATTTAAATTTATTAAAATCGTTCAAGAGAATAAGTAATCGTAATATATCGTCTGCTTTTTCCTATTGATGCGAACGATTTTTATTTTGTATGAAGATCTGCACTGTATTCATGAAATACCCAGGTACTCGGGTAATTTTTGTTTACACGAATATCCGGAAATTCGGGTAATGCTGTTTCCCGAGTAATTTTTGTTTACCCGGATATCTCATAAGTCACAGCTCTAATTCAAGATGCTCGAGTTAGGTGGGACACCCTGTATAATACATCAGCAAATAATAAAAATGGAGGGTAGCCATATAAAATACAAATTCCGCTTGAACATTGAGTTTGACCAAGCCAATTGGTGTCGACTTATGGACTTCTGTTCACGGAACAGCTGGAATCGCACGAAATTCCAGGAAACCGTGTCCCAGGGTTTACCAAATCGAACTGGTCTCCATCCAAGCGAGAATCGACAGGTCTCTGGTTGGAAGCCGAGGATCAGCGGCGCAAAGGTAGCGAGCGCGTAGTGCGACGATCTCGGGCCGATCTCGATCCGTAAGACCGATACGCGTCGCACGTGAGGATCGACAGAAGATACCAGGCAGATAAACCATTTGGGACAAGCTCGGACCGACGTGTCCTGTCGCGTGACGTCGTCCGCGAGAAACCGTCAGTCGATCGAGGTAGGAGGAAGAGAGCCTGCTCTTCCGCTTTGATGTGACCGCCGCTGCCCACGAGGCTCTCTCGGAATCAGCTGGGACGGCCGTTTGACATTTTCACTACGGGGGACTCGAGCCACGGATAATAATAGGTTCAACTCCGGTCCCGGGACCGAAGAGCCTGTCTCGTGTCCACCTGAAATTGCCTGGAAACACATTGGTACGAGGGTCTCTCCTTAACCAACGATCTTCAGGTCCTCCGTTCGATTTTTCCGGATCTGTGATCGCGAGAGGATCGACCTGGATTAGTCGAAACGCTAAACGGATACGCTGGTGTTCCAGCGCAGCCTAGCAAAAACAGAAGCCAATCCCCCTCGTTGCCTGGCAAAGGTAAATCGAGTTGACTCGGATCGTGGCAGGTACGATACCTCTTCTTCCTCTTCCTCTTCTTCTTCTTCTCCTTCGGAGCTTCGTCGTTTTTGTTCTTTTCAGACGCTGTTTGGATAGACCCGAGAAATCTCGAGGACAAATTTGTTTCTACTCTAAACACCGTTTGTTCTGCACCGCTCTTCTTCAAGGATCCGTGCACGTTCGATGGGTTGCCAAGGATACGTTTCTTTTTGACACGTTGGAGATGGGGCAGCTTTGCGTAGACTGGTACGCGGTTCTCAGAGAAGTGTTTGCGGATTTTTACGCTACGGCTTCGGCTCTGCGAGATTCCACTTCGTTCACGCTGCTAGGTTGGAATTGTTGGTTTTTGAAGGTTTGTTCTTTA
>CM052334.1:18443459-18676273 GCA_028455595.1 Lasioglossum vierecki | reverse complement strand
CTGGAAATAGAAGAGACTGTGACAAAGGGAGATTAAAATGGAATTTTTAAAATTCTTATGATAGACACAGATTAAAAATTCAAACACCATGGCAATTTAAAAAGAAAATCGGCTCAGCTTGTGGGACTTCTGTCCATCAGTGTCTTCTATAATCTGCCAGCGAGTCTCTCGCGCGTAAAAATAAAATGGCCGAATAAATGTAGTCGATGAATATTACCGTTCGAGTTATTTGACTTGCGTCGAACGGGGGATGGTCACGCGGTGAAATTCGTCGGGCAAAGTTTCGGTTGTACATGTAATGAAGTAACCCTGCCCGTACAAACGTCGGGATTAATTCGAGAGAGTTTTCAAACACTCGGGCCGGTCCCGGGCACAGAGAGCCCATTATACCGTTGTTCTCCGCTGGTACTCGCGTTCTGCATACGTGAAATATCCACCGGCGAACAGTTGTTCGTAGGAGCAATCTAAACGAAACGGAACAGGGCAGATCGGCCGCCGATCAACGTACATTAGAGAGTAAGAGAAATAGAGAGAGAGAGCGAGAGAGAGAGGGAGAGTCGACGAAAACGACGTGCACGGTTATGCTGCCATTCCGCCACGGGTTCTTGTTCATGGGGCGTGACGCGTTTCCACGGGGTTTCATTGTCCGCGCTATTCACCACGGAGAATACCCCATGGAAGGTGGCCGACGGGACAGGAAAGAAAGATTTGCGTGAGGTATCGTTGGCGTAACTAAAGGCTACCGAATGGGAGACCTGTCGCGAGGCTCCCCCATGGCGTATGAAAGGAGGGAAAACCGGGGGATAGACATGCAAATTCCGAGTGCCAGAGAACAAATTTTCGTCGATTCCTATCCTCGACGCCCACGCTTGTTTTCGCGACGGATCGAGGCCCTCTGAGAACCGTTTCCCTTTGTGCGAGGCGCCATTGTTGCCTACGAGAGCTTCCGATGGGAGACGCGCTACGTTCGAACCGAGCCTCGTCGATTCTCTTATTATCGATTTTGCAGATTGCTTATGCTACTCTCAATTTTTGTACACGAGCGAGTCGTATTTTAATAAATTCTTCTAATATTATATTACAGATTACTTTGAAAATATTCGGAAGCCATAAATGTAACCTGAAGAAAATTAATATTTTAGTACATCAATGTATAAGATGTGATAAAATATTATCAAACTCGGCAGCCTCGAGAGACTGCTCTACCGCACCGTCAAGTCCCTATAAACTCTCGAAAGGAGATCCTTCTCCGAACACCCGTAGTAGAGAATATCGAGGACAGAAAATTTCGGTCGCGATGCCTACGGGAACACCTGAGCCAAGCGACCGAGGAGCAAGCACGCAACAAACGAATCGAACCGTCTAAAAATGGAAACGGCACGGCGCGGCGGCCTCGAGGAGAAACGAGCGGACAAAACGGGTCTCTCTCCGCTTCTAGGTCGACACACGCCCCCTGTCAAAAGGAAGAGTCGCACGAAATCGTCATCGGTGGCCGGCGAACAATCCTCGCGATGATCTCGAGAGACAACGCCGACTACCGAGTTCCCGATGGTCGAGTCGTGCAATTAACACCGAACCTATGGGTGGCCAAATGACCGGTTTCAAATATTGCGTTTTGTTCACTTTGTAAAGATGCTTTCGTGAGAAATTGACGAATCGGAAATTTTTGTAAAGGAATCGGACGACTGTTTTGAACCGAGAGTTTCTATAAACATTTCCGATAATTTGGACTGCACGGTAGAATTTTTTCAAAGTTCCAAAAAAGATGTTTTCAAGGTTCTAAATCGGAAGATTCCCTCAAGCGTCCGAATCGGGCCTCTAGGAGACGTTTCTCGTGCTCGCGTGAGACCCGACCTGTCTTCTGCGCCGGAGGAAACGGACTTTCGCAATGGCGTCGGCTGATTACGTAAAGGACGGCCCTCGCAGTCAGCCCTGACACGATCTCCTCGTCGGCGAGGATCGATCAGGCCCGATCGATTGTCCTCAGACGGGACCGATCGACATTTGCACCAGCAGGCCCCCCACGGACCCGAAAACCTGATTCACAGATTTCTTATCCGTCCCAGACTGCAACAACAACAGACTGCTACGCAAAACAGTTGTGAAAAACGACTTTTAGTATTCCCTCTGTAATTCCGGCCAATCATAATTTTTTCAAAAAAGTCCAACTCGTACAATCCGATATCAAGAAAGTTTTTTTTTAAAGAGTGTTCAACAAAGAATTGAACGTCCATCTTTATAGCTCACAGAGAATGTAAATCTCGTCGATCAGGTCATCGAGCGACACTTCGCGAAACGAGTAATTCAGTTTCGATTCTCTCGGTCGTTGGATGCAAGCCGATGTTTAATCGCGTTCCGTTATTATCGTCGCTTACGAACGCGCTCGCAACTGGCAATTTTCAGTTCGATGCCAGACGTGTCTTGCCATACCATCGTTCGTACAAAGTAAGCAAGAAATCACTTATTATGTCGTTAGGCGGATTACAAGGATACCGTTTGCGCAATCCGTCTCGACTTCCCGGGACGCAATGACGTCGTCTTCGCGGTAGTCGAGACGAAATCTCCGAGCGTTTGCGTGTGGCCCAGCCAGCTAGCCAATGAAAGATTTAATGGGTCATTTATTCATCAGACTTAACTTCGGTAATTATTCATGTACGTTTAAACGTATATTTTCGTAGGCTAGATATTAAAACTACCAAGAAAATACTATTAAAACCAATATAAAAAACAAGTATTAAGATCATGTGTTCATATACAAGGTGTCCCTGATCCAGCTGAAGTTGAATTTCGAACAACACTAAATGAATTCGTCTCAGAATAGGGTACTGACTCACCTACATGCGAGAAAACATACAGTTTCACATTTAAAAAAACACAGAGGTCATCTTGAAAGGAAGCAGGTACACCTAGAGAAAATTGGTGATCACTATAAAACGTCCACCCCGAAACAGGCTAAGTTTTCTTTGAGATATTTTTACGAGCTGTAGTTTGAGAGATAATCGAGGCTTGCAGAGTCTAGTATCTTGTTGACCGTAGCTAGTACATTTCGCGAACTGAGAGAAAAATCAATTTCCACGGAGCGAAATCACAATTCGAAAAAGGCTGGACGTCGAAAACCGCGCCAGGAGCGTACCCAGTCCTCTTGGGAGCAGCACTGAGGGTGAAAGGAGGGTCGGTTGGTACAGTTCGGGGGTGGATCATTGAAACAACGAGGGTGCATTGACGCGTACGTGGTAAAAGTCCGATGCTGTCCGGTCCGGCCGCGTTTCCCGAAAACAAAAATCCTGACGTGTCTGCTCCGGTGGTGTGGGGGAGCAGCGTGTGTGCTTTTTGACCTTTAAAAAAGGCAACGGGAAAAAAGCGACAACCATCAGTAGAGAAAGAGAGAGAGAGAGAGGCGGAGAGGGGGGGAGAGAGAGAGAGCGAGAGAGAGAGAGAGAAAGCGAGAGATAACTGAAAGCCCGACAGGAAAGGCCGGTCGATCGGAGCCAGGCAGCCACGAAATGGAGATTCGAGTGCATGCATACATAACCGGCGCGGGACGCGATGATGCGGCCGGGACGTAATATCAATACGCCGCGGAGGCAGGATAGTCGCGTCTGATTTTCCGAGCGCATCGGCACGTGGATAATGTTTTAATGGAGTTTGCAGAGTGCGAGAGAACCGAGAGAACGACAGGGAGAGCGAGAGACAATGAAAGAGCGAGAGAGAGAGAGAAAGGCCAGCCGGAGAGGGCCAAGGGTGAGCCCGCCACGGTTTACATACCATTTACTCGCGCCCTGTAACCTCGGCTTCGGGGAACCTAACCGGCTGTTTACTGTGCTGTACAAACTGTGCTCGCGTCGCTGCCGCGTACTTACGACGCCCTGCATCCTTACCGATACCCGCGAGATATCGAATCTTCCCTCTGATTGATAAGCACGCCAGTTAGTATTCAGAAATGCCGGTGTCTGCGATGGACTTGATTCTTGAGACTCTGTGCACGAGGATCAGTCGAATATTAATCGGATTTTGCTGGCCAGGTGCATTATCTTTCGATCATCATTTGTTTGGATCACTATCTCTATCGAATATATCGAAAACTTTTGTAACGAAATATCTGGCATTTTAAGGGACGCAGCGAATGAGAAGTATATTTTTATATTCAATTTTTTATGACATATCAAAGTGATTGACGTTGTCCTTCCATTGGCAACGACGTGGTATTGAAGAAAGGTGCATTGATTTTGAATGAACTCAAGGCCATCTTGAGATATATCAGAAAAATGAGACGTGTTAAATTCGATGCTTCACTTAAAATGCTACACGATTCGTTAAAATGTTTTCTGAGACTCACAGATTTCGACACGTAGTAAATGTTTTTGTGTCACGTCGGAATTGATGAAATCTAACGAAGGATTTAGTGATGCAAATTTTCCATGTACACGGTAGAACAGTTCAAACGAATAATTGCCCATGGAGAACTAAGTATCCTCGATCGGTGAAAGAGTTGATCCTTCTAGAAGAAAGTGAACGACAAGCGAATCGAGACAGTGGTGGGCGTGCCCACCGGCATAAACTCGAGGGTAAACATTGTCTTTTATGAAAGCCATCGATACGCGGTCGGGCAAATATAATACCGGGGCAGAAATCCCGTGAAATGTAACGGACGGCTGACCGGGCGGCGTGCTCTCGCACACGTCTCACAAAAATGCGTTTCACTCGCCGTGTAAATCCAGCCGGCACACCCGACACCAACGAGAACAACCATCCCTCTTTCTCTCTCTCTCTCTCTCTCTCTCTCTCTTTCTCTGAACCATCGATGTTCGTTCGTCGAAAAATTCGTTGTCGCGCCTAACCACCCCAATGCCGAGTCAATCCAGGAAAAAAGGTAACAAGCTCACGTCATGGCAAAACAAATTCGATGAATTGCCCAGTCCGACGTGTTTCCGCATCCATCCTCCCTCTCCGTCCCTGAAATTTTCCCTCGGAACAGTCGATTTTACCGAAAGACCGTCTTTCACATTTTTCGAGCTTCTTAGATCAAAAAATGTAACAATTCACTTCCTTTGCTAAATGCGTTTGCAGTGATTTAAAAAATATTCAGACACTATTATCTGTAAGCTAAACCACGGTCAAATGACCAGCTTCTTATTTTACAATTACTTAAATTACAGTATTTCCATAACAATAGCACGGTTGCATTTCATGCAAATTTTATCCAGTGATCATCCAACAACATAAAACTCTACAATAATTTCACTAGTTGAATGAGTCAGTATGAAACAGTCAAAATATTGGAAAATTCAAAACATTTGATAAAAATGAACAATCCAAAACCAGCGAAAGATGAAACAAGAAGTTCGAGACATCGAAAGGAGATCGTTCAACCTAAACACCGTAGACTGGGCCTCGAGCCGGTGGGCCCGATCGATAATCGGCGATCGTCGTGTCTGGTGCACGATGGGAAAGCTGGTGGTCGTGTACAGTGTCCAGTGTACAGTACACGGATCCATCAGTGTTGTTCCTTTTTCCCGACGCGATAACATTAAGAGGGCGGCGTTATGGTTACGGTGCGACGCTTCGGGGCCTTGCGTCGACGATTGTCGTTGTAGGTGCCATATCGGGCCCCTCTGTTCGCTCCGCGAGCGGTCTCGACCCTCGCTGGGGCCCGCAGCGTGGGATCAATAGAAATCACGGAGTCATCGCGATTGGGCGCCACTTGTCATTAATGACTATCCGATTTTCGATTTAATTAAACCGCGATGACGATCTTGCCACCTAGACGTCCCGCTTTCGATCCTCGAGACATGAGGAACATCGGCGTGCTCTCCTCGGTGAGAATGATCGCTGTTAACCAGAACTCTGTCTCTCTCTCTCCCTCTCTCTCTTTTTCTCGAAGAAGATGAAGAAGAGGAGGACGAAGATGGGCTTTTTCACGTCTCGATTACTCTCGTTTACTGAGCACCGCGAGGGGCGTGGTTTAGGCAATAAAGATCCGCGGACCGAGGTAATTTAACTAGCTCGTTTGCTTTCGAGCGGCGTACCTTTCATTGATTCCGAACCTTCAACCACCTATCTGCGTGCGATTATGCTATTGCGCTCTTTTTTGCGACACGTGAACGTCTTCTGGAAGTGTTCTTCTCATTCTGTCGATTGCGAGTAGAATCGTTGATACGCGTTTTTAAGCAGCTCTGACGATGTGCTGCCCATAATCACTCTAGGTGGTGAATTATGATCACCAACCCTATCGAGCATAAAATGTGACTAGCTGTTTTATAAAAATTGCAAAACTGAATTTATTAAGAGTTCTCGTAATTCTGAAAGCAGGTGCTTGAATGAAGAAATTTGTTTAATAATCCAAAACGTCTTCTGGAAGTGCTCTTCTCACTCTGTCGGTTGCGAGTAGAATCGTTGATACGCATTTTTAAGCCTGCTCTGACGATGTGCTGCCCATAATCATTCTAGGTAGTGAATTATTAATACTAACCCTAGCATAAAATGTGCCTAGTTGTTTTATAAAAATTGCAAAACTCAATTTATTTAGAGTTCTTGTAATTCTGATAACAGGTGCTTGAATGAAGAAATTTGTTTAATAATCCAAAAATTAACTTGGTCAAGGTTAGTGTTAACTATCGCAATTTCTATTCTTTGGTCCAGTTGTCTGTTTGCCAGATTAGCAACTTTTATCAGCTACTCGACTTTGTATGTACTTGCAATTTCTGCCTCCTAAGCTCTCGACCACCTTGCCTCTGTTTCTCTTGGCGCCATCTCTTGGTCGCTTTGGAGTTCAGAGACGCGCGTCGAGCATATTTAAGTGTATCATACTTTATACGTAGTCTTTTGGTTTATTTCGTAGCATAAAAAATTCTATATTTTAATATAATTCAATCAAGTCTCAATATATAATTTGATTACAAGTTCTCACTTCTGATCTTCCTATTTATGTAATTTATTGTTTTGATTAATGACATTTATTTCTGAATGCATGCAATTATTCTTGTTTTTGCCAAGGGGTCGTTAAAAACAGTACTTAATAATAAAATTAACTTATAACAATATATACTTTATAACATTACTTACAGAGAGTATGATAGGATATTATATGGTACGTGTCTTCCCTCAAGGCGACGGGGTAAAAATAAGACATTACACCGTTGATTGTTTGTCATTATATCGAACGGGTCTCTTCTTACCCTTTCGGCCGATTAATCGGTTCCCGGTCGATAAATTCGCGGCGGTTCCACGGCGGCACAGATTGATGGGGCCCCAGATAGAACGAGGAAAGATTAACGTGCACGGTTTCGATTAATGTTTTCGTCGTACGCGAAACGCGGGAACCGATACCATCTTCAAACCTGTGCGCGAACACACAGGTGTGTCTACGTGGACGTGTCTATACGGGGTGTCTTACTAAAAATTGCCTGGCAATACTACCAGACTACGGATCTTTTTGCAAACTAAAAATGTTCTGCATTGATTGAGGGAAGCAGCAATGAAATAAAAATTGATTTCATCCCTTCATGATTTAAATAATATAATCATACATTTTTCTAATCTATTACTGTTTTATATTTCACCCAACCAATTTTTTCTTAAATGCATAAAAATCCACAGAATAACCCATACTTTATTGAACGGAGATGAACCTAACTAACTAATTAATGTACCTAACTGAGAGTTGAAGAACGATCTGCGAGTTGCAATTTCCACAGACATGCATCTCGTTCATCACTGGACGTGTCACCCTGTGGTGTGGGAAATAATTGCGTGCGAGAATAAGCTCGAAACGGAACACCCTGTACGTGTACGTGGCTGCGCGGTAAGAACGCCTATAAACTTTCGTGTCCCGAGATAGGGATCGTCAGGTGCGAAAAGCGTGACGGTTTCTGGAGGGAAAGCGCCTCGAGACCTTACGGGTGTTTCGACGACTATATACGTCGACGCGATCCGTGTCTCTGTTTGTGAGAAAGGAGCGCGCGCCGCTTCGGAACCGCCGTGTCCGTGGGCGTTTTCCCTTACGCGAAACCTCGTTGCGATCTATAGTCATCGGAAATGCGATTCCCGTCGAGCACAGTCGTTCCTCCAATTGTCTATTACCAGCCCGAGGATCTCTATGCGGTGAAAAAATTGTGCAAGTTCACTGCAAACTTCTACCTGATAGATTTTACACTATTTTTTATATTCATTTTTAACGTTGTTCTTCAGAATTAATCCTTCGCTGCATGAATCTTTAATTACGATGAAAAAATTAAAAGAAAGTCAGTTTTTGTGTTTTATTCAAGAAAAAAATTTAAACAACATTTTTAGAAGAATAAAAATAAATATACATGGTAAGAAAACATATTCTTAGTTCACTATATACCAGATTTGTTAACTGTGTCGGGTATGGTACATTATATGCAGCGAAGGGTTAACCAAGAATTAGATTTGGATAGAATTTAAGTCTGGGTCAGAACGGACCCAGGACATCGACTTCTTCTGAACGGATCTCAACACACATACTCACGCTTCGGCACATTGCATCCAAAAATTTAGTTCCACGTCTTCGGAAAAGCAGTGGCGGGTTTAACGGTAAGCGAACTAAGCAGCCGCGTAGAGCCCCAAATTTAGCAGCATTAATTTTTTACAAAAAAAATTCATTTTATTTACAAAAACTTAAGACAAGGCTGTGTGTAAATCTCCAAAATTTTTACCGCTTGGTACCTCCACTTGACTCGTGTTGTCACTACACGAGAAACCACTCGATTTCAATTCCCTTTAGAACCTTTACAAAAGCAATTCCACAAAAGAATGACAACGACTCAACTCGCCCTACCGTCAAGTGAGAGAAGATTCGAAAATGATTCACTAGGATCGCAATTGTTTAAAAAATATCGCTGTCGAGGGTCCGTCGGTGACGTTTCCGGGGCGACATCGCTTGGGTCGTAGTACGCCGGTCGTCCGTACGCGGCGAGACACCCTGGCGGCAGCAGCAGGTTGATGGATGCCGGGTCTCACGAGAGAGAGACTGTTCTCGGGTGGTGGTGGGGCTGGTCCGTGGCGGCGCGGGTACATTCCATCCCGGTCGTCGAGTATTGGTAGCGACGACGGGAGACGGTCGGTGGCGGGTATCGGTGTGCCTGTTGGCGGAACTGTCCTGGAGTTCCCGGTTCGTTGGTGTATGTTGGAGTCTCGCGTGTATTGATGCGGTGGGATGGGTAGGGGGCGAGTCCGTGGACGCGGCGGTGTTACGGGGAGGGGGTAAGTAAGTACGACGACGGTGGGTGCCAGGGCGACCCTAGGTTGGCGTCCGTAGGATACCGTCCGGGGAGAGACAGACAGAGGCGAAGAGAAGAGAGACACACGGAGAACGGTCGGCAGAGCGAGCCAGGCGAAGGCTGGATGCCGCGAAAGGAGACAGAAACAAAACGAAAGGACAGGGACCCGGTCTGCTCTAGAGGGTGGGAGGGAGGGAGGTAACGCGGGGGTGGGAGGTGCCGGTGTCGGAGGGCGATAGTGGGGGTACCGTTTGTCCACGGTCACCAACACACGCGCTAATCCGTGGCGCGGCCAAACAGACGACGACTCTCTTTCTAACCCCGTCCGTTTCTCCTCTCTGTTGTTGCAGCGCTGGCGCGACTCTCCGGTCTCCACCAGCAGCGGCCGGGTGGGGATGTCGTCTCCAGCCCCCGAGTCACTGGAAGGGAGGACAAAAGCAGCGTAGGGAGGGCGAAACAGGCGACGCCGGCGACCGCGGTGACGACGACGCCGACGACGCCGAGGGAAGGAGCTCGCGGCGGCGGAGGCGGAGGTGTCGATCCCAGTCCAGTTGGTGGGGAATCGTCCAACAGTGGGGGGACCGGCACTAGTGGGGGAAACGGTAGTGGGGAGCACGAGGGTGGAAGTGGTGGCGGTTCTACCGCTGGTGGGGGTCACCAGGGTGGTGGAAACGACGGTGGTGGGGGACGCGATGTCGCGGAGAAGGAGGAGAGGCCACCGGCTTCAGAGAGTGTCGAGCCGACGGCCGCGTTTGACGTCGCATCCCTCGTACTCTACGGCTCGCGCGCACTACCGATACGCCTTAAGATCTTGCTCGATCAGTTGTTCAACCAGTTGCCGCACGCGCAAGTGACACGTTTACTAGCCGCTTTCGGCTGGACGTACGAGGATTACGCAAGGGGATACATACTGCAGGTGAGTCGTTATCCACTGTTCTGCGAATTCACGGTACCAGCGTACGCGACCACCGCACCGTACCCGAGGAGTGTGAACCTCGCACCACAGTTTGGTGAACAGTGTTCGCGGAGGATTAGAGGATATCGATTTGTGCTCGACTGGACCGATGACGGACGAAGTGACAGTGTGACGTTCTGTTAGGATCCTAGCTCTTGTAGGATTTGTGATGGAGACAGTGTGGGCTAGAGTATCAGGGCTTTGTTGATCTTCTAACGTAAATTTGGTGGTCATTCTTATCGTTGTTTATACAGTCTTTGGAAGGGTCTTTGGAAAAGTCTTGGGAAGTGGTGTTGATCGCAGGATAGTGGAATAGGATCTTCGCTGTCAGACGAATCGTTGGTTAGGTTAGTAGTTCACCTTTGGTAGAGGTAGGCGGATACTAAAAAGCGGCTGACGAATTCAACACTATAAATAAATTGTTGACCTACAATTTTTTCGTCGTAAACGAGCTTCGATAATGAACTTTGTCGGATTGATTTCGAAAATCGGAGAAAGTGACAATTAGGGACCAGTGACGGACACTATAAATCGCTGATGTATACATTCTTGGGATCATGTATTTCGTAATACTGACTTCATAAATTGAGGAACGGAAAGTGACAATTAGGGACCAGTGACGGGCACTATAAACCGTTGATGTATGCACTCTCCTGATGATTTGATTGTGATCTTCAGTGACGATCGAGGACCAGTGACGGACACTATAAATCGTCGATGTATCAATTCTTCATTCGACGATAGCCATTGTGAACTTTTGTGATATCTGCCTCGTTGATTTGGAAGCATAAGATGACGACCGAGGGTCAGTGATGTTCGAGGACCAGTGAAGATGCGAAACCAGTGATGGAAATTATCGATCTAAATATTCTCCATAAACGAATCGCAACCAATTGTGAAATTTTGAGCTGATCTACCTTGAGACCAGAAATCATTGATCAGTGACAATCTAGTGAGGATCTAGAACCAGTGACGGACACTAAAAACCATCGTTCAAAATTTCACGAAGATCGTGAATTTCGTGCGACTCGACAAACAGCAGTGAGAATCGAGGATCAGTGAAAAAGTTCACCAGTGATCTCAACGCCGAGTGATCGTCGTCGATCTCGCCGCGTGATCGACGACGGGCAGCCTGCGCGGCCGGGATCGATCCCGGAAGCTTGGGACACAGTGAGAACGCATCGTCGATCGGTGTTTGAAAGTGCAAGATCGCGGAGCAGTGATCGTGTGCGTCGAGATCCTCGAGATCGCAGTGATCGTATGGAAATCGGGATGCTCGTTCTTCCTGCAGGATAGATCGCGAGAGGATCTTCAATGTTCTCGATCGTTCGAGTGTTCGGTCGAAATCTTCGATCTCGGGGAACTATGAATCAAAAGATTCGCCAGATGTACTTTTTACGATCGGGGTACTGTGGTGTTGTGAGGTCGACGGTGACGGAGGATCTATGAAGATCGGTGGATCTCGAGAAAGAGGAGGAGAATTGGGGAGATTTTCGAGTGAACGTTTTGGACTTTGTGATGTGGAACACTTAGAGACTGTTCATCTGGAGACTGGAGATCAGAAGATCTAGAGGATCTAGAAAAATGTCGCAGACTCTGTGGTGCCGATGACCTTGTATGAACAATGTGCTCGCAGTAAATAACATTGAACAAACTATTTCTGACGTTCTCGAGAACTGGTCAACAGTGTAAAGTGAAAACTGCGAATGATCGATCATTCTTATTAACGTCATACATTTCCACGAACTAAATATGCAGTAAAGGAAAAATACTCCGAAGTGTCAGAAACAGGATGATGACGCTTTAATATGGTTCTCTGAAGGAAAAAACCGATGCATTCTTCCAGGAGACAACTCGGAAGATCGTTTTGTGAGAAGTGTGGTACAACTGTTCTATTAAAACCGATGTTCGCTAGAAGTTGTTTTATGGATCTTCGTTTGTCGCCTGTGAACTGTCAGCAGAATCAGAACTGAATAATCTGGTGCTCCAAAAAATTCTGAAGGAATCATAGAAACAATTACAACAATCTCAACGATGCCTGTGGATCGACTATCTATTCAAAGCGATCAATTGCGACGATGAAAACCGAAAAATCACGCAGAGAATTTAAACAATTACGACAATTGAACAATTTGAAAGGAATTTCTCGATGAACTACAATGGCAGACAGATAGAGTAATTATTCAGAGCCAGCAATTATGAACGCGAAAACTGATCCATCGACTCTAACCTGAGCGGAAGAAATCAGCGATGCAACGCGATAGGGCATCGAAGAACAAGTTGGCACATCCCGATTGAATTTATTACTATTTAGTCCTAGAATCAGTCTTAAAGGATCAGCAAATTGAAAAGAATAATTAATTTTGAAGAAACATCGAGGTGCGTCCATCGTCAGGGTCAATTAGCCCGGAAGATTAGGATCGAAAATCAGCTACGTGGGAGAGGCGGTGCGATCACGAGGGAGAGGACGAAGCGGGGAAGCTGTAATAGAGAAGAGAGAGGAGAGAGGAGAGAGATCGGAACGAGGCATGTTCCTGGGAAACGTGTCGCGGCGTAAATTCCGCGGAACTTTGAAAACACGCGCGTACACACAGGGCCGAGGCATTAATCTCGCGAGTCGCGCTAGAAAATGGCCAGTATCCGTGTAAACTGAATTGCGCCGATGTCAGCGTGAAATTAAAACGTATGGGGAACCGGTTTTCTTCTCTCCGGCGCGCGAGAGAAGCGAGAGCGCGCACCGAACCAAGCGCGCACCTTGAGCGCACGGTGTTCCGCGTGGACATGTCGTGCGCTCTCCGAAGACAACCGCGACGGCCTGGAATTTAATCGCGAGTTATGCGAGCGAGCACCGAAATCGGCTTGATCTTTGACCGATGCTGCACACTATCTTCCAGTTTGCAACTTCGTTATTCCGCAGTGTGCAACTTCGATGCAGTTGCCACAGGGTTCTGTCTTCTTGTAAATAATTCATCTTTTAATCATCTTTTTGAATTTCTTGTTCGTTTACAAATTTGTAGATTTGTGTTTTGCTACGAAGCTTTGATTGGACATAGGTGTCGAATGATATTAGAACGAAAGTAGGAGTTAGGTGGTTTGATGTTCAAGGTAGAATCAGAATAATTTCTTTCAGCGAATAGAGGTGTCTTCTTGTTTATGAGTACTATCAGAGACGTGTTAGAGAGTATTGTCCAGCTGTTTTCTTTATGAGTTTTGAATTCCATTTCAATCCGAGAATGCGTCGCCACAGAATGGTTAAACAAAAACCGACGTGCACAAACAATCAACTGTCGCGTAGCTATTTTTGAAGCTTCTTAATACTGAATTGACTGGCTTTGCATACGACATGTCAATCTTTATTTAGACACTGTGCGAAGAAACGTGCGGATTCCGATAGACGGTGGCAGTTGCATTTGTGTTTTATAAATAGACTGCTAGTAGTAATATTTAAAGAATTTGAGAATAGTGGTGTTACAAATTTTATAAAATTATTAGGATAAGATCTTCCAGTTGATACAATTTTTATTTCGCATGAAAATCTGTAGACTGAAAATTCGCAGTACTAAAATTTCGTGGAATAAAAACGAAATAATTTTGAAATGCTTTTTTTTAAAAATGTTTTCTTCTCTGAACGGATCAAAAGTTGATTGTCCTCGCGTTTTCTCTTGCCAATAAAAATTTCTTTCTCAGATTCCGTTTGCACTCGCGGAAATCCTGATGTGCGTGTGTGGTCCAGCGAATTTGGTGTTGCGGTGTGTCGTAGGTTCGGGCAGATTACTCAAAACTGGCGGAACGTGTCCGGAATGCGTATCCGGGGCCGCCCTTCGTTCGTTCACGCACGTTTTTCTGCTGTTCCGAGTCCAACCCCGAGGCCCTCCCGTACTTGAAATCACGATAATGGGTGATTACGATGCCCGCAGGGCCACAATTTTTCCCTGAAATTCTGTTAGTTTCCGAGGCGTCCCCGCGACTCCTCTCGCCAACCCGAAACACGCTGTCCATCATGCTTAAGCGATTTCGCCCTCTGGAAACGATATTTCAAGCCCCATCTCTCTCTCTTTCTCTCTCTCGCCGGGAAACAAGACTGAAATGACAGTAACAATCTTCTTAACCGCTTCCTACCTCCGCTTTGCGATTTATCGTCCCCTGCCCCGCCCCAGTTCCGCGCCGATTTTGCTTGCTATAAAACGTTTTTGCTCGAATTCTCTGCTCGGAGTTTGTCAAAACACGATTGTGTGTTCGGTGTGCTGCGAAGTCGAGTTCTTTCGTTGAAATCGGCGGATCAAGGGGAGCATGTCAATTTTATCTTCCTTGTGTCACTAAATCGTGTTTCGAATTGAAACGCATTCATTAGAACAATTTGTTCCGTGAAACTAAGCAATCTCAGGTTACTTGTTTCGTGAATTTGTGCTTAAGATTAAATTTATTCGACCTTTATGCGATTTATATTATATTTGTTTTACTAAATAAATTTATTGAATTATTTATCAAACATCTTCACAACTTTAATGATTGTGGAATAGTAAATCTGGAACCGGTCATTTGACCAGTGGTGGTAGGATTAGTGTTAAATTGCTCGTTTCATTACTCTGAATTTCACTACGAAATTCATTCACTTTCGTAAATGCAAAAAAGAATCACTAATGACACGTCGTTCGCAAACACAATTTCACACATTTCTCTAGAAAGTCGCAACACAATGTTCTATCTATCCTGTCTAAAATTCGCGTAGCAATACGCTGCCTGAAAATCACACCTCGCGGACCCGTTACCGAAATAGACACTGTCGGAAATCGTTCGGAAAATCCGCGCACAGGAAACCGAGTCCGTTCAACGACGTTGTTGTTCCGTCGCGTCGCAAAAATCGAATCCCGCGAAAACTGACAGGATGCGCTAACAACGGGCCACGCCGCGGCGTTAACAAACGAGAAAGTCAATGGATATTTATGCGGGGCGAACACGCGAAACCGAAGTTACATTCGGCGACTTTCACTGTAGGCATCGGTTAACTCGTAATGTATCTTTCGCGAGGGACAATCGCGCGCATGATTCGCCGACTAATAATCTCGAATTACGACCGATCGGACAACCACCGGAGAAACTCTCGGAGGCGTGTTCCGAGTGTACAAAATACCGTTTTTTGGCTCTCGTGACGTGACACGATACTTTGTTTATTTAATCGGAATTGGGAAAATGGCAGAACACTTGTCGAAATCATTCTCTGCGAATTCAAAGAAAATTGAACGTTCCTATTAAAGAATGAACGTTCTTTTTTAGTGTTTAATCTCGTAGGAAGAAAAACAATTTTTAATTTTGTTTGAAAATGTCCACAGCTGTATGAGTGCTTCTCAAAATATGATTGAATAGCATTAGCAATTTCAAGCCTGAACTAAATAAGAAGTTTAATTAGAAAAGCTCAAGAACAATTATTTTTAATTTGTATTGTGTAGAAACAATATTTTTTAATTCTTTGAATGTTTTCACTTGAATTTGTCTCCTTAATTTCCTGTAAACATTGGTAAAAAACTAAACATAAAATGTAGGAAGTATAAAAGTACGATTTTTTATATTCATCGAGAAAATTAATGCTTGCGACCCATTTTAACAACAAAGCTTAACAATCAAACTCCCTGTAGAGACGTTAAAAATTTTTAAAGAGCAATGTGACCACTTTTGTTAATTTTTTATCATTTTTTATCGTTTCTGTGCAATTTAGAGCGAGCATTGGCATCAGAAGCAGCGCTTCCGTGTCTCGGCTCGTTTCTCTCGTTTAGGACAGACAAATAAACGCGTCGAATTCCGTAAAATAACTAATCAACCCCGTTTCTAGGCGACGGGCCGACAGACGAGATCTGTTGGACGTTGTTTAACAATTTCGCGGCTCTGGATCCTGTCAAACGCCATATTGATTTATTATCGCGGCACGGCGATCCTCTGCGAAGCAATGGAAATCATCAAAGTACGAGAAAATGATGAATTCTATCCATACTTGAGCCATTTTTTGTTAATTTATTCACATTCGACGCTTGCATCTCCAACAGCGACAAAATAAGCTTGGGCCTCGAACAATTCTATTCGTAATTACCTATGTAACCTTGCAATTATACATTTCCTGTGTCAATATACCATATGAGTCGAAAGCGTGTACGCTTGGCATCTGTTGGCGGAATGGTTCGAAGAAAGTAGTGTAAAAAATTAATTAAACAGTATGTTATCAAGAATTTGAATACTAAAGAAATCAAGCCATGCTATTAACGACACTTCGTGCGCGACAATAATTTTAACTTCCGAATTATTCGATGTAAATGAAGAAATTATACCCATAGATTTATAACTGAAGTCAGTGATTGAATATTGCAAAATCAATATCATATTTTATTTAAAAATAACTTCAGAATTAAATAACGCAACAAATAGCTGAAAATATTAGAAAAATAATGTTGCAGTTAATTCTCTCCTGAAACATCTACAGACTTATTTACAATATTTTCTTCCATAATTTCTTCTACGTACTACGTTTAACCTATTGAATTTATTTTCATAAAAATCGTTCATGGTTTACATGATTCAACTACATCAAACTCTCGATCCTTCGCAAATCAAGATTTCTCGTTCAACAAAAATTCTAAAATACAACTACGAGCAGAGTGAACACATTAATAAAATGTCCTCGAAAGGCCACGTAAGAAAATAATTAGCAAAAATCGAAGTGGAAATTCGAAACATAGTTTCTTCCCATTCGTCGCCGATTGGAAACATTGTGAAAGCGTGTCTCGGCACAAAAACCTCTGCAAATATCGAGTATCACGTGTTCATCTTCTTTTTCTTGTTCTGCTTGTTCGGCGAGCAAGGCAGAAATCTTTTCGGATGCATCGGTTCGTTATTACCGTGTCATATTTAGCATCTCATTTCGCGAGCGCCGATGAACATCGATGGTTTAAGCGGCAAGCCCGATTATCATAATATTCGTGAAACGAGAAGGTGCTAATTCTCCGGTTCGCCATTATAGTTCGTCGTTTATTATACGGCCGCTCCATTAGCTGTCTCTTAATGAATGCGTTAGTCCCCGAGCTGAACCGTTTCTCGAGAGAGACGACATTAATCAAACCGTATTTACCAATTTTCGTACATCTTCTCCACGAATTTCTGCAACCATGCGATACTGTATACTTCTTTTATGCTTCCTTTTCGCAGGAATCTCTCGAAATTGCGATACACCCGTCGTTTCGCGATAGATTAAATCAAAATAAGTATCTTCAATCGCGTGGTATTTATTGTAAACGGGGATCGTAGTTGCTACAAATACGAAAAAGATTCAATTTTTATTTATGTTATTAGACAGTGAACGAAATAATAATTTCGTGAAAAGATTGAAGCTTGTATTCTATTTTTGCAATTGATGAAGAAGATCAACATTACATAATTACAAATTACTGCGAAGAACTTTCTACGTTCTGTTAATAATTTACGAAGCTAGGAATATCACAACGTTGGTTTTTAATTCCTTTGGTATTTTTATAGTTTTATTTTCGCCCGGTTGTCATAAACGAATAAAATCTGCGCTGTAATGATCACAGTTGCTGCCCGTGTCCTGTCTTTAGAATGTTCAAGCGTTAGATCGCCGGTAAAACTGTTAGTAAAATATGGTGTTAACTGCTTCTAAGTAGTTCAGCTTCTGCGAGTGACTAGCACGCGGATGTTTATACGTTTACAGAGCGTCAAAGTCTCGGAAAGTTTATAAACTGGAAGTTTCTATAGAATTTGACGTGGTTTAGATTCATCCTAATCTATCAGATCGTTAAAACAGGGAAGAAGATTTTGTTATCTACAGTTTCTCCGAATTTTGCTATGAAAATGTCAATTTGTGGAAACAATCGTCATTTTACGAGTTCGCAGTAGAATCTACGAAGATTATTTTTGAATATACAGTGACTCAGGAAATCTCTTTCTACTTGATACGTTAAACGAGTTCTCATAATTTTTACTATTTTTATGATAACCGCATAAAATTTATAGCGTGTAGAGAATAGTAGATACAGTAGGCACAATAAGTGGAAACAGTCAATCATGCACAGACACAACGCACAACTCATTACATGTTCAAGAACCTCAATTTTTGGAAAACTCGAGTTTAAGAATATATTCGATATAAATAACATTCTTTTGCTATGCAACCTTACAAAGATTGTATATCTAAATTTAAAAGAGTTTATGAAAAGAGAAATAGAAAAGAGAGGGGATTAAGAGAATTTGAGAAAACAGAAATATTATTTCGAACGAAGAAATAAACCATCTGGCTTCGGTGTCTCGCAATCGATGCAAACAATTTTCATTTCGCACAACGCAGTCTGTTGATTAACCAGAATGACTGTACAATTCATTAATACAAAGGCGTGGTGTACTATTAGGTAACCAAGAAAATTCGTGCTGTTCTGATCGATACCGATAAACAATATACATATGAACTAGCTCAAAAAATACTTTTTAAAAAGCAGTGTACACATTCGGTTTCTCCAATATTTACCCAACTATGTAACAACTTCTTTATAATAATAATTATAATAGAACAAGATTTAAGATTTCTTATGATTTTAGACTGCCGATTTTTATGCAAAATAAAAATTGTATACATCAATTACAAGATAAAGACATATGTTTATTCTTCTTTAGAACTGTTTCAATATGTTGGAAACAATAGAACAGCATTTTAAAGTTCTCTAATGTATGTATGTACATTGGTGTCTAAAGGTTTTTACCAATTCACATTTGATCTCATTTTTGTCACAACTGCAAAAATTTGCAGTCTGTTCGGTAGACTGTGTTGATTTTGTAAATTAAAAATAGAATTTGTTGCTTCCGCTATTGAAGTAGGAAGTTCGCGAAACGTGTTGGAAAGCCGCGCCGCGTTCCGCCGCGTTTTTCGCGAGCGGATTCGCGAGTGCGGCATCTTCCCGCGGCAGAGGTCGCGGACGTGGAAACGGTAAATCATATCGCGGCCCGTATCGAGTACGTTTCGCGTCGCGGAAGCCAATTTCGCACGACAGGCCGGCAATACTTCGCGGCCCAGCCCCGTGGAATCCGGTAGGGTTTCGCTGGGAGCCAGAAGTGTTGCAGTAAACTGCAACGGACGATGCCACGGTGCAACGACGGAACGTTTTAGAACGCGAAACGACGAGTCGGCCGCGATTTACGAGCGAATCCTGCGCGTCGCGAATCGCTCGACTCCGGAGCTCTACGCCCGACAGAGATTCCCAGCGATGTCGATAGCCCTTTGTCGATGAACCTTTTACTCCCGTTGCTGTGCCTGCTGAAAGCGCTAGAATGTAAATCCGCAAGGTGCGTTGTATCGCAAAATGATATTTGTTGGCCGCAACACTCTTTTGAAGAATACGATGCTTTTGGAAAATTAGGTATTTAACAATTTCCACTCGTCCCTCCCCTTTGAACCACCACCAAAAATTCTTAGATTAGTTGTTCGAAACTAGATTCCAAGAAAACGTGAAGCTACCATTTATTTATTATTTGTGTTGTTAATAGATTGCGGATGTCATGCATTTTTGACAATATCGAGTCGATAAAATGATATTTGTTGGCCGCAACACTCTTTTGTAGAATACGATGCTTTTGGAAAATTAGGTATCTAACAATTTCCACTCGACCCTCTCCTCTGAACCACCACCAAAAATTCTTAGATTAGTTGTTCGAAACTAGATTCCAAGAAAACGTGAAGCTATCATTTATTTATTATTTGTGTTGTTAATAGATTGCGGATGTCATGCATTTATGACAATATCGAGTCAATAAAATACAAAACTGTGACGGCATCAGAAGAATTTGACTGTTAGGTGTAAAAATTAATTATTGGCTTATTCATAAATTTGTAGTCATTTACAAACATTTTCTTGAAAATAACGCTCATCATTTATACATAGTTACATCATTCTACATTCACAAGTTATTATGTTTATGTATAAGTTATTATATCCATAAGTTTGGATAGAAAACAAACTTACAAATAATGAGTAACTGTGAGGTTCATGACTTAATTTGTGCATAATCTAGAATATTTTCGTTGCTTTCTCCTCTGTTCCACATAAAAGCGAGCGTGTTTCGTTGCGCGGCACTTGAGCACCCAGCTATTTCCTAGAACTCGAAGAGCAACAGCTGATCAATATTTTCAGAGCTACCGAAACCTCCAGTATCCAGCTTCTTCGATCTCCCACACGAAAAGCGAGTTCGGCACTGCAGCCCGGGACCAGTTCGTCAAACAAACGCATGATTAACGAAACGCGAAGATCGGTCTTCGGCGCAGGGTCCCTCTGTCGGAACCCCGTAATTTCCCGCCGATTTCCGAGGCTGTGGCTGATTCTTTTCCCTTTCATTCGTGGCCCGTGTGATCCCTAGTCGAGATCGGTAGTCGATGTAAATGCCACGTCGGAGTTTTAATTCCCGATCGCGCCCGGCCGCTTTTGCGTTTCCGCTCGAGCGAGCCGGGCCCGAATCGACCCGAACCGTCTCGACAACGGCAGCCGAGCCTCTTCTGGGGCCCCTTTCATCTCCTCGTGGGGGCCCGGCCCCCCTCCGAATCGGCCTTGTCTCATTTCAACCTCTCTCTCTCTCTCTCTCCTTCTCTTTTTCTCTTGCTCTTTCTTTCTCTATACTCCGTCGCTCTCTTTGTCTCGTTCGTCGATCGCTCGTCTCCTCGGGATGCCACGTAATTTACGGTTTTGGATCATGCTTCTTCCATCGAGGTGGAGTAATGACAGGTCGATCGGCTCCGGGCTACCATCTCTGCCCGGTTTCCGCTCTTACCCCGTTGCCACTTTCGATCTTGCGAATATCCGTCCGCGGCTCGCTCGCGACTCCTCTTTTTGCTCCCGTAAATCTCATGGGGGATAGAACAGTGACTCCATTATCCGCACGAAACAGTCCTACCGGGACCGCCTCGTTTGCTCTCCGAACCCTTTGTTTCCACATTTTTGAGACTCTGTATCGATTTTGCTTTATCCGCAGAATCTCTCAAAGTACGCACGCGTACATTTAATTGACGCGGAACTACAAAAACTTTTTTAATTTTCAATATGGCTCCACATGAACGACTTGCGAGCTACAACTTTTCTTTGCGATTCAATCGCTAAACTTTTCGAAAAATTCCAATTCGTATGTGTCTGGGTTAAGTATTAACCCTTTGCCGTACGATTTTATTCGTGGTTACAATAATTACAGCTTGTTCGTCTTTGATAATTTCACATTGCACAATATCTATAGTTACTTCAACGCTGAAATATTCTTTGCGGAATAACTGAATTTTATTTCGCTTTGAAAGAAAGACGTAACATTCGTCTCGGATCTGACTCATTATTATACAGCAAGGGGTTAAAGAGTTGCCATCTATAATTTTATTTTAAATCGCCATAGGTAACGGATTCGAAACATGGAGTATCAGAATCGACGGCCCACGCGACAAATATGTGTGTATAACGCGGTTGACACAGGGTTCGTTCACACAGGTATTGTGGCCGAGCTTGAACAGCTGAGCTCTCCGGCTACGTACAAAAAGGGGTTGCATGGAACCGACACAAATTTCCCCGACGCGGTTTCCACCGACAGCATTTCGTCGACATCAAATTTGACCGACGACTACGTTGGCTGACAACGCCTTTAACCGCCGACGAATCTAAAATCGTTAATACTGATCGAACCTTTGTGCCGATATCATTTAAACTCCTTGTTATAAACTACACTACGATCGATAATCAAGGAACACAACTAAAATCGTTGTTGGTCAAATTCGTGTCGGTAAATATCGTTGTTGGCCAAAGTAGTTGTCGTTTAAATATAGCGTCGGTGAAAATCGTGTTGGTGATTTCCATGGGACCCACAAAAGAGCCCGAAACACAAAATGTTCTTATAAATTGTCGATGACGGGAGCAGGAACCGGTCCTGGTATCACAGAAAGAGATGACAGCTTCAGATTAGGCCAGGCAACAGCCATTGTCCTCTCGTAAGCATCAACCCCTCCTAAAGGGGCGGCGGGGTATGCGGAATACATTTCCTCCGTGTGCAATACCGAATTCGACACGGCACATTGTGGCACACGCACGAAGAATTGAAACCGTGGGGAATAGCGTCGTGAAAAGAGAAGATGGGAGACAATTTTAATCTGGCGACACTGGTAATGTTAATCCTGCTTCGACGCGCGAAAATCTACAGCCTATGATTAACGTTCTGGAGGTGTCGGTCAAGACACATCGCGTTCCGTTGTCTCGCTAGCCATAAATCGAACCTCGAGGAACGCAACGACCCGCGCGTCACAATGCAAGGTTAGAGACATTGTAATCGCGATCCACCCGGGGAAAAACTCTCGGTGCCCACGCGAATAGTTCGACGTCGGAGCTCACGATTCTCGTGTTTCTTCTACGCGGTCTCGCCGACTCGGAACTTGCGAAACTTCGTCAGGAAGAGGATGTTCGCGGAGTCTGAAGGGTCCGCGGTTCTTTCCCGAGACACGCCGGAAGAGAGACAAATTAATTTTTGTACGTTACGCACCGTTCACACCGTTTCAAGCAAACCAGGATGGAAGAACAAGTTCTAGAAAATGTCTTATACCGAGATTGAAGACGTCGTTAATGTTTATTGCTATACATGACACATGGAGACTCGTAAAATTACTTTAGTCACTGACAAATTGAACATTAAAATTTATAAAAGTGACAAGATTGATTTAATTAAAATTTTTCCAGAATTTTTATTGTAACGCGCACTTGCATAAGATGCACCGAGTCAGATCTTGTAGAAAAATATTTACAACCTTAATAAATTCAGATAAAGCCATAAAACTGGTCGTTCGACTGCTGATGGTAGTTTCAGCGTTAATTGGCAGAAAAAAAACGTGAAGATTGACAAGCAGATGTGCCAAGGTGGCATCGTTCTAGCGTCTGTTCCGGTTCCGAACAAGCTTCGATGCAACTCGGTTGGAAGGAACGTTTCTTTATTAATGCGACTTTTAATTCCGCGTTCCCGTTACGAGCATCCTCGCGCACTCGCATTAATACTAATCGTCATCGCGATCGCGTAACGAATCTTGAAACGAACCGAACAGCGATCCGATTTATTATTCCGAGTTCCATCGCGAGTCGCTTGTGTGTCGAGCAATTTCTGCGCGGAACACAATAGCGGTGAATTTTCGCATTCGTTCCGCTGGAAAATCTGTGAAATTCATCAAACATGCGATCTCGTGCGATCCTTCTATTTTTTTTGCCGTATTTGCAAACAACGGAGATAAAAAGTGTTTCGTAAGTGGGCAATTAAAAAATGTGCTTTTGAAAATAGAGTCCGAGTTCGTAGAAAACTTTAGGTAAATTCTGTTCCAATTAATTATTTTGTTTCCTGTTCTACTAAAAATAAAAACTGGTAGAAACCAGAAGTAGATGAAAATTGATTCGATAAATAAAATAGTATATTGACATTCTTAAATTTGATTTTAATATCTTGTTGTTTACTTTTATTCTCAATTTTATTTGATCTGGTCGTGTTTCTGTCGTAAATTCTGAAAATGTTTAGCGATGAAGTTTCAGCTTTTTGTTCCACGGTTAACGTCTTCATCGGTGATTTCTCCGTCGTTCACGGTGAAACAGGGAGCCAAGTATTCCGTTTCAAAATATCATCCAAAGCTAGCATTACGGTGAGCGACTGATGTCCAAACATTCCACGGACATCGTCTAAATATCCGAGCGCCGAACAGCTTTCCATACAAGTAACTAACACTCGAGAATTCAAGTACCATTGTCGGAGGTAACAGAGAACCAAAGATTCCATTTCAGAGTGTCATCCAGGCCACTATGTATAATAGAACACATCTCGGGTTTCCATTCGGGCTTCCACGCAAACAGAGAATTCCGTGTCTGTGTTTTTTCGGCTTTTTTCCGTTTCTTTTTTTCACGTTTCGAATGAATACAATAACAATCTCATGCAAGAAAACCGATGACGCTCGCGGGCGGCCATATTGTCGTCGGAAGACACGCTAGAAAATGAAACGTTTCCTTGGCGAGCATAAAACAGTTTAATGTCAGTTTTTAATTTCTGGTTAGTGCTTCAATTTATCAGGTCTTTTGTTAAACTATTTTCTTGGTTTAACGGCAGTTTATTTTCATGCTGTTTTAGAGACGCGTTTGAATTATTTTATAGTTACTAAAGAAATACTAACAGTGTCATAACTGGTACGAATGAATTACTTACTATTTATAAATTCAATTTCTTTCTACATTCGAGAAAAATACGAATTGGTGGGTTCGAAATTTCTTAATCCACGATTATGACGATTTTAAACTGTTCAACTATTTCTCTAGACATACGTATATATCGCAATAGAAATCCTTAAAAATATTTAGATACGTTGCTTACCGTACGGATGAAAATCTTATCGTCGAGGAACGCATGAAAGGAGGTTTGGACGCGCTAAGCAACCTGAACCTGGCAAAGCCGAGCTTCCCTCAAACAAACACCTCCCCTGGGCTGGCCGCTGCGCGCAGGCTGAAAAAACTCGGGAGACAGCTCGGGGAACAAAAGAAAAGCATCGGCGTGTACACAATTTCATCGGGACCGCGGTAATTCCAGGCCGAGCGAGGCCGGACAACAAGAAGGCCCGGTTTCAATCAGTTACAGTCACGGTGAGCACGGTGATTACGCGTGGGGACGACATTAAACACTGGCATTACGCATTAGTGCATTAACCGAGGAAAAACGAGCACCGAGGAAGAGCCGAAAGAGAGAGGGAGAGAGAAAGAAAGATGGTCGAACAAGGAGAAAAAAAGTTGGAGGAAGATAAACCGAAGAAATCCGTCGACAGCGTTATCGATCGGCGCGATCGGCCACCGAATCGATCGATCCTCATCCTCGATCGTTAATACCTGTTCGTCCTGTTTCGGGTGTATCGGAAACGCTCGCGTGGAAGCGGGACAACATCGACGCGAACCGGCCATTAACGATGAGTATCGGTCCCGGTAATTTTTCTGCGACTCGCTCGCGATCACCGCGAGGCACAGGCGAAAGATGAACAATGTGACTTTGATCGGCCCGTTGCCGTACGTTTAACGCTGCCATTATCGCGGACTAATAATAATACCGCGTCGCCGCGGGCGACCCGCCTCGGAACCGTTCGTCTGTACCCGCTTGCTTCTCCTATATCCTCGTTCTTCGTGTAACATCTACACACATGCATGGCATACACTCGTACCCGGAATTCTCTGTGTACCCGCCGCCGCGAGACTTCCTTTCCCAGAGCCACGAAGCGGCCCGATTTACATACGAAACGTGTTCGGAACCGGACCCGATCGACGCCCGAGGGCGTGGCGATTTTTGGCAGGCGCCGGGGACAATTCCACACCGGAGGACACGGCCACAGATTCGCCAATAAAGTAGCCGAGATTATTCTAAACAGCCTCGGGGCTCCTCTCTTTTTCTCGTTCGAAGGTCTCCGGGCTCGGAAATTGTCCTGCATCGGGGACGTTCCTCGTAACGATCTAACCCATGTGTGTTAGTGGAGTTTTTTCACTGTGTACTTTAAAATTCCACTTACGAAAATCTACTTTAAAATTATACTTACTATAATGGACTTTAAAATTGCACTTACTAAAATGTGGATGAACATGATTAAATTGGGATCATTTTCTGCTTGCAAACATAGCTGCAAGTTTTGAAACAGTATAAATACGGCGATCCGTTAAATTGATTAAAGAAAGAATTTTTTGGTGACGCTTCTTGCATGCGGTTTTATCCTCTTGCATCAAAGTTTCCATCGGAAGCTCGCGAATTCCAAGTGAAAGGTGCAAGGAGATCATCTACTCTAAAGAAAAAACCAAACATCTACTCTATTCGTCAAGTAAAAAGTCTCGAATAAAGTTCACCGACCTCGAAGAAGAAAAGAAAACGCCTGGTTGTTTGCATGCAACAATCCATTTAACGGAGAAGAAGCGATCGAGATCGGTCGTTTGCGTTGCGAAAGAAGATAATTAAAACGCACATCCTCGCGAGTATCACCTACACGCGTCTCGCAGACTGACAACCTAAATCAACATTTTACGGTGGGTGAAAGTCGCGCGCGAAAATCATCTGGGGCCAACAGTTTCGCAAAGGAAAGAAAAACACGAAAAGCGAAACACAAGGATCGGCGGAGGTTCGAACAAGTGAGCTGAACTGCGATTCGAAAACCAAAACCAAAAAAAGGAAAACGCCTCGGAGTTGCATGCAATTAGCTATTTGGTGAAAAAGAAGGTGATTAAGATCAGTCGTTTGCGGCACGAGAACGATGGGTGGGGGAAATGCATTCTATGCAAGAAGGAGAAACGCTGTTGATGGCGGAGGGGTGGGAGGAGACTGCAGGTAGCTGCAATCCAATTTAGAGGCGGATATCCACGCGAGATCTTCACGATTTCTACACACGAATAAGACGCCGAGCACCGGCCGTGAAATCATATGCGGTGTCCAGTCACGGATGGCATTGCCGCCGTCGCCGATCGCTGTCTCTCCTTTCGAAGGGAAAACCCGAAGTCAGCGAGGCGGCTTTGATAGTTGGCGATCAAGCCGCCAGATGCCGCCACCAACTGGAACTGGCTATTGCCGCTCACTATGCTGCGGCGCGCGATCCAGAGCGCATTGTGCCGACCGTTGCTGCTGCATACGAAGTTGCATCAACCCTTTCACTTAAAAAAACGCGTTCGTACGCCCTCATTCTCAACAGCAATTATTTCCAAAAAATTATGGATGAATTTTACGAATTTTTTTAAGGCAAACTACCGGACCTGTCGCATTACTATTTTCCATATACATTTGCTGGCCATATACATTTTCCATATACGTTTCATATAAGTTTTCTAAAATATATCCTTGTTTTCAACTCACTTTATGCATTAATTCACACATACATTAAAATGTATATATAAAAATGGTTATATCAAATTGAATGTTAATCCTGTAAAAGGAATACCACAAAAAAGTGGTAACTAGGTAAAAAACGAAAAATGTTATGTTCTTAGTAAATATATGTTTAAATTTAAAGCCTAATCTATATCTGACCAATAGATCGATATACGATCAATCATATGCGTTTCCAAACGTCTTCACGTTACTTCACTTCCATACTGACTGTCCGAGCAGCAACATGTGTGTCAATCACAAACGTTAATTTTTAAAGTTTAATTATTGTGCAACACTAAGCAAGTGAGTAACGATCCCTTCTGTTTTGTACTGTTGTTCTTTTCCTGTTTCTACGGTTTCACAATATATATACGCATTTAATTATTAATTACAGACGCATTGTTAATGTGATTCTCTTGAAAATGATCTAAATGCAGATCGAAACGTTGAAATATAATATTGTGCTAATTTGCAAATAGTGTTTTGAGTAACAATTGATCGAACCTATGCGCCGATATCATTAATTTATGCATAAAGCAATTTACGATCGATATTATTTAATATTTATTCATTTGGTGGCGTTTGAAGTACATGAGAGATAGTCTTCAAATAAAAATTCTGCCAGCCCTATACTTTTTCATGGAGTTATTGTCCTGTTCAGGTTATTGGGGCCATTTCCTCATGAATGTTCAGGTTTCTTCCAGAAAGACTACCGAATCTTTTGTCTTCCGAATAAAATCGTGGGCAGATTTTCACGGAATTCGCAGAGAACGGTGAAATGATTCGGCGACCGGAACGGCTGTTTAGGCATTAATGGACGATGGCTGAGTGGAATTACACAGTGTCTGAAAAAGTCGCATAAGTCCGGGACACTTCCGTGGTCTCGATTCCACGGGAAGCGAGGCCATCAAACGTGAAATGAAATTGCGAGTATATGGCAGTTCTCGGTGCATTCGCGCGCGATTACGCATTGCGCAACGGAGTCAGTGACGCCTTTGCACCGGCGGCGGCGGGCACACAATGTATTCCCATGCTCCCGAGGAACCCATTTTCCACCTGAAAAATGAATCCGCCGTAATGACGTGTAATGTAACCGTATCGTTTCCTCGCGCGCTCGTTCCCCGTTTTATTACTTTCTTGTCCCGCTGCGTGCTTTATTAAGTACCTCGCCATTAGGACACTTTAATTACCGCTACGAGCGCGACCTGCATCGTTGAAAACGTCAACAGGAAGTACACCGGACGACGTATATTATAATATTTACTGCCACCCGAGGCAAAAGTTATCAAACACATCAAGTGTCTGGAATTGTAATTGCAATCATTAGGAAAACACTTCCATTATGGACGATTGATAACACTTTTCATAACGAAAATATTAACCCTTTGCACTCGGAGCTATTTTACCTCGAAAATCAAACGTTTCTTCTGGCCCAGAATATTCCCATTCTCTATGATTTTTTAAAATTTGGTAGATATGAAATTGACATAATATCTCCTACAATACTTAAATGTTTAGTAATTGGTTAGATACCGACGTATCTAATAATGTAAACAATATTTTAAATAATAGTACAGCAATTTTTAGTGGTGCCTCAGAGGCGCCCTCGAGTGCTAAGGGTTAATAGAAAAATTGGACATCGATTTGAGGAAGGGTTCAGTCATCCAGAAGCATTCAGCACATTTTTCTGGCAAAAACATTAAAAATTGTTTCAATACCTTACCATGCTATTTAAATTTTTTGTAATTGTTACGAAGGGGTAGGCAGTTTATTATTTTATATTCGGTAATGAGGGAAACGAACCCGTCATTTTTTCATACTTCTCGAAAGAACAGTTAGTTCCGGAGATTTCTAATTGCAATCGATAATTGGGAGTCTCGAAGGGTTCGCATCGACGCGGTGTACCCGGCATAAAGGTAATTGTTCGACAATTTCATTAGCCTGTCTGATTTTTCCGTGAGAAAAGTAGCTCGGGGCGATTCGCGAACCACTCGAGGCGTGTTTCAGCTCGCTCCGATTCTCACCGAGCGGCTATGATTTATTTTTTGTTTAAATTACCGAGCTGCCTAGTCGGGCGATTTCCTTTCTTTTGTTTACGCGGCTACGATCGGTCGAAGGAAACGAAGCCCCGGTTCATTTGCAAAAAGAGAAAAAGAAAAATGAGATAGAGGGGGAAGAGACAAAAGAAGATGGGGGTTCCCTCTCCACCGCGGTGATTGATTTATTATCGCCGGGGAAAACGGTGCACTATGAAAATTTCATCGGGACGAAGTTAAAGGGGCGAGAACGGTACCTCGAACTATCCCGGAAAACCGTTCCCTGTTATGCTAATATTCGCGAAACCCTTCGAGTCGCTAGACTGACGCTAATTGCTCCTCTTTCCCAGGGAGTCCGATATTTATTGTTCCATTCGGAAATCAAATTAGCACGGTTTGCTCGAACAATGCGCGTCCAGCTTAGAAAGAAATCGTTTCAAGAATATTATAGGAGTCGGTGCGAATCATCATACGAATCTATTCATTCCCTTTGATATATCGAGTGAAAGACTAGAACAATTATTTAAATTAATTCGTGAGCAAGCTGCACTCTCTTTCAACTTTCCATGACTTTGCTATGACTTTGTAGAGATCTAGGCTTTATGTCAGGGAGGAGACAGTTGGAATTTATTAATTCGCACACAAACGAATGGGAAAAAGTACACACTGAATTTTAAACACAATATTGTCGGTTTTCTGGACACAAGTACCATTTTCATGATTTTTGTATCCTTAAATCGAACCTCGAGGAATGCAACGACTAGCGCGTCACAATTCAAGGTTGCGACATTGTAATCGCGATCCACCCTGGGAAAAAATACTCGGAAAAAATGATACGCAAGCAGTTTCGAATAAAATTGCTCGCCCTTTTTCTTCGGGTCTGGTTCGAGGACGTACCGGAAGAGGAGTCTCGGTATGGCCATAGTATAAAATACACAAGAAGCAACCGCACCCGAGGCGATTTAAGAGACAGTAAATGGCGCATGAATGCCATCGCTGACAGCGGCGTCGTCAAGCTCGACGGCCATATCGCCTCTCTCCACCACCGGTTCTGCTTTTTCACATTCGCGTTCAGACCTTGTCAACGTTCTTCGAGTCTGTCGTTGAATTAACTGGCCTGACTGGATTCGGACAGTCAAATCGAGAGAGAAATGGTAACGGGGCTCGATTCGTCGACGTCGATGTTTGTCTGGTTGTTTCTACGGGCTTCTGGTCGTCAAAACAGATTGTTACTGCGGAGATTATCGAATAAATTCGTTTTCGTGGTTTCAGATAGGTTTAAAAATTTATTTTTGTGATGTTAGACATGTTAAACAATCATTTTTGTGACTTTATAGAAATATAAAAAACAATATTTATTTGACTGCCCTGTGGAAAACAGTTTTACGAAAATTCAATGATATTTGTACTTGATGTAAAGCCCGACATTTTCAAGATCGTCAGTAAATATTTATGAAATTCCAAGGACTGCAGATTGGCCCATAAAAATCGATATTTGCATGAAGATGCACAGGTTAATCACTAGGTACGAACGCCGACAATTTTTACCCAACGAAGGTCGTAATTAATTACACAATTGCACGTGGTAACAATTGCGAAATATGAAACGACGACTCTCGACGAACAAATCAAAAAGTGAATCAGAAACACGTTTTCACGATTTGTAAACTAACGTTATAATAACCGATGAAAAGATTGACTCTCGAAGAATGGCTGTTTTTACAGACAATGCAGGCAATGGTCTAGGTTCAGTCTTCCAATTTATTAATTTTTTTAAAGATGTTTCTTGCAAAAGATTTTTCATCGTTATTACACTTTAAAGAACAGTAAATTTCAATTTAATTAGTTTTTGGTTGGATGGTGCCTCTGGCTGCACGTAGCGATCGGTAATGAATTAAATATCAGTTAGACCGGTTGATTCCCGTAATCGGTGGACTCGATGATTTCGCTGGCAGCGTTCAGGACGCGACTCGTTTGAGCCAATGGAATTCAAAGGGCGTGGATGACGAAGATGTAAGATACACATGTACGCATACATACGCACACAGTTAGGTTCATCGGCCAATTTAAAGGACATTAGGGCATGCTGCGAAAGAAACGACGACGTCCCGTTTTGCGGGGCGAGGAGGAAGGAAGAAATTGGCTGCCCGGAGGAAGCAGTCCCCGCGCAAAAAGAGACATTCTGCCGTGCGGAAAGATACCACCGATTACATGGTATCAACGGTTTAATGATCGCTCTCACGTACGCGCGATTTCGCTAATTCGACTGTTACCGGTGGCCCCCGCTCGGTTCGTGTGAGCTTTTGCGAGTTCGATCATTACCAATTGCCTCCGAGCGAACTCGCGCGATCATCCTGTTCGACGTTCACGACTGCTCGTTTCGCACTCTCGGCCTTCTTTCGGCCCATGTGTTTTCTAATCGGAGCCACCCGATGCTCTTTTTCGAGCCAACGCCACTCCTCTTGCGACTCTGCTACACTAACCAATAAACTGCGGATTTTATGACAAAAATTATTTCCATGTATTGATTTCGGATTAATAAGATCATTTTTATTCGGCTCCTCCATTTTGCAATTAATAGTCTAGTAATCAGAAGTGTCATTTATGTCGTCTACAGACAGTATTCTTTGATCTCTTACGTGAAAAAATGCTAATTATGTGACAGAACACATTTTTGTTCCTAATAATCCTTTTACTATACTTTTACCAACATATTCGTGACACTTTCGTGATTAAAATGATACAAACACGATATAATTTTGACCTTATTTACTCGTATAGTCCACGATACAGAGTAACCTCGATTATTTGAAAGCTTTCGAATTTTTGAAAAATTTTAATCTTTTTAAAATAAACGTTTCTTTGCGATAAAATAAAAAAGAGCTGCTACAGTGGAGAACTAGATAATAAATCCGACCCAGACGTCTGTCCAGGCAGACACACGCACACATCTTAGTGAAAATCGCTCGAAGCGTAAATAAATTTAAATTTTCATGAGACGACACATGATCCATGTAGTCATCTTAGCAGATGACGGTGTTTTTACGAGGAATCATGACTTCTAGGTAGAAGATGATCTCTGTCCCTGGGACCGTTGGACCCGTTCGCGTGCGGGACCAGAAAAATTCGAGTCCCACGGTGCGCCCGCGTTCTCAGACATGATCGTTTAGGCTCTGCCATTCCTTTCACGTAACAACGAACTGTTCAACTGTTTCGCGGAACGCCTTTTCACCATGCGGATCTTGTCACGCACACGTTCGCCAGTCATCGGCTCGTTCCTACGAGCTGCAACTCGGAGAGGAAAATTCGTCTATTGAGAAAGTCTCGAACGAAATAGGGAAATTCGCGTTGCTCGACTTTCCGGGACCAGGAAACTGCGCGCGGAAAGGTATCGTTGACTTTTTCCACCTTGTCGTGGCCATTTAAAGGTGAAAGTGCAGGACCGAGGGAACAAGACGTTTTTGCTCGACGATTTGTCTCTAGACTGCTCAGACAAAGGACGTTTAGCTGGCAAAAAGTTCGACGTTCCAGGGAATGATTAACTCTTAATTATCACGGTCTATTCTGTAACAAACTCAACCTGATCCGACCTTATATTAATATCAACAACCTTATTCTCTGTACAGATTTATTCTGCATCGACGTTCCCTCGAACGCAGTGGAATGAGACAGCCTGCACAGACCTCTTCGTCGGATTTATTATCTACCTTTTCACTGTAGTAGACTCTACATCATTCTGCTGAATCAAAATTGCTATTGCTATCGAATCTCCTGCATTTCTGCTTGTGTGTAGAAACAATGAATTTTATTTAACCCAAAAATCAAAAGTAAAAATCAATTGTTATCTAATACAGTGTATCCTACCGAAGTGCTCGGATATCTCGAATAGTATCAACAGTATCGACAAGTGTTTCATACAAAAACCGGTGGAAATTTCCCAAACAGAAAAATAATTAATAAAGTTTAGTCAACAAATTGGTAAACTGTTCATCCGAATTAAAACGGTCCGTCTCGATTAGGTTTGCGCGGTCGATTTTAAGGGAGCGTGTCGCGGGAGCTCGGAAGAGATTGAAAAGCAAAAATGGCGGCGGAGTTGCCCCAGGGAGCTCTCCGGCTCCGGAAGAGGGCTGAGTTATCGGGCCATTGCAGTCGACCGAAGATTACATTTAGCGGAGAAAGTGATATAACAGTCGACCGGCCATCGGTTCGCACGGCAAAGATAAAAACCATGAAATTGCAGGCCCCCGAGGAGTGTCACGCTACGTGTTGCGCGGCGCTATTACCATAATTTTCAGCGGGAATCACCCGCGGCCCTCCGTAACTGTAATCCACGGCCGTTCAATTCGGTAATTCATTACCGTACGTCCGCGACGATATCGGGCCCCGGTAGGGTCGCAATTAGAACTGTCGGGCTTTCGTCGAATAACAACTCTCGGGACACGATCGACGGATCCCAAAATACGTCACGACGTTAGGCTGTTCGTCGAACGGTATTATATTTAGCGAACATGACCGGTTGCCATTTTTCAACACTCTAGCGATAGCCGAGAGATTCCCTTCTCATCCTTCTTATTATTTTCTTATTGTTTATTCCTCGAGAGTCTCATCAGTGCACTACGGACTTTATTAAACATCAGAAAAACAAGAATTTAAATACGTCTTTATTTTTTAGCTGACTCGTATATCTGTTACAACTGGTGAAGACAATTTTTATTGTTCATGTTGAGCACATTGGTTTATATGAAATTTAAGTTTGTCCACATACATTATTTCTAACATGATTGAAGACACCAACCAAAATGATTGAGGAAACAAATTTCAGACTGGCTCGCATTTGATACAACTGGTGAAGACAATTATTATTGTTCATGTTGAGCACATTGGTTTATATGAAATTTAAGTGTGTTCACACACATTATTTCTAACATGATTGAAGAATCCAACCAAAATGATTGAGGAAACAAATTTCAGACTGGCTCGCATTTGCTACAACTGGTGAAGACAATTTTTATTATACATATTGAGCACATTGGTTTATATGAAATTTAAGTGTGTCCACACACATTATTTCCAACATGATTGAAGACACCAACCAAAATGATTGAGGAAATAAATTTCAGACTGACTCGTATTTGCTACAACTGGCGAAGACAATTTTTATCTTGCACAAAGAGCCGCGATGATTATTGTGGGCGTCCTCGTTCGGAGGGCTTAATGAAAGAGATTTTTTGGTGAAACGTTGTCAATTTGTTCGCCTCGCTCTCTCGCAAGAAACTTTCCGGGTCCTGCAGTTTGGTCGTGGAATTAGAGAGTTTTTGTTGCTCTCTCTCGGTGCCGCTCTCTTGTTCTCACAATTGATTAACAATGTTTTAAGGAGACACTTGACGGGACCGTGTTAAGTCTCCCGACACTCGCTTTCATGATGGGTCAGCGTCCTCGTGTCCCGGAACTCTGCCCAGTCTTGATTTGAAGTTTGGTGAAACTTTGCTGTGTTCTTGTTGCATCGATTGTATATTATCCGTACAGCAAAAATTATTCAATCAACAAACTATAGGGTTGAATATGTGTATATGTGCGTATTACCAGACAACCCTACATATAGTTAAATTTATAAAAATGGAAAATCGAAAATAACAACAGAATTGTAAAATTACGATCGCCAACAAATTAGAAAAGGAAGACAGATAGAAACGAACGCCCGTGACAAACACGTCTGTTAACATTTCATTATAATAAATACGGCTTAAATAAATAAATAAATATTCATATTCCCAAAGTGGAAAATATTTCCGTCGACTGTGACGATAAATCCAATGACGAAAATACCGATAGAAGGTGTAGAGTCTTTTCTCGAATACGGAGTCGTTCACGACTAGTTTCTATGTCCTCAAAAGATTGTTAATTCAGGAACGTGTATCGAAAAAATTCAGGTATAAAAATTATTATAAATTCAGTTAATTCGGATTTTCCCTGACATACATGGTCTTCCTTACTTTCTGAGTCTACATAGCTCCTGCAGCTCGGAATTAGTGCAGAGAATTTTTATTTTGCATAAAAATTCGCAGTTCCGTTAGAACGTTCTCATAGAAATTTGTTTGGGAGTACGTCGGGTCTCCTAGCGAGACCGGTTCCTTCTAAAATCGAGGTGGCCGGCGTATATAGACCGGCCGTAAGCTTGTCTCTCGCGGGCTTGTATATTTACGCATACCGGCGGGCTCGACGTAACGCAGGACGCCCAGCACCGCGACGCTTTTCGCCCGCGTCCCGTGTATATTTCTTCAAGCACGCACACGCGCCGGCGAACGACATACAGCCGACGCCGTTCGATGCTCGGCGTCGCGGCGTCAACTCTCCGGCACCGACGCCACTCCAAATTCGAGATCGAGCGCCGAAACCGTCGCCTCGCGTTATTTTTCGCGCTCGCTCGTTCGTCTAACCGCAGACCCGAAACGCACACGCGACTCTGTAACTCGAGACAACCGCCATTTTCTTCTTTTCTTCTCCCTCTCTCGAGCCCACCCTCAGCGATCCGTGCTAATTTCCGTTCCCCCGCGTGGAAACCAGAAGGAAATGCCGGAAATTCGATTATAAATTTAGCCGGCGATTGTACTGGCCGCGTGTCAAAATCATTTTGGTTTTCGACGAGTTTTGGAAATTTCGTGGCTTGCAATTGATACAGAAACTTTTCATTTTGTATCAGAGGTCTACCTAACGCAGAACATTTCTTACTTTCGAGTCCAAAATTCTAAACACTAGGAACAATCAATAATTTAGTGTAATATGTATTCTATACACATTAAGTAAGTATAAATAAATATTAAAATATTTTTCCTCTTTAAAATAGCGAAGAGAAAGCAGCATTTTTCGAAATTAAATTTACAACGAAATGATTCTGAACACGGCTATTACAATTCGAATCAATATTAACGTTTTGAATAGTAAATAACATGTGAAAAGTATGACCGATTTGCAAAATAAAATTGTCGATTTGTACTTCCACAAACATGTGTGTTTACGTAAGACGTAGTATGAAATGCCTGCTCCGTGTTTGATTTTTGAATTTTGACTCTTAAATCGTCCATTCTCCCAACTGTGCGGCTGTGCGTCTTCCTCGCGAATCTGATTCGATGCAATTCCGATTTGATTAACGATTTCATGCTACGTTTCGCAGCACACGATCGCGCCGAAGCTCGTAAAGCACAGGGCGCAGTATATTGAACCGATCCGCTCGAATCGTTAATTACTCGAGCAACGATTTTCAATCAACGAAGATCGCCGGGGATAAACAAGTTACGAAACTTCCGTTCGGCCTATTATTACAGCAATTAGAAAGTCCGATCGCCGGGAACGAATCGGCCTGGTCGCAAAAATGTGATCGCGATCGCAGCCTAAGAAGTGCACTTGACTTTCGATGAGACGACCCAACAAGAAAAAGAACAGGTGTATCGAAATCAAGAACGCGAAAGAGAAACCCGGTTGAAGTACCACGACCATGGTCTTTGATCGTTGCCGTCGCATTTTTGCCGACCTGTTGCTTGCGACGACTGATACTAAAACAAAAACCTCAGCACAATACTAATCCAGACTTGTTTTATCAACAACACTACAATACTTCTTGATGTATTAAAATTGTTGAAGATAAAGGCATTTTTATTCTACTCCTGTGTTTTAAAATTCATATAAGAAATTTTACGTGGACATCCCATAGAATTCTTATGACAATTTAATTTCGTAGATTTTTTATTACATTTAATTTTAGAGGAATATTTTTAGTCTATAAATTGCTAATATAGAAGTATCATAAATGATTCACAATTGCAAACAGGATTGAATAATACATATTTAAATATATTCGAAATAAAAATGTAGGTATTAGTCGATAAAAAGAGACACAGTGGAAAAATGAAGAAAAATTACAATTACCTGAGAAAGTAAATTAATGAAACGAAAGATATTAAAAAATCTTATTATATTAAAAGATCAGTACAGACATCTCCGTCATATAATTAGAGTGGCAACGGCGATGATTCGCGAGTACCGGTAATCATTGACAGAAAAAACGAATTCCTGATTCGTCCCCCGCTTTCCCAAGTACCCCGATGACTAATGACGGTAAAAACGGCTCAGCGAGTCGACTGTTTACAGTTAATTATTTCGCGATTCACTCGTCATCGGGCTCGAAGCCCCAGCCAACTGAAGTGGAACTAATTGCCCGCCGCTAAAGCGAATAAATTAGTTTGATTATTCATTGATCCGTTCATATTAATCGCGCGCAAAGTAAATCGTCATTACGTAAGCGGCCTTCTACGGTCGCGAAACGCCGGAAGTGTTTTTATCCGGATATGGACTTGTCATGAGCCGATTATGCGAGGCCGAAGGCTGCTCGAACGATACACAAAAAAGAAGTTAAATCGATTCATGTCTGAGTTCTGTTGGTTATCAAAATTGGTCCTCTTGAATTGCAAGGAACAGGAATCAATTGAAATTTTTTAAATTTCATACACTCATCTTATTATTTCTATTTTGTTGCTTTAAACCTCATCTACTTATTTTTATTTTCGTAAATGCAGAAAAGTCTATTTATGATTAGATAGACGACTTTCTGATATTTTTTAAAAAGGTTTAATACTAATGGACTGAAAAATAGTTACAATTTCAGCAACATTTATATCGTCAAATAAATCTGAACAAGGCAAACATTTTATTGAGGTTCTGTTCTTCGATAATGAATCTCCGAATGATTCATAGTTGAACTCTGGTGGGTAGACAGATGTAAGCGGAGAAATTAAAAGACAACGATAATAAAAGAAACGAGAAATTGAAAGACCATGTGTCGGATGTATTCGTCTTGTAATTGAACACATCTCATTATTTAAGTGGCTATAAACATCTACGAAGATCTTGGCAGATGTTTAAAGATCGCAGTATATATTGCAAGTTTGTTGCTTTCGATCGATGGTGGATGGGAAGTGAAAATTTTATTGCCATCGAGCAACCAGGAAGAAATTCATTAAAGCAGACGGAGTCGATTTATGTAACGCTTCGGCGACAAACGGCCATGACACACAATGTTTTTCCTGTTCTATTGCATTTTCTTACCTCGACTCCTACGACTTTTGTTCTGCTATTCATTCATTCTTTTTTTGTTGTGTTACGTTCGACGTCATTGTCGTCGACTGGTAAAAAACTGCAAGGAGACGAATGCTGTATAAAGACAATGTTCACTGTTGAAGGAAATTGATTGGTCACCGATAGATTGCAGGATTTCTATGCAGAATAATAGTGTGCTATCCAACTAACTTATTTAACATGTTCGCTACCAGAAATGTTACGCTGCTCAGCTTGATGCTCGAAATATTTTAATATATACAGCATTCCTCCTTCATGAAATATTCAATCGGTTCAGTAGTGAGAGGGTGGAAATCAAACTGGGAACTAAACAAAGAAAATATTGATCGACAAAGAAGAAAAAATGAATTATAAAATTTTCTAACGAATTGTGTTTGTCTGTCCGCAGGACTCGCAGAACGGCACGGTGCTGGACCGATGGAGCATTTGTTCGCCTGAAGAGGAACCGCTGGTGTTGCAGCAGTTCCTCAGGTTCGCCGAAACGCGTCCTTTCGTGCAGCAGTTGCTGCTGGCCGCCGGGACGCCGGGTACGGATGCTATGTCACCAAGCAGACGACCTTCGCCGCCGACGATGCCACTAGCACACTTACCACCACCATTGCACCTGCTCCATTGCGGCCTCCCACCACCAGGCTCGCGGTTGCCACATCCATTACCACCGCCACCGCCTCCTCCATCGGTGTCACACCCCTCGATGTCGCCAACACCGCAGAAGCATTACTCTTCCTCATCCTCCGGCAACCCTTGCGTGACAAGTAGCGCGAACTCACCACCTAGAAGCTTGGAGTCCCATTTAACAGTGTCACCGTTGAACAGACTGCAAAGTATGCAACCGTTCGACTTCCGAAAGCTGGGAACTTTGGGTCTACCAGCTTTCCCGCCTCTTCCCCCACCACCGCCAGCGGATCAGCTGATGCAGAGTCGGAAGTCTTTGAGGAACACTCAAAGTCCGCACAGTCCTCCTCACCATTCGAACAGCAACCAGCTGCAGAGGCCTCACATGCCCGTGGCGCCGGTGTCCTCGTCGGCATTGAATTTCGGGCATCCTCTCTCGGTCGCGGTGTCCTCTGGTGCGTTGCCTCCCAATTTCCCCGCCCACTTTCCTCCACCACCGATGGGAAAATCATCGGGGGGCGTAACTGGGATGACGGTACCGTCGGACGTTCACAGCGGTGGCGAGAAGAGCAGCGAGTTCGGCTCTGAGGAGGACGATGAGGACGACGAGAACTGGGACAGCGCGTTGAACCTCAGCAGACGGGATTCCACCTCTAAACACTCCGGCGAGCAACGACACCACCCCTCACTACCTCTGCAAGCTGCGCCCCTAGGTAGGCCCCCCGGTATTCCCGGTAGGAAGCCCCACTCCCCTGGGAAGCGGCCCGGTAGCCAATGGGGTGCGTCGGCGAACATCCCGCCGAATCTTGGCACCACGTTCATCAACCCAACCACGGGCAAGAAGCGGGTCCAGTGCATCACCTGTCTGAAGACGTTCTGCGACAAGGGCGCCCTCAAGATACACTACAGCGCGGTCCACTTGCGCGAGATGCACAAGTGCACGGTCACCGGGTGCAACATGATGTTCAGCTCGAGGAGATCGCGTAATAGACACAGCGCTAATCCGAACCCCAAACTTCATTCGCCACACATGAGACGAAAGATCTCACCGCATGACGGTCGATCGTCTATGGCGCACGCCCTGGTCCTGCCTCCCGGTTTACCAGTGCCCGCCTCAGGGTTTAAGCACCTCCCATTTAGGTCCTTCCCACTGCTGACCCCGCCTCCGGACCTTAGATCCCCGGCGTCGCTCTGTGGACTAGATTTCAAGCACCTGGACCAGGCGATCCCCTACGAGGAAGCGTTGCAGCAGAGGATGAACGTGAACGCCAGCCTGTCCTCGACCACCGCGCTCAACACCTCCTCTATGGTCATGACCACGGCCGCTGAGACTCCCAGTACCACCGTTGCCACCAGAGAGTCCTTCTCCAGTGGTAGCGCAGCGGACACCGTGTCGCCTTCTACGCAAGCCTCCACCGCGGTGGCAGAGGGTGAGGACGACGACGACGACGACGACGGAGGAATAGTGGTCGTTGCTGAGGATGATGCCAGCAATCTCCCATCCAGACTACCCCTGCGTGCCGGCGAGGACGACGACGAGCAACCCGCCGATCTCAGTCTGACGAAGAGATCAAAGGTATACCTGGGCGAGACCGGGGACGAGGATCTCGTGAGCAACCCGGACAGCAACGAGGACAACGACTCCATGGGTACCGTGGACCAGCAGAGCTTCTCCATGAGCCAGCTCTCGCTGAACCTAACCTCCTTGCACAGCAGGGGCGTGCGGAAGAGGAAGTCTCAACACCCGACTCGGTGCGCTGTTTTAACAGAGTTGCATTCTTCCTCGACCGATGGGGACTCGTCGAACGACGAAGAGAGGGTGAAGAGACGCTGCCTGTCGGACAGTGCGAGCATCACGTCGATGAACGACTTCCAGAGCGAGCCGGAAGACATGTCGATGTCGCGGCTGGAGGCAGAGGAGCGAAAAACCTCGCCGAACTCGCCGAAGAACCTGAACTTCAACGATCACGAGTCCAATTCTCGATCTCCGGAGGCTAGCAACCGATCTTCGGGGATCGGAGAGGGTCGGGGTTGGCATTTACCTCAGGACGACCCGCGGGACCTGAGCTCGAGGGCGAAGTCGCCGAAAAGGCAGACGAACGATAGCCCGGAACCAAAGACAGGGCAGGACGTGGAGGGGTCCCGTTCGTTGGTGGAAGTCTCAGCTAGCTCGAAGGAGGCTACCGTACCGGAGGCTGGCGAGAGGTTGAAGAGCGACGAGGAGACCAAGGAGGAGCCGAAGAAAGAATCCTCGGAGAAGTCGAAGGAGGACCCGGAGGAGGACGAGGAGGACGATGACGAAGAACCGTTGGAGGAGGTCGATGAGGATGATGATGATTCGGAGGTGAACGACGCGCTGCGCAATCAAGAAGGTGAGCGTCCCGATGATCCCTCCCGTGCCCCGAGCTCGGTCGACAGCCGTCCGACGACAGCCGACGACCTCTCCCACCACCACGACCCCTCGACCACCACCACCACCACAACCACAACCACTTTGCGTCAACTCGAGTCCTTGTCGCAGGGTCGCCACGCCTCGATGCGGAGCCACGGGACGCAGCGGCCGGGTTCGAGGTCTGGCCGCGATTCTACCAGCCCCGTCAGCCTCACCACGACGCCTCACCGGGAGACCACCACCACCATCACCACCACGGACAGCTGCTCACGTGGCTTTCGCTCATCCAGCGCCTCACCCTCCACAGCGGCCATGGATATGGACAATAGCCTGATCACGTACGCCCGTTACGAGAACGGCGGGTTCGTCAGCACCCAGGAGGTGCCCTTGGACAGGGAGAACCCGAGGCGTTGCACCGCCTGCGGCAAGGTGTTCCAGAATCATTTCGGCGTCAAGACGCATTATCAGAACGTCCATTTGAAGCTGATGCACCGGTGCAGCGTTGATGGGTGTAACGCCGCGTTCCCGTCGAAGAGGTCACGGGACAGACACTCGGCCAACCTGAACCTCCACCGGAAGCTGTTGTCCACGTCCTCCAGCCCGCCGTTGTCCTCCAGCCTACCGCCAAGCTTGTCGCCGAGGGTGGACGACTCTCAGGTGAACCCTCTGCTGAGAAACGAGTTCCTCGCCAGGCTGTACGCCGACGCTGGTATCGGCGCGCTAGGTGCCTATCCCTTAACGCCTGGACTCCCAGATCTGGCTGCCAGGATCCCACCCCCTCACCCGTTGCTCCTCCCACCGCATCTCGGCGCCACCTTCTCTGGCCTATCGTCGTTTGCGTCACACCTGGCCGGACTCAACGGGCTGAATCAACAGCATCTCAGCCATCTGACCAGATTGTCCCAGGATCAGGGGACTAGACATCAGGTTAATAGCTCGCCCATATCCTCGCCTGGTTTAGAGGACAGGAAGGAAGAGGCCAGGTGTACTATACCCGGGTGCGAACGCGTTTTTGGGTCCAGGGCTGTTAGGGACGCCCACTCGAGGGACCCTCAGGCTCATCGGGACCTACCGGTGCTGTCGACCAGTGGATCGTGACCGATCTCCTTCTGCGGACGCGAGTATTATTATCCCATACTGTGATGCCAAAATTTTGACGAAACAGGGCGACATTGATCTCGAGGTGGGAGACTCAGCGAGTGGGTTTCGACGTTTACGTGCAATATCAGACGGGACCGCGGGGGGATCATCATGCGTTGATTAGGGAATGGGACGGGTTTGGCGGAGGTTGATTGGTGGCTGAGTGATCAGTGGTTCTTGAGAATGAGATTAATTAATTGATTGTGAAACTGTCGAACTGATCCGGATTTTGGAAACTGAAAATCGAATCTGATTTTGTTGAGCTAATCACCTTGGTGCAAAATTGAATGAGTCTGGGTATAGAAGGTTGATTACTGAGACCTGATAGCTGGTTATGTGTAAATTATGCGAATGATGAGAACTCGAATGTAAAAGATAATCATTTTATTGGACTGTGGACTAGACCGATTTTTGCACCGAGGTTTCTGATCATTGATGCTTGCGTGGTCGATTCTGATAGGTTCGAGTGCACTTTGTTTGGGGTTATGGGGTCTCTATTAGCAGACTGTGGATTAATTGTTGCTAGATAATCTGAACGGTGATCAAATGACAGTTGCTTTACTTTGGAGGTTTGAAGAAAGTGGTAATTTGAGATACAAAATTTATTAAACCTTTAAACTCGAAGTTATTTTTAGTTTAAAAAGACAATTGTTAAAAAATTTAGGAATTTATTACATACACAATGTAAAGCATTGGCCAATTTAGTTGACATCATTTTACCCGTTAAGGACGAGGACTTTTTCAAATAATAAAGATATTTTTTTTTCTTGTAGGACCTTAAATATTAGAATGGAAGAAAAATATATATTGATCTCGTATAGCTTAAATAATCGTTTGCAATTTTAGAAATTAGATGCCCGAGTCCTCGAAGGGTTAGAAATTAAAGCAATCATTTTTGATAACGTTTAATCATCGTTCGAGTTCAAAGGGTTTTGAAAGTCTAAGTGTAGGTCGTTCAAAGGTTTTCAAGGAAGTATAATACAGCATAAATCTGCAGTCTACTTAATGGAGATTAATGGTGCTCAGATAATCCGGTGTAGACGACTCTTTTCTTTCTGTTTATTTCTCCATTTCTCGAAACTCAAGGTGCTCCAATCTAGTCAATTCGGAAGTCTTCAGCCACGACGCTGAAGTCGAAAAAGAAAATCTTTTTTTCCCCTCGTCCTTAGCTGCGTCCTGAATTCGTACGATGTTCCTTGGTCCAAGATCCTAACCGCGAACTGGAGATAATAAATAGATCGTGCTGTCAAATAGAAAAAAGACTGAATCTATATAAATTTTGCTAATAAATACTATATCCTAATATAAATAAATATCCTTCGAAATCGTGTATTAAAGCATGGCATATTTTATTCGCTAAAAGTGAAAATAATACTAAAAATTTACTCTGGACTGATTAGAATTGCTTCATATTTCATTTAAATATTGCAGCTTCCTCTGTCACAATAAAGTAAAATGAATCAAACATGCACTCTAAATAATTGACAGAATACATTCTCCAATATTCCGAATTAAATTTTTATAAACTCAGTTGAAACTCTACCTATGACAGCCCATATAACCAAACAAAGTAGCTTCGACCATCCAAGTCTGACTAAAGGTAGGACTGTTCCACTGTCAGCTGCCTCTCGACCCACCACAGGAAAAATCGCACAAATAAACTACGGATCTTCATGCATTTCTAACAAAACTTATTCATATTTCATCAATCAACAATCACGTATTTATTTCACTCGAATTAAATGAATCGAACGAACGATTTCATTCGATTCTGTCTTCGGATTATCAGCAGATGGAATTTCCTGATGGCAAAAAGAAAATGTTCTGCAGTTCCTACGTTTCGAAAAGAGTCATTTGAAATTGTCATTTGCATAAAGATCCCTAATTGATCGAAAGATCAGGGTGCATGGTGCAGGTGATCTCGCGTGGGTGTTTTCAAGGGAAAAAGAGAATGAGCAAGTGAGAGAGAAAAGAAAACTGGTCGACTGAAGAGGCACCGGTTTCCGCCTCTATCTGTTTGATAATTAAAAGGAAAAAAGATGGAGGACGACAAGGGCACGGGCAGAGAGGATCGGTAAGAATCGAAAAGTGGACGATTTCCGGTCTTCCGGCTGATTTTATCATCGTTGTGATAAACGTAACGTTTAGTAAATATGCCACTATTTAATCAGTAATCCAATTGCTACCGCTGTATATATAAACATAGTACCTTTCGATGTATCGCGTAATTAATCCATTAAGCTATCGACACGCGGCCACATGACGCGGAAAACTTGACACGCGCGGTGTGCGAACTTCTCGGGACAACGATAGTTTTTGTAAAGATCAGGGGCGAACAAAACCGGTCTCTGCGTGGATCGGTGGATATCGGAGAGGATCGGAGAGGATATCATCCGAGGATATTATCGGATATCGGCGGGAGGAATCGAGAGACTCGAACGGCAGCTATCTAGTTTCTAGACGGGGAGGATTGGCTGTTTGCTGTGATCATCACCCTTCCGGACGCCATTTTGCTTGATAGAAATCGTGGTGAACCGTGCTTCACTTAGAAGCAGACCAATTTATTTTTAGATGAAATTTTTAAAGCTTCGGGAACGTTCTGTTTTTGTTACTAAACCTACAGGACCATTTAAAATTTTTGATTCATGCATATATGTTTAATATTAAACATTCAAAATGACTTAGAGAATTAGACGTTTTTATTTAGCATTTAAAGAAAATTGTTTCAATGTTTATCTTTGTTTTAAAATTCAGATTTTCCTTTCATTTTTAAATCAGCATATTCTGTTGCCATTTTAGAAGTGTCCAACATTTGCCATTTTATTTTTACAAGACCTTCGAGTCAACAAAAACCACGTTCCCCTTTCAATTTCCGCGAAGCTGAACTAGATACAAAAATGAAAAACTGCCCTAAACTTCCGAAATAATTCGGATGCAGCCTCAAATATAAATGGCGTCCCGGGTAACTACCCCCAATTTCTCTCGAACGATGATCACAGCAAGTGAATCGAATCATCGTTGAAGCCGAAGCGTCGCAGAAGTGCACCGATCGACCACGGAAAAAAAATCAAAGTGACGGACGTCGTCTCGCGCTAGATAAATGAGAATAGATAGATTTTATTTATTGTTTCCTAGGGATCCTACACGACACACACTGTACCAAGCGGCCAGTAGCGGGCACTGCCGCGGAGACTTCCTTTTTCTCGTAGAGTCGAAACGATCGAAAACAAAGAAATGTCGCGAATTCCAATTTAACGATTAATCGACACGATGAACCGACAAGCATCTTGAACCTCGAGAAACGCACGTTCTCCCAGCGTTCCACTGAAAATCGTTCCCGAGGCTCATCGATTAGGTTTGTCGGTTGATTCTTCACTTCGGTTGTACATATTATACATTGTATACCTTATTTTCGTAGCATGCGCGTCGATTTCTCTTGTACGGCCAGGAGTTGTTTGTTTCTTGCGAACTGAGGGGATGATACTGAAGAGATTAGGGAGCGGGACACACTTTTTTCTACGCGACCTCTCCCAACCCACCCCCAACCCCACCCCTGAAGAAAACATTATACATTGTACACACATACATTGAAACACATTATCGAATGCGTTTTGCAGCCCCCCACCCCACCCCTCTCCCCGCCTCGGCGCGATGGCAACGACACACGACGAACCCACAACTAATTACACTCCTAAGGGTGAAACCAGATTTACAATTGTAATTATGTATAAACTGAATGCTATGATGTATGATATTATAGATCGATTATAAAGAACATTCATCACTATGAAAATAAATACCTATCGAAATCAATATACTGATGTCTTTGCTCTCCACTCGACTGTTCCTATTCTCGCCCGACGAAGAAGTTAGTTACCCGAAATAATGTTCAAAAATAAAAGATGGGAAGCTACTCTGAAAATCGTATTTCTCTGTTGTTTTATCGCATTTTTTTATATCGCAGTTTTAATTATATTATCATTTTTATTCCAAAAGTGGGGGGCTAATTTCTAGAAGACCATTTATAACAGAAATGGAAGGGTGCAACCCCTGTTTCATTTTCTTTACACTGTAAAGGTGAACCCACAATTAATGTTAAACAGTCGTTGTTCCAAATAAATTACAATTTTAAATACACAGTGAGCTTAATAAAATAATTTGATTTAGATAATCTGAAACAAACTAGAGATATCTTTGTATCAAGACTTTCACCATAGACAGTGACTCTTTAAAATTCAAATTTTCTACTGCAATTATTATTCTTCCTTATTATTCTCAGTGGGTTGAAAATAGTATATTTTCAAATTATAAGTGCATAAAATCGAGCAGTGTCCGAATATTTCGCCGAGCTCCGGTCGAGAGTTCCACAGATCGCGAGGCGGTACTTGGCGATCGAGGATTCCTCGGATTCCTCGATCCCGCTCGCTCGCAGATCGTCCCCCGTGCGGTCGGATGAAAAACCGTGGACCCCGCCTACGACCTCGAACGGCTCTCTTGGCTCCGACCTCGTTTTCTGCGAAAGAAATCTGCGAGGGACGCCGAACGCTTCAGCTCGTTTATCAGGGATCTCGCGGGCGTGCACGCGCACGCCTACCAATCCTGGTGCCACGAGGAGAGCCGAGATTCCCCGCACCGCACCAGTGGAAGGGGAAAGGTGTTCCAAAGGTTTAAGGTTTAAGGTTGCCTGAAATTCGCGATGCACCTCGCCCGGGCTCGCGCAAACAAACGAAAAAGGGGATCGGGCGACTGACATCGGGGTCTAGATAATTAGAAGTGTCCCGGCCTGGGATCACCCGGTAAGGAGATCGTTAATTACGTGTACGTACTGGCTATACCTGAACTGAACTGGACTCGGCTGGATCTGCTTTTTCTTCCTTTAGCTGACCTGGGTGTCTTGCTGAATCCAACGGGATGAGTTAAACTGCTTTAATAGCTCGGCCAGAGTGGATTAGCACCTTCGATGCAACGATCAGGAAGGGTCGCAACCTGCTAATGGAGATGATCTCTTCGGCTCTTTGAATTTAGGGTAGAGTCCGGTTCAAATTAGAATTTCGCTCGTATTGATATTATCGAGTTAATGATTTGTATGTTGATAAATGAGTTTTTAATATTAGTAATTAATAGATAGCGGATCTTTATGCAACATAAAAATTTTACGCTTGAATTAAAACAAACCGGAGTGACATAGGAATTTCTTTTCCCTCTTAATATGTACGATAGGTCGAAAATTATATAAAAGTATTTTACAATTCGACTAATGTTTTTAATGTTTTATATTACACCTACTTATTTTTGTCATAAATCTATAAAATCCACTGTCTAGTGATTGCTCCAACATTTGCAATTATACACCATCTAGTAAACTAATTCATTCATCTTGGTAGAAACGCTGAAATCGTTTCTCCATTGATAAAGAAGTTATTATTGTAAAACAAAGTTCTTGTTACCCTACGTTTTATCCATTATTATCCTAATGTTTCCTAAGTGTTCTAAACAGGTTAACAGGGAATATCAACTTACTTAATCGACTAACCTGTAGGAATATCGACTTATACAATCTCGTAGCAAGTTCTCAGGTAAAAGAGAGGAAGCAGGTTGGACCGCGAAGGGTGAAAGAGAATGTGAAATAAAAGTGAATGTTTTAAGGATTTGTAACTACCAAATCGTTCCTGGAAGATTCAAAAATGGGAGGTTGGCAAAGTGTAGAGGCCGAGATAAATGGATTTGACGTGGCTCGGTGTCGAGTACGCGTAGTCAGCCGCCTAGGACTTTACTACCACCTCTTCTGTTATTCGCGCACGACAGGTGTAGCGTGGGAGAGAACGTGGAAAGGTGAGGTGAGAGGAGAGGGCAAGGCTCGTCGGGTAGACGGTCAGAGTAAACGAGAGAGAAGCAGAAAAAGAGAGAAGAAGAGGCCAAGAGGCACGAGGCGAAGAAAAAGGAGAAACTGAAAGAGAAAGAACGAGAAGGCGGTCTTCGGTTAACGTTGGCTCGCCCATCGATCCCCCTGCACCCCCGTCCTCTGTCCAACACCCCCTTCGAAACCGCCCCCGTACCACGAAACGCTAAGCTTTTGCTACTTTTGCTAGTTGCCGACGCTGCAACCACGACAATGAAACTCCGGGATTTATTCGTTCGAGTTTAGAAGATGGATGTCAGCCTGTTGTTAGGGACCGTCTTAATGGACGGCGCTTAGGGCATGCTGCAGCTTTCGAGGACCAGCTACCGAAGAGAAAACTGTTCTTTAAAAACTAAGAGAACTTCTCTCTTTAAATTATTTTCTCATTCTATCATAAATGTTTCGAGTCTATTAAAATGAATGGCTATCAATAAGTAACGCATGAAGTTGCAATTTATTTTTACTAAATCTACCAATGAGAAAAATGTGTCGAGAAAAATTGGTAAATTGCAGTTGAAAAATGTTTTAAAAAATTTCCATATTCCACCGTGGCCATTTCAATTTTACTGAAATCAAATATTTGCCAACAAACAATGCGGCAAGCTGCATTTTTTTGTAGTAACAACAAAATTGAAACATTGCGACAAAATGTAGACAAAAGAACATATCCAGGAAAATTCATAAATAAATATGTTAAAATCGTTATTAAAATTGTCCGTCTCCAAAAAGATTGAAAATTCTTCGATACCGTCGCATTTCTCTAACATTTTGGCCAATCCCGTACGATCTCGCACACAGATAATGAAAATAGTAGGTGGATCGTCACCACACGGGTTCATAGCATCGAATCAGATTGAAACGAGCCGTCATTAATCATTTTTAAACGGCACGCGCCTCGGTCGCTCGTGATTACGAGGAATTTCACGCCGGGAAGGTTACAGTCTTTGCGGGCCGTTTAATGCTCCGGTAATTAAAATTCTACCCGCTTAAGGGTAGCATTATTATTGTTGAGAACTCCCGGCGCAATAATTGTAATAATCGTCTTGACGAATGTTGCCGCGATTTTTTCGCCCACATTCCCGTAAGCCAGTTCTCGTTAAAGCTAATTGCGAGATTTGGGAGGGCAACTTTGAATTGCACCAATTCAAGTTGTTTGATCCACGTGAAATTTATTTAATTATTTCTAATGAAAGCGTCTCTGCAGTTTCAATAATTACAGAACAAAGTATACGAGTCCGATTTCTGCTGCTAAAACATGTATTCTACAATTAAAAAAAAACATGAATACACACTGTTAAGAAAATGTTTATAATCTCTTAAACGAATATTGTTCGGTTCCAGCACCTAATGAATGGTGCAGGATACTTTTATTTCCCAGTCTACTTATCGTTTCACTTAATAGGTTCATTTCGCCATAAATTGCTGTCGTTAACTCACTTTTGCAACTGTGGTATTCCCATTGAAGCGGCACGCCCGGTATAAGGGATACGTCAATTTCCATGTCCACATAATTTGGTTAAACAGAAGCTCATGCAAATATAGGCAGAACGGACGTAAGTACAGGCTGTGAATGTTAATTCGTTGCGACAACAAGGGCGCAGAAAGCTTCTTATCAAAGCCTTTACCAATCCCTGGCCACTCGAGGTTTAAGGAAACGCAGGACTCGCCCGAGGGACAATGAATTACCGGGTTCCGGAGCCACCGGGTGAAATTACTTGGAAATTACCTGCAAATTATAACATCCGAACAGCGCACGATCACGACAAAGTTGTAACGAGCCATCGTAACTTCACGCAACCTGAAACCTGTCGCATTTCGTTGCCACGACAGACCACTTTCGCGGAGAATGAAGGCACACCTGCGCACATATAGATCGATATCAGGCTGATTAGACACCTCGTGATTGCGAACCGTGGCCGCATACCATTGAAACACCGAAAAATATGGTCCCGTTGACAGGAAGTCCTTTAGACTCGAGATAATCGAATTCGAGTTTGTTAATAGTTCATCAAAGCTTTTCATTATTTCTTTATGAAAACTTTATAGTCGTATTCTTGAGAATTTTCGGATTGAAATGAGTCCCCACATGAGACATTTTGTAGAATCCCAATTATTTGAACGAATGTCTGAATTATCAGGTTTTAAGAAATTATTTAATCGAATATTGTCTTTATCGGTTCGAATAGCACTATCGTGGATTAAACGAGTAAACATAATCCAAATTGTGTCGCGTTTGGTATCATTTCTTTTACAAAACTGTCAGGAATAAGCTGATGAATGCTTCCTTTAAAAAAATGATTAATTGAAAGCCACCGTTATTCGAACGACAGTCAAGTGCACATTCATTTCAGGGAAACAGCTTTTAATTTGCTAATTAACTCGTTAAAACTGACCGCTGAAAAATTGTGCAGTCGCCGCATATTGGCCACAGTGTATTAAAATGTAATCATCGGTTTCCCGATGTAGGCCGATAATTTTTAATTTCGAGCGACGTATTAACGGTAATTCGAGTCGTGTGAAAAAAATTACGAGAAGACACTTTCCGTACGGGTGCTTGCGAATGCGTTAACGATCACGTAATAACGCTAAAGGTGGGCAAGTCCTGCTGCAATTAATGGCCATTAGGCTCGTTCCGGAGGGCATTAAAGCGACATCATTAACTTAATAAAGACGCTGTTTCCTTGGCGACGGCTGTCATCTGCGATTTCGTCGATGCTTCCATAAAAATGATCTGCGGAGCTGATTATTACGACCTGACAAAATAAATGAAAATAAACGAGATACAGCATAACAAAGGAATTTTATCGATTGTTTAAACGCAATGCTTAACAAACAATTATATTCAGTTTCTGAAAATAAAGAGACAGGTCTGCACGTTTGAAAAACTCAAAAATAAATTGAAATTGCAAGTTTCAGCCTAACAGCTGCTGACATTAGCAGCTGCAGTTTCCGAGCAGTCATTTGATCGAGCATCGATTCATACGAATTGTGGCCGGCTAGTAACAAAAGCGGCCAGCCGATTAGAAGCACCGCGACGATCGGCAACGGTGTCTGTGATCGATAGATCTTCGAGGAACGATAAGAGTTTTGCTCGCGAGCGGTACAGGTCCCTCGCTACTACTATACTGCGAGGCCGGATGGGACGCGACATGTGCACGACGCCGAAATTGCCGTGGCGATTTTTATCTGGCCGAGATACGAGGGGCCGATATTCACGGTTCGACATGGAAGTTCGCCTGCGGCGGTCTGATTAAACGACCGGAGCGGGCTACACGCTTCTAACGTGTATTTAGAACAAGCCTGTACGCCCTGTACGTCGACGGGGACCGTGTACCTGCTCGTACCACGCCGATTAGGTGTACCGATCCCGGTGCAGATTATTTCATTCCAATCCTTGCTCTTCGCGCGTTCCCTGTCTCTTCTATGGACGACCCTCACACGTCTCGACTAGATGTTTCTTGCCAATTTATTTTTAAACGACTTCGAAAAAGAAGGAGGTTACTCAATTCGACCTGTATGTGCCTTTTTTTCGCTTTTTTCTATGTATGTTCACCGATTACACCGAGATGGATGAACCAATCGGTACGAAACCGATCTTTGCATCTTGTAGAGTATGTCCTGGGAGTGGTCCCGTTATAAAAATTTTTTCATTTTTATTGTTATCAACGATACACTCTACCGATTCTTTTCAAATTGCACGGCTACTTTACTACATTATTGATGTAACTATAGACATTTTTTTTGGCTCGATAGACTTGCAGGCATAATTGCTTTAGTCGTTTATGTATAGTGAGCTCAGCCTAATGTAAACTGATTTTTGAGAATTTATTTCGAACTTTGTGTTCGATCGATCTTATTTAAATTGTGAGGCTATTTTACTATGTTATTGAAGTAACTGTAGGAATTTTTTTGGTTTGGTAGGACTGCGGACAAAGTTGCTATAGTCACTTTTGTCATACTCTTGTCGCGTATTTCGAGACTTCAGCTAATGTAAACTGATTTTTCAGAATTTATTTTAAAACGTGAACCGGAACTGGTGAACCGATCTGTCTGCAATCATTGTAACAATTTACGACGCTGTTGGAGTATCTAAAACAATATTTTCGGGTCCAGAAATGCTATAAACAATGCTGCTGTAACTACAATTAATAATTTTTCAGTCAGTTTAAACGACTTACAGGATTGCAGGGCGGCCCAAAATACGATTCTTTATTACCGTAAGGTAAAGAGAATTCAAAGGGTTAATTAATAAATTAGAAGTTGCAAGTGCAAGGAAGAAGATGACGCGCGCGAAGATTGAGGCGGACGGTTTGACAACAGGTCTTACTTGTAAATCAATTTATTAGTAGACGGGCGCGAAGGGCGGGTTCCCAAGTGGGGCTTATTAAAATTCGGGACACGCGGTTTTAACGATCGGGGACGATGAAGAAGGTGTGCAGAAGGAGACAAGATATAGGTCGATAAAGCGCAGGTATGATGGAGCACGTTGACCGAGTCCGGAACCCGTCGTGGATCTGTTACAAATTGCGAAACATACATGCTAATGAAATGTTTCGACATAACTGTTGGGTAGATCTTATAGAGTTTTGCGCGCTGATTCAGAATCTGGTCTTAATAGTTCTCATACACGCACAGTTTTTGAGAAATTTGAATTTGAAAAGAAGACGTATTTTTCGACTTTGAACAAATATTGTGATGTTATTATATAAGATATTGTATTGTTCTTTGCAGCAAAAGATTCTCTAGACTTTCTCGAATCCAGTGATGTTCAATAGTAATACGTTGTGATTGTTCAAACATATTTAAACAATCATTAAAGACAGAGAAATACCACTTTTGCACACATTTTTGAGGAAATTTTTCAATTTATATAAAAAATAAAGGTGCAGCGAAAAATCGAATTATACCACGCAATAGAGCAGACTTCTATCTTAAGAACTCACCCTTTCAACTTTTTAACGTCGACGTTTAGTAAGTTCATCAACAGAAATTAAATAATAATTAATATCAATTCCCTTCTTCTAATGTTCTCAGTTAACCTACTTCTTTAGTGATGAATTCTGACCCTATTTTATGCATTCACAGTAGAAATTAGATAAAACAAATAATATCAAAAAGAATTATTAAAAGAATTTAAAGATACCACTACATTATTTGAATTATTAAAGCTATTAACAAAAGCAATACATTTGTAAAGCTTATTTGTTATAATTGTGACAGAAAGTTTTTATTTTACATAAAAAATTAGAAATTAGACAATGACGCAGCGTTTGCGTTCCTATGATGCGTTTGGTATGTCTTTTCTTGTTTTTCAAAATAGAAAAATATATTTATTACGATAGTTATCGGTAGGTAGGAAAAATTTTTTAAGAATTTTAGTGGAAATTTCATCCCGATATCTTGTATGGTTCAAAAGTTATAGTAAAATGTCACCTCGATTCAGCTCATTGTAGCGCCAGATTGAAACTAGTCTACCCTCTTGCTCTTCCGTGACGCTGTCCTCTTACCATCGTGCTTCGATCGAGGTTTAATCGGAAAAATGTCGCGAATGTGCATCTGAAAGTGAAATCCGAAAATTTAAAAAATTTTAAAAAAGCACATATATATGGAATATAGTAAAATAGTTCTGCAAGTTAAAGAAGAAGACATTTTTCGGTAACAAAGTAGATAGGAATAATTTTTTAATGAATTTTAATGGAAATTTAATCCTATATCTCTTGTGGTTGAAGATTTATAGTAAAATGTTACGATACCTACTTATATGTCCCTAAGTGACATATATTTTCATGGATTATACCATGTATCGACACTGCATCAACATTGGATTCAAGAGAATCGATTGTCGAAACCGCTGAAAATGAAGGCACAAAATACACGTACATGTGGTAATAATCGCAGCGATAATTAAATGGAGAAACCGATACCCGAACAAAGAAATTGATACACGTTTATTCGACTCGCGTTGATCCTCAATCCTGTGGCCCGAAATCAAATTACGGTAATCTCGATTCCAATGATCGATACACTGATTGTTTGCTAATGGCAGCTAGCAGGTGCAACGGATGCTCACAGGGAGAGAGGATGCCCGACTGCCGGCCATCTCGGACAACGCGAAACCGTGACCACATTACTTTTTCGCATTACGCAAATCACTCGTAATTCATGCTTCTTTTCATCCAGTTCTTCTTTTTATACTTAATTGGTCGCCGATCAATTTCTTGTTGACTTTTTCCTGTGCTACATGTTCGAATTTATTTTTCTCTCCTCGCTGAATGAACACAATTCGTAGTAACCCTTTAACCCTTGTACTAGGGTCTCACGTGACCCCGATTAAATTTCTGGACACTAACTCTCACCACTGTGCAGTTTTCATTAATTTTTAATGAACCTATTAAATATTGCACAAGAAAAATTTTGGAGAGTTCAAAACTATAATACAGTATACCCTTGATCGAAGAGAACGTAAAGCGTAGAACCTGGACACCGAATATTGATGTGAACCACTACTAGTTCAAGTACAGAACTTCTTTATTCTTCATTATATTTTTATGGGACTTTCGTCTCCTGAGTCGTGGAATTTTTCTGATTAAAACGACACTAAACACGATATCATTTGAACCGTATTTATGATCTAAGATAGAGCCTCGGACTCAATGGTTTTTCTTAGATCAAGACTTTACCTGGTTAATGTGAATTTAAGAATGCAACGACGGCACATGAAAGAACGTGTTTCCGGGACGAAAAGGTGCAGTTGCATCGTGCACTGTCGGCGGGAGCCATTGGCTGGAACGTTGATAGCGTTGGCTAATATCCTGGGACCCGCGAGCATTATCGTCCGGGGCAGGGTTGATAGTGAAAGGTTCTAAGGTTCTGAAGGTTTCTTAGGAGCGAGCCTGGTGGACGTTTCTCAGCGGAGGACGGGCCGGATTACGTGGAATTGATGTAGCGTTACGAACACCGCGACGGCTGTAATGGATGTACCGCTGGTGGTGGTGCACGATAAGCCGGCCAGAATGGATGCACTTTTCACGCATGTAGCGTTCAAGCTCGCGGCGATGCACTTCTACCGCGCTGCTGCAGGTGGTCTCCTTGTAATTGTGCTCACTTCTCTCTTGTGACAGAGCCGAGGCTTGTATCGCGCCGAATGAAACGCTCACCTGGACAGGTTGACTACTTGATGCAACGCCACCCTCGCTTTCGCCTTTCTGTCATTCCTGCTGTCATTCCACGATTCCTACACTCTGGCAATCAATCATTTTTATACTGTCCTCGCAATCAATCATTTTTAAACTGTCCTAGCAATCAATTACTTTTTCTTCGAATTGTTTTCCCGAGTGGTACTGTCTCGCAAGGCTGACTGTCATCTTGATGGAGACTGGAGGCTGGGTCTAGGAGGACCCGAACCACTAGGTACGCACATTCTATCCCTCCTATTATACGGGTAGCAACTTTCGATTTCGCTTTGCAAATTTTTTTACATTCTTGTCGAAAAGTAGAAAAAGTTATTGTAGATTTTTATGGACTTGCATGATCATTTATTTAAGGTAAAAGTGCCAGTAAGGACTACTTAAGGAAAATTCTGTACGTACAAAATTCTGTATGAGCTTCTTTAATGAACATCTTAAAGAAACAAGTGTATTATTCAAATTTTATAATCAAATTACAACTACATGAAGTTTATAAAATTACTGCTTTCTTTATCATTTTCGCTTATTCGTCTCATCTGTAATCTGGTCGAAGATTTATTGAGCAATATCCTTTGTTAAAAGTTCTACGATTTCGGCAGAAAGTTGATCGGTTTGGTCGACTGCTCGCTCGATCGGCTTCAAGTTCGAGTCCACCTGTCCTACCTGATGGGAAGTAGCGAGCCTGAGGAAACGTGGCACCGGTATAAACGCCAGCGTGTACAGTATCGCTTCGGAGCGAGCCTGTTTCTTGGTCGGCGGTCATTATATAGTAGTAAATATCGTAACGACCGGCGTTGGTCAGCTTGAACCGGCCCCTTCTAACTTGCAACCGCTAACCACGAGTAATTATGTAATTGCCGAAGAATTACTTACCGGACTGGACGGACCCGCGGCCCGTCATTCAGTGACATTCCGTCCTTTTTACGAGGCTCTGAGTGCAGGGTCGTGCATAGACACCGAGGCCGAAGACACTCCGCTTGCATCGTCTCCTCCGAGTGCACTCTTTCTCCTCCACGGGATCCTCTCGTATTTTTCCTCATCCCTTCGACTCATTGTCTTTCCCTCTATCTTCTTCTCTTCTTCTCTTCCTTTCTCTCTCTCTCTTTTCTCTCTTTCTCTCGCGTGATAGCTCGACGTTGGACTCTCGCGGCAGCTGTTCGACCATAGGTTGTAACTAACTCGTTCTCCTGGTTTTATACCGGCACTTTTCTAATTTCGACCGTGAGAGACCGCCGAGAGTGAAACAAAGAGAGAGAAGATCGTTTTACTGCCGAACAGGCAAGATGCAATTGCATCTGGCGCGATCATTCCCAGAGAAATCCTGCACCCCCAGCCGCGGGCTAATTTTCTGCGACCGATTTCGCCCGGCTCTGTGTTTTGCGTTTTCGGAGTGCCAGACAGATTTCGAACGCTGCAGCGTTGTCTATAAAGCAGACCAATATGCTTCAGTTGTTCATCGCAGTTACCGTAAAATATTCGACAGACTCGACTTTTGCGTATTGGTCAGTTTTGTCCAAAAAAGTGCACAAAATTTATAACAATTCTTTCTATCGTGATGTACTTTTATGTGAAAGTATATCAAAAATGTACTTTTTGAACTAGAATAGGATACTACCCCCACAAAATTATTTTCTTAAAGCGTGTATCAACCTGAAGGGATGGAACCTGGTTGGTCAAGTAGAAATGTGATTTGAAGGAAATAATGAATGCGTTGCTACCCTTAATAATTTGAGGCTGCCATTACAAATGTTTGTTCTATATGTTTTATTTCCTCTTTTTGTTACGTAGCAAGTAAGTACATTAATTTTGTTGATTCTGACATGGCTGTGTTTTTAATTTTATTTGCAATATTATAATTCTTTTGCATTATTTTTAGACGCAATATATGTTCTTTATGAAAATGATCCACACAGGGATCGAAACGTCAAGATACATTTATAAATAATTTCACATTTGCTATTTGTGTAAAATTGATCGAACCTTGCGCCGAAATCATAAATTCATATTCACTTTCCGATCGAGAAACAAACTTCACCTATATTACAAATAATGTATGGATTTAATACAAGAACTTAACAATGGCACAGCCTTCTTTAGAAATAGCATTTAGGAAGTGAAATAACGATTTGCGAATACTGATTTCAGCCGAATTTGTCAACCTACGTGACAAAATATTCTCGTTCCTAGAATAGTAAAGCAATTTAATAATACCATTGACGATACTTTATGGAAAAGTTGTTCAGACTGATGATCTTAGCAACACATTTCGTAATCATTGAAATCGGTGAAGAGGCTCGTGCAAATTTACCACTGTGTTATCATCTCTGAATGAATGCTTTCTCGATTTCTTCCAGAGAGGGTTAATCAGAAGTTCGCAAGGGTATCCTATGGTAGGTTACAGCCTCTGCAGAAAAACGCCGTAGCACTTTGCGCCACCGTCTGTGTCCGATTAGCGTGTACAATGGTTCTCGCGTACTTAAGTCGGCAACGATAAGATCGACCCTTTTCGCGGGAGGACTCTCGCGCCGCAATTTCACCGTCACACCGTTGCGCCGCGGTTGATGCATTAGCGCGATTATGGAGCCCCAATTTGTTGCTGTTGCGGATAACGGCCGGTTATCGAGCTGTACGATCGCGGAACCCCGCGATATTCGCACGCGAAACCGAACCTGCTCGAAGCTTGCGCGCACGGGCTACCGCATCGGGCCGGACTTATGATTACGTCCCGGCCCGTGCACGACCTGTCGTTCAACGGGATCAACCCTGTGACCCCCCATGGATACTTGTTAATTGACCATCCCTTACCTTAAAACCACCACCCCATCACCAACACGCCGCCTCACGTGCTTCTACCGAATAACGAAATTTTCCAATTTTTTTTGCATGAAATACTTCAATGTAACGGAGTCCTGTACATTATATTCAGCATTCCATTATTTCTAATACTAACATTGCCTAGTCTGTGTAATTTGATAAAAATTACAAGTTTTAAATAATTTATTTATTATTCTGTTCTTCAATCCTACCATTGCCGGTCGAATGAGCGGTTTTAGATTTTTTATTTTACAGTTATTGAAATTATAAATATAGACTCATGGGAATCGGTTGAATACATTTTTTTCATTCCAGTATATATTGTAATAATAATTGCACAAAATATATATAAAATTCTTGTTTTTTTTTATAATACAATACACATTAGTCACTTTTGGTTTTACTTTTATCTTCAATAAATTAATTTTTAGAAATTCTAGTTCTCTAGAATTCTTACGTAAAATGATTTCCAACGGATTCATCGTGTGAGTCCCATTGTCGATTGACCACTGTGGTCAATTAATATATAATAGGCTTCACGACTCATCTTCACGAATCCGACGTCGATTCTCATGCTCGACCGCAATGTTCTTCCGGTTCGACTGCATCTCACAATCGGGGTATCGCTTGTCGAATTGGTTCGAACGCGACAAGTTCCTTTGGAAACCGTCTGGCTTGGTGTCGCGATTTTTCTTTACGCTTTTGGCGACGCGACGATTGGCCAGAGACACGCGAATCCTGGGTTCGTTCACCGATGCTGCTTTTGTTCGATGCATTCAGAACGAAGACGCCTTTGAGCAGAGTTCATCTTGTCCTTCCGGTGTCGCATCCTGCGGAAGCTGTTTCCAAGGATGTCCTTCCAATTGAAGACACTTTTACTCTCCGACAAAAGGAGATTACACGGACACCAATTCTGCGACTCCATAATCGTTCCTCGTGCATTCTTGTGCGACGAATGCGAAACCAAAAGTCATGCTACATGCAAGAAGCAGGAGCCACTTCGAAATTTTTTTAATCATTTCAAGAAATCGAAAGTTCAATTCTTTCTGAAACTACCATTACTTCATTTTAAGAATTCTTTCTGCTCCAATCGGAAAAACTATGCGAATGGTCTTTGCATAGAATGACTATGTAGATTCTCCTGAATATAACAGTATAGTTTTTGGTAACAGTATGAATTCGTAAATTTGTTTAAAAAATATTTGGAGCCAGCGCTGTTACGAGGGTGATTGAACAGTTGCAATTTGTAAATTTTAACAATTCTTTTCGGTTCAACCATAAGAGTTCTAACTATTCAACTGATGTTTAGCTAGAATAATTATTATTGTTTACAGACCTAACATATAGCATGTGTACTCGGCAAAACGTTTTGGAGCATTGAATACTAGCCGGAAGTCTCACATATCTAAATAGTTCCGAACGCTGGAGGTTCGTTTCACGCAAAAAGCGTCCGGTTTTTGCAAGCCGTTATAGTTCTGCCGAGCTATCCGCGATCAAAGTAATTCATTCCGGTGATTTTCTAGGAGAATGATCGAAAAACACGTTCGCGGGGAACAAGGGAAAAACTGGCCAGCGGGCTTGAAAATAAACGTTGACTCTGCTCGGAATGAGCGCGGCATTAAAAAACTGCGAAGCATGCAAAGGGCGTGCGCCAGGTGTTTCCACCAACGTGGAAATAAATTTCAAAGATTCCAACGGAGCGGAATAAAGAACAAAGTTTGAAGAGGCGGATAGGCGAACGCAAACATGAATTCCTTCAGATTTATCTTCATTTGCAAAGGTGAAATGATTACGCCGTGCCGCTCGATTTTTTGATCGCATACCGACACGATCACAAAACCAATTTCGAACGATTTAATCTTTCCTTAAGTTTCGAGTTTTCTCCAGCGTTTAGGTAATTTCTTTTCGCCGGTGAAAAATCGTGTGAAAATGAAGGGAGAGCCATCTGGCAGCTAAATTTTTCAAAGCCGGCATAGCGATCGGTCACAGGACCTAATGACACGGCGAGAGGAGTGGCGAAACGGGGTGCTAATTAAAAGTCAGCCGGAGGAATAGATTATCAGCGGTTCTAGGGCCGGTTCGCGAGAACCGGGGACCAAGATGGAAACGAATACATGGGGCCCACCTCTCCGGGCCCCGATTTGACACTTCATCATTCGTCGAGGCCCGCGGGACCCTGTCATTAAAACGAGATTAGTCCCGTAATCGTAAACCGCGTCGGGGGAGGCTCATCTTCGCGATGCGCCTCGACGTTCCAAAGTGGTGAAACGCGTTGCTGACCGAAGGGGCGGGTCCGTTTTAATATGTTGCTTTATTGTGCATCGTTAAACGTTCCGGCCAGTATTAAAGCCTGCCCGAAGAAGACTTGACAAGCTCCTGCGAATAATCTCCTTTGTGCGAATCGTCGCGTTTTATTAGCTGCAGGAGATCGTCCGACGCCATTCTCTGTCGCTTTAAACATTTATCTTGCTACAATTGTGGACGCTATGGGAATATTTCTGGAATAGACGATTCTCCAGATTTATCCAAATAGACCAATATTTCTTAAACATTATAAATTTTCAGAATTGATTTCAACAATATTTTAAGTGACCGCTCTCGTAAGGGTGATTTTACAGGTACGGTGAAATTTTTAATCGTTTTTCCTATTCAAACCGTAAACGGTATACTAACGATTCTTAGCTAGAATGATTCTGTAGAGTCTCTCGAATACAGCGATATATTTTGTTATGACATTACAGGATTGTAAGTTTGCTTAAAAATTAATTGAATAGGGTGATCTCTTGAAAGTGATTTAATAGTTACAAAGAAATTTTCAGTTTCAATCGAGTTTACTCAAAATATTGCCAATCAGAAATTATTGGGCGTGATTTACAAGCGTGAACAGTACGAGTAATTTCTCACGAGCTCGTTAACAACGAAAAAGTCAGTCCGTTAACAGGTTGAAATGGCGTCGGCACTCGAAGTGGCAGCAGCCAAACGATTGAAGAACCCGACAAACAAGGGTGCGAATTCAAAATCTCTGGTCGATGGAGCAGGGATCAAGTTCCCGGCGCGGCCAGGGCCACGAAGAAGCAATATTTGTTGAAGGGGTCCGAAACACAGCGAGTCCGACGCAATATTCCGAGGTGGTTATTTTTCCCCATCCCCTCCATTAAAAGAGTGGCGGGAAAGTCCACGGGGGAAGAGAGAGAAGACGCATTACCAGATTGGCCCGAGCCGATCGCATTCACCGGTCTTTTACATTCACGAAGCTTTTATTCGGTTGATTTGACTATACGCTTCGTATTCACGGCTCTCGATTTGATTTGCATTGATTGGAGTGCCCGCTTTCCCGATAACCGACCCTGCACACCGTGTGCACCTACACCCAAGCTAGGATCAGGATCCTGGACCCATTTGCTGCTCCGAATTTTTCCAACTGTTAACGTTCGATTGTGTTTTTCCACGTTTCCTGCGTGGGAGGTTTGTTTGATCGCTGATAAGCTTAGCAACAAGTAGTTCGATCAATTTCATGCATTATTTTACTCTTGCGATGTTGGTCTTTGGTCATCCGAAATCCCTTTGCTGTTCGTACGTTTTAGATCTACACTATAATGTACTCTTTTACGAGCAAATCGTATTTTATTAACGTTAGGGCGAGTAGCACGTTCATCGTGGATATTCGTGCGCTTACAAAATTCATAAATCATTTTGCAGTTGCTCTCTCATGATCCTAATTGATTTTGGTGTTTGCCATTTTTCAAATTACACCATCGATAATGTACTTTTTGGGGCATCTTACGAAGAAATCGTGTTGTATTAACGTCAGGATGAGCAGCACGTAGATTGGGCGATGTTTATTACGAATGATCCACCTGAGAACAGTTTGGATTCACTTTTGCAACGAGGAAGAGTCGAGAGAAGCTAGGAATGATCGTGGATAGCCGCAGCCCCCGTCCGCCCTTGGGATTTTGCGTGTCTGAAGTCAGTGATCGGTGTCGGCGTCGTTTCGCGTGTCTAGCGTCTGGAATCTCGAAATTGTAGCTCGTTTTCGGGTAATTAAAGGATTCTAGAGCGTAACACACGAGGGTTGTTAGGTAAATAAAGACGCGGACGTGGGAAAGGTCCTGTTGCGTGTACGGAATCGTACTTCGGCGTTACTTCGCCCGGTTCCACCTTGCATATTTTCGCACCCGTTGATTGCCCGAATGTGTGGCGAGCATTTAGCTCCAATTTAGCGGCCCGCGCTGCATCCTTCGAAGAACTTGTAAATCTGTTTCTGTTGTTTTTCGTGCATCTAACTACCCACCGTGTCCATCTGCACCTTCCAACCGCACCGCGCGGTCCCTTGTTCTGCTAACATTTCTCCAACGATCGTGACCAATGAAATTTTGCAGGTTCTTTCCAACTCTTAACCGTGATTTAACAAATTTTGAAATTCACCAAACATGTGCAGTGACTCACGATAATATCAGCATACTTTTCAAAGCACTATAGCTTTTGTGAAAAACATTTGGAGGAAATTGCAATTGGTCGGAATTGCTCCAAAAGTTGTTCCTTACAACTTTCTTATGTGCGTCTATATTGCAAATTATTTAATTATACATATTCTGAGAATTTCAACAAAATATCTCATTAGCTATTAAGTATAGGACAAAAGCAATACTGTTCTTAAGAGCTCGGAAAATATGACCTTGAGATGTCCTTCACCTACACAGACTCGTTACCTACGGATAAATAATGGAAATGAATAAATGACATTGTAAAAGGTTCAGTAAAAGTTTAGCAGAGATGTAGGGGGGGGGGAAGGAATGTTGCGTCGGTTGCATGTCTCAGTCACTTTACCGGGTTCGAACCCGTTCAATTCTGAAAAACCATTGTACAAGGGAGGGGGATAGAGGAATGGGTGGTTCCGCGTGGTTCCCCTTATCCCAGGCACCCCATAGCCCGTATAAGGCGAGAGAGGCGATGGTCAGAGAGGCTTGTTGGCGCAATAAAAATTTGACACGATCGTCCACCGCGTCTCCCTTTCTCTCTATCTCTCATACTTTTCCTCTCGCTCTCTCTTGTTCCCGTGGCCAAGAGAGTGAAGAAAAACGGTCGACACGCAGAAGAGCGTTGTGAGACAGGGAGCAAGGGCAAGGGCAGGCTGCAGGGCCGAGTTTACGACTCGCGCTACGCGAGCCGGCCGAAAGGGACGACAGCGAAACTCGTTATTATCCGACCGTACTTCTTCGTGGTCTCGCCGAGAAGAAGACGGGCCCTGGACGTCGATGGCGACGCGCCGGTCCGTGAGCTCGATCCACGGGCCACTTTCAGACCATAAAGAGACAAAGGAGCGTTCTTCTTCTTCCACCCGGCCAGTAAACTCTCATTTTCGCGAGGGAGATACTGCCCACGGATGCGAAAGCACAGAAACTCCTACCCGATCGCTCGGGAACAGAGGACGCGAGACTATCAAAGGGTTCTTCGCTAGCAGACAATCGCAATGTGTCCGTTCAACATGAGAGACAATGGCTTGTCGAACACTGCAGATGGTATTAGGTTGTACCATAAATTCGTCCCGTTGTTCCGCTTGGTAGCAGGACTTCATTGTTTTAGCCGGTTGCCGTCTTTACAGAGACAGGTGTCGCATGCTGGTAGAAAGTGAGGTTACACTGACAATATAAGTCAGAGTCGCCAGATCTGGAGAATGAAAAAATGAGACGGAAGACAGAGACGAAACGCGTTTTTTTCATTGATCTATAAAAATAACGAAAATGCATTAATTTAAAAATAGAAATGAATTAAATAGAAAAATGGCGATCGATCACTTCTGAGTAACTTCTCCGAAGACAAAGGGTTGCAGCAAGGCAGAGGCATCGAAGCCAGCAAAAGAGGCAGCGCTTTCGCCAGCCACACGATCCGCGATAGTTGCAGACATAACCGAGTACGAAACGCATCGAGTTTCGCAATCAGCTTTCCCCGATATTTATTACAGTAACCTCGAGAGTTGACCTCTGGTACCAACCCCCAGCCGCAGGAACCAACGAATCATCCTGGTGGACGTTTCTCGATCCCAATTCGATATCACCGACGCAAACCGAAAGAAGGGTTGGGGATACTAAGAGAACCAGCATAGGAAGAAGAAGAAGAGGATATATCGGTGATCGGTAATAAATTTAGAAAGAAATTGCCGGTCACCCCGGCGACCCATCGCGTCGGGAACGCTTGTTGTTTCTGGGGGTTGTCGAGAGAGGCCGAGGGATCGAAGAGGAAGCTCCGGACCCCGGCTGCAAAGCAAACAACAATAATAATTATTTGATGCGGCCCAGCATCTATCTGCGATGGGCCGGTTCTACTCGAGTGACCTGTCAGCCGGCGTTGAATTAATGGCAGCCGAGATTTCGCGTGGAAACATAGCCGATCGACGGCACCGACGCGAGCTGATCCGAGCGCCGCGCAATGTGGAACTTATGGCAACCGGCGCGGTGAGCTGGTGCGAGGTCGTGGCTCACGATCGGTTGTGCTCCGAGCCAATGCAGAACGCTGTATCCTCGGTTCCACGTGTACAACTGACCGGAACAAATATCGCCGAAGGAGAACTTTAGTTCGCACAGTTCAACAACGACAAAGTTCATGAACAAGTAGACTACGGATATTTTTGCTAAATAAAAATTGTTCTTAATCGTTCTAGTTAGATAAAAATAATACAACACATTTTTTAGATTTTAGATTTGAGATACACATTTTTATGGTAAATGTATGAAATCCTAGTGCTAAGAAGTGATGAATCCTTCGTGTATCACGATTTTCGTGAAACGATTGACGAAAATCGGAGTTCGCACGAAGGCCCTGTGGCCTGTCTACAAGTATTTTTCCATGGATCGACCTGTGGGAGCCATAACGCGTGCTCTTACGCGGAATTCAGTGGACGACCTCGACAACTGTGGGAATGACGGCCGTAACGATTCAAATTACTAATCACGGCGTTCGCGTGCTCACCGAGACGCCTGTTGCAAGCGTTCACGACCGAATTGTAGTGTTCACGACGGACAGAGATCCACGAGAAGGGGTGGTGCGTGCGGAATTACAGAAATTATGCTGCTATGCTTATGCCGCGACCGTTTTTATTCCGCCGTGGCAATCTGCGGAGGCTGTCGTTGCTTCCACACAAAATACCTCTCAAATTTTATCGAATGTTCCTCGTTAGGAATGACATATTTCTATTGTAATCTCTGTGGAATATAAAAATTGTTTAAAATTACCGCAGCTCTCTCTCTCTCTCTATGGAGTGTAAGAATTGTTTAAATTTATTCGAAGCAACTGGGGTAGTACATTTCACTGTAATTCATTATAATGAAATAAACTGTATACACTTAATTAATGTTCTAAATGAATGTGAAGCATTCGTACGTTTTCCGTAATTGCAGAATCAGAAATGGACTAGTTTGGCATCTCCGATAAATATTATTAATATTTAACTAGATTTTCTTGGTAAATCGAAACAACTTCAACACATATGTCCAGCATAGTTCTTTTCAGAAAATGAACCGCCTTTCGATACTTGTCGTACGCGATGCTTTCGAGCATTGGTTTACAGGGAAGGACAATGAAATTTTAACAGTAATTTCGATGGTAGAATTTTGTGGATAGACAGGCCTGCACAGCCGGGGAGCATGAAGCTGTCTTTTGGGTTGTCTGAGGATCGCAGGAGGATGCAACGTCGTGGGCATTCAGCCCAATCCGCCGAAAACCAACGAGGGTGGCGTTTCCTCCATTCTTGCATCATAGTATCCTCGCGCATACGTAAGTGCCTCCTCAGGGCTGTTGTTCAACTACGGAACAACGCAGAAACACGGCCGGCTTACCGGGGATTAATGTCACCGCTAAGCACGGTCCACTCGATAACAGAAAACAGCATAAGCAACGATAATGCACCCTTTGCAGAACGGGTTTCTCGCCATGTCGCCTTCCTCTATTTTCAAAAGACAGCCATCGGCTGCTCAACCCTCTACTGTCGAAGCCGGATGCAGTAGACCTCATAACCTCGGGAAGTATTCTGGTTATTGTCTTTCCAAAGTTGAATTTGATTTCGTGTTTCAGTACAAGTATTCCTGAACGTATGCAAGTATAACTCACGTAATTTTGATTGCATTTACTTGCAAAAAGTACCCATCTGAAATGTGTGCAAAAAATTTTAATGCTAATGGTTTAGCAGTTCTTCTGGAAAAAATTATTACAAATCAAAATGTCCCTGTGTCACTAGAACTATGTGAGTGAAAATCTGGTCGGTCCACGTTTGAGATTGTTCAAGCCCACGATTGCTGAAAATATAAAATGTTTTCGTGAGAAACTGGTTGTGCACGTGGCAATAATAGAACACTTAGTATTACCAGACTGCGGATTTTCATGCAAAATGAAGACAATGCAACAGCATTTTTAAACTATCTTGATCTACTACTTTTTTTGTCACAAATTCATAAAATCTACAGTCTAATTATTGTTATAAAGACATGTCCACACGTTTTGTGCAGCGCTCGGTGGTTCCTAGTGTTAATGGGTGGATGTTTTGGCGACGGATGATCTCAGGAAAAGTCCTCCCATAGCGTTTCAGGTCAGTTAAGGTGAACTCTCTGCCACTTTGCATGGTCAGAGGGGGGGGTCCAGGTTCTCACGTTCGCGTGCAGCCGAGGGTAAAATAGTCGGCGGAGCGGAGAGGGCGGTTTGCAAATAAGAAATGCAAAAGCTGGGAAGCCCGGGTCCGAAGCCGAACGAGAGCGGGCGAAACCACCTTAAATACAGGTCACGCGTGTTTTGGTCTGCCGTTTTCTTTTCCCTCCTTGCGCACGTCCTTCTCGTTGCGATCCTTCTTTTTCCCTCTCTCTCTCTCTCTCTCTCTCTCTCTCTCTCTCTCGCTCTCTCTTTCTCTCTCCGTTCCCCGATGCCGTGTTTACCTGCTGTCCGCGTACAAAAGTCATCGTTAGAAGGATTCCTCTCCTGGGATGGGAACGCGGCAGCGCCGTAACTTCCACTCGGCCGCAGGACTGAATCGCGTAATTATCGGCTTCGATTTTTATCGGGTCCGCACACGTCAGATTCCCGAATTCCGGTGGAACGATTGTTTTATTCAATTCATTGTTCCATGATCGATGCAAATGCGTCCTTCTTCATTCGTATTTTCTGAATAATTGTAAATTATTGGCTGCACAAATTAATGGCAAATATTGACAAAAGGGAATCCAATTGCCACTCGGCCTTAGTTTCGGAGATAATTGTAAAAAGCTTTCGTTAAATTTAGATTATAAGTACACTTTATCCTTCTACAAGCTGTCACTACCTGGTAATTAAAAACAGAATCATATATTGGATCTCGAAAGGGAAAGTATACTTCAAGTAGGTTGGTGGGTGGGTTGGGTTGGGAGGCGAGGGATGGCTTCAACTAACGCAGACGTGTACAATCGGAATTCGCAACGCGATCGAAACTGGGTTCCCTTATGTCAACATTTACGAAATTATTTCCTGGCTCCTCCTACATTCTATTATCATTATTAATTTCAGTTTATTTCGAAGAGGTTGTACAGTTTATAATTAACGACTTGTTAATAATACGTTAGTTTTTTACCCTGAATTTAGTCTGAGTTCTGCACCGGAGGGTTGAAAATTGACCAAAAATTCGATGGAATAATCGCATGGAGAAGGTAAGAAATGCGTTCCGACCGGGCCAAGTTCTGGTAAAACAGCCGACAAACAAGAAGAATCGTCGCGGGTTCCCGTTTCGTAACAGCGTGCACCGTGTTCTTGCGTAACGATGACAGCATTATGCCGGTGTCAGCGGCAGCAACGATGATTAATCGATCGCTGGTCACAAATATCCCGGATTCCGTGACTCGACAGGGCTACCGGCGGCTACAAGAAGAGGAAGTCGATGAATAACACCTCGGCCACCGTAATATTCGGGGGACAAAGCCCCGTGGAAGCCTCCGGCCATCCATTAATAAAAATCATACGATCGTTAGAGCGAAAATATTTACAGCGATCGGACACTGTCGGCGTTCCTTCTTCTTACTCCCATGTAAATTGGAACGATTGTAGAACCTGCTAGTTAAAACTCACAGAATGCTCGAGCATAATCATGCTACAGTTGGAAAATCATGCTGTTGGATTAAGGTTGGACAGATGTCTGTAAAGTATTAACTCGGATCAAAAATATTTTTCATGCCGAATTCTCAGTGTGCTCAAATTCTCTATTATTATTATCAGATATTTATGTAGTTTTTAATTTTATTATACATATTTAGAGGAAGTGGAAACCAATAAAGTCTTATTTTCACTGCTGGTAGTCGAAATGAATGAAAGCAAATTCTGTTCAGGACGATATCATTATGAAGCCTGCATGTAATTAGCCTAACAAAAATGTCTTTTCATGCCAGAGATCGTTTTAAGTAAATTGTTACAGTGCCGTCCTCCTGTTTTTTTCTCGAGTAGAATATGGCCCCGACAAGATTCGTGGATGAAACGCCGACAGGGAGATTGGAGGTTTAATCGTCGAACGGTGAGTCTCGAGTTCTTTTTTGCTGTCGAGCTCCGAAAAACGGGTCCACCTGGGAATTTCTCAAGATGAAATTGATTCGTATACGCGAGAGAAGCGTTTCGCGGCGCGGCGATGTCCGTAGGTATGGCCGTTCGCCGTGGCATCATTCATCTCGCTGCTATACTATTAGTACAGTTATTTATGGTGAAAAAGTGTATAGATCGGCCGACACCTATTATGTATCGGATCCGACGGCGTCCCGCCGGTGATTTATGCCGGCCTGCAAATTGCCGCTTGTCCTTTGTGAGAGCCAGCAAAGCGACTCTGATTAAATCCGACCCGCGGCCGTGGTTTAACGACGTTTAGGACAAAATCCTCTGAAGAAAATCGACCTACCGTAGACGATCCTGTCTCACCAGGCTCTTCGAGACACTCCATTGTCTTTTAATTCATCTCCCTTTTTGCTACCATATGAGAAGAAATGCAATTTCATTTAAATTCTAGACTACCTTTTCAAGTGTCCCGTTTTCATGCAAAACACACTGTACACTAGAGGTGTGCGAGATTTCCGAAAATGTTGAAATTCAAGATGCTTGAAATTATCGACAATCTCGTAGGTATCAGGATTCTCGAAATATCAGAGTTTTTTAGAATTTATAAGACTCGCTTTAAAACCATTCGTGGTATGAAATTCTCGAAATTTGAGGCGTTTCCGAAAACCACATTATAAAATTTATTCATTGATTTTTCTTTCTTTTATCCCGGAACTTCCGAGAGTCTCGATAATTTCGAGAATCCCGATAGTTTTCGATAACCCGACCCGACTCGTTTCTATGTCTTTCCGACCCATCCCGACTATCGAGATCCTTACATTTTCGCACATCCCTGCTGTATACGCATCCGCCAATATGCCAAATTGATTCTACATAGCTGATCGTAAATACGTACCTGAAATTGGTAATTTTCCTAAATAATTACAGCGTAGAAGTTGCAATAATTACGACAATATCGGAAGAGCGAATTATATTCAGACCAATTGTCCAATATAAATTAACTTCTAATGAGTTTTCCAACTATTTATATAAGCCCTGGTAAAGCCCTTCGAAAATAAACGTATTCACATATGTTCGTTCAACCGCACGACTCGCGTTCACCTCTATTTCTATTCACTCGGTCTATCGCTTTGACCCGTTAAATAAATCGACCACGGTGAACCCGCCAAAATTCCCTGCATAGTGTGCTTCCATCGCGGTCAAACGTTCCGAGTAATTATCGAAATTACTGGGTCTGATTTTATCCTGGTGTATTACATAACGAATGTTAAACTTCGGGAACTGTAGCCGCGGAGATCACGTGGAATTTGAATGTTGAAAAAGTCCACTAAACATTTCAATGCACGTTAAACTTTTGTAACTTCGGTCGCAAAGATCACAAAAATATTGGAAACGTGTAATTCGATATCAATGTATGCTAAAGTTGAATTACTGGGATTACGAACGAATTTTTATTTAAATTCTGTATTTAATTTTAATATAAATTCAAGGTTGATTTAGGTTTTAGAAACAGTTTCCTTTTGTGTACCACAATGTTCCGTGTACAATGTTTAAGACTGTTCCACTGCAATGTGCGATGTTTAAGCACAGTCAATTCCAACGTTCAAGGACGTTCAATTTCAATATTCAAGGATGTCCAACTTGTAAGGAACGATTTGTAAGGATATGCATGACCATGTAAGTTCAGAGTAAAACTCGAACAACAAAGTTTTAACGAGAATGCACAAGCAGCGAACAAATATTGCAGCTTTTCTGCACTGTCAATAAAAGCAGAACTCGATATGTTCGAAATTACCACGGAAAGAAACAACTGCGCACGCAACTTCCACAGACGAAAACCCGCAGCTAAAAATCAAAGTCTTGAAGACAGCAATTACCGCGCAGCATAACGGGGCGATCCCAATCTGCAACATTGTATCTCCAGGGTCGATGCTTGAGACTTCATTAATCAATCTCGAGATACCGAGGGAACACCTCGCGTCACTTGTATAGCAAAAACCTGTGGTCCGAGGATCGTTAACAAGTCCGACCGCGAGATCTGAGAGTCCGGCGTCGGATCTCTACTTGTCGTTGTCGTCGAGGAACTTGAAGTGGAAGGTGGGATACCGTCGGAGCCGAAGCAGCTCGTGCTCGGTCTGTAGCTCGAGCAGCTCCGCGTAATTATCCTGGAGCTTCTTGATCAGATCGGCTCGCCTCATCACCATCCTGATCATGGTCTTCGTGTGCTGGCGTTGCCTCGCCTCCCCGATACGATCGCGGCGCAACTCCATGTCGCACCTCGACACGTTCAGATCGAAGATCCGTCGATCGAGTTCCTCGTTCTTGCTCCTGGTGGTCGCGATTTCCTTCTGGATCGAGGCCAGCCGAGTTCTGTGATTCTCGATCACCCTCGCGCACCGAGCCGTCACTGCTTCTATGTCCACGTTCATATGCGCCGGGGTCTTGTTGTCCGGTAGACCTCTGGCTTTTCGTTTCAGGTACTGCTGCATCTCTTTCGTTACAGTCACGCTCTCCAGAAAACGCAAGTCCTCCTGCAGATCGGTTAGCTGCTTTCTCCGACAACCGTGGATCCATTCTTTTAGGAGAATACCTGGAACAGGGGATGTCCAGTCTATCAGTCAGTTTCCTAACATCCCCGAAACTCTTCACTACCAAAACTCACCTCGTTTGAAGTCCAGCAACCTTGACAGAGCCTCCAGCTTGCACTTGCCAGCCTCCTCTATCAACTTATTCACCCCCAGTATGTCATCCGTGGGGACCAGCACAACGTTCACAGTATCATCATAGTCTCCAGTTAACTCGACCTCTACTTGTCCCATCTTCATCACGAACTGCATCTCGATATCTAACTCGGTTGTCGTCCTCTGCCGTCTATTCTCGCCAAGATTCTCCTTCGCTTGTTCAATATCAGCCTTGCACTTCTCGATCTTCTTGTTGAACCATTCAATCACCTTCTCGGCGTCTGCAATCTCCGTTTCCTTCGCCCTAATCTTCAACTCTGACTCGATCTTGACTCTCCTCAATTTAACTAAATGTTCCCAATGAGAATACTCCAAGGTTACCGGAAGAACATTCGGCCGGACATCCAGGTGATCTAGGGACTTGAGGTACTCCCTCGAATCAGAAGGAAGGTACACAGCTCTAGTCTTGCTGGTCACGTGAACTGCTAAGTCTGCAAACTCGGAGGAACTTAGGTGTCTTAGATTGACTCTAGGTCGACGCTTATATTGATGTTCAAGCAGTTCAAGGTGGAACTTGTTAATCGAAGAGAACTCGCTCTTGAACCTTTTCGATAGAGTCTTCTCGCGATTAATTAACACCTCGGTCTGCATTATAAGCTCCCGGTGTAGGTTTTCGAAGATTTCCAAGTTGCTGCGCAGAATGCTCTCGTATTTCTCTTTCTTCACGAGCTGCTGCTTGATGTCATCTTCCTCGCGCAGGGACAGTATCCGACGATAGTTCCGCAGGCAACCACGGACGTATCGCAAATGCATCTGGTTTATGGCTGACTCTACCTGCATCTTCATCTGTGAAGATTCAACTTCGTTGATAGTGATTCTCAAAAGACTGAAGGTGAACATGGAAATACTTAGGATAATTACATAGAACAATTCGTCGAGTTTCGTATTGAACCTATCGATTCCGTCCTGCAGGAGTCCCATGACCTTGGTGTACTCCATCTCTAGCATCCTGTGGTACCTCTCCCGTTCCTCCATCAGAAACTGCACGTCCTTCTCGTATTTCTTCACCGCGACTATGTCGTCCTCGTTGTAGTCTTCCGGTGTCTTCTCGAGCATGCAGGCGGGCTTGGGAACGTCTATCTTGATGACGTCCTCCCATCGAACCTCCAGCACGCCGTCCATCATCGTCATTAAGGCGCGCTCGCGAAAATCATCGGCCAGCAACAACAGCCTCATCCGCTCGGCTTCGGCCGCTTGCTTGTCTAGGAGTTCTTGTTGCGACGGTGAAATGTACGGTCTCGCCTTCACCTCGTGATCGAACACCTTGACAACGCCTTCTGGGCTCTCCTACGCAGAGAAATGAAGATTACCGGGACCTACGATCCAACCGAAGACAATGCATCCGATGTTCAATCGCTGTGAACTTCTCTCCGCGTCTTGGAAATGAAGTATTTCGTAGCGATAGACAGAGACGAGATTGTTCAAGTATCAATTCTCTGCGACGATACGATGTTATCTTAATAATTCACAATTAGTATACATATTAATTCACTTGTATATCCAAAACACTAACCTGCCAGTGCCAAGTAGGATCGACAGGTATGTAAGACACTCTTCCATTGAACATGCTCTGCAGCTCAGAATTGATATAACATATTCTCTCAATCCTTTCTCTGATCACATTCATCTCCCTTTCCTTCAATGCATACACCTGATCGAACACCGTGTTAAAGTGACTCCGAATTTTCGCACAATCGTGCAACAAAAACTGATTGTTCAACATCACGTGATCGAATCCGTAGGACTCGAACTGAGAATAACTGGCCGACTGCTCTATAAACCGGTGCGCAATGGTTGCTGCACAATAAACGAAAAACATGGTCTTTTATTATCGCAAACGCTGCTCCGACAATCTTTCAATATGAAAAATATTCTAAGATTATTCTTTGAGATTAACACTATAATAGTATTCAGTCCTACCGAAATTGTAACGAACGTTTAAACAAGTTCAAAGACCAATTACACTGCGACCTCGAGCCCGCAATAACGAGTCTTTTAATTCATCTTAACGTTGGTTACAGCTCTACAAAAATTTTCCAAAATTCTTTTTCAACATTATGAAAAATCCTCACCATCCAGAGCTCTCTGCTTCGCCAGCTCCTCCTCGGAGATCCCCTTCTCCTCTTCCTCTTCGTCCAGCAACAGATCCATCTTGATGTTCTCCTCGTGATGTAGCGTCATGCACTTGTTAACCGCTATTTCTAACTTCTCGTCAGAATACAGCTGCCACGGATGAAAATCACTCTCTTCGAGGATCATGTTCACACTGTCCTTCGAAAACTGTGCATACTCCAACATTTCCTTGGTCCTCGGATCCTCAGCAACCGAAGGATAGTTCACTACCATTCTGTCACCGAAGATGGCGGTCAGAGCTTTGCCCACCACTTTCTGAGGTTCCCAAAAAGCCTCCTTCAACCAATTCGACACCCTCTTCATCTCGCGAATGTTATGCTCGAGCTCTAAACGAATGTCCTCGCACTCGTTGCGACTGGTTTTCAATTTCTGATCTCGTCCAGCTCGGTCCAAGTCAAACGCAGACACCGGAAGTCTCTCAATCTCAGGACAGATCTCATTGGCGTCTAACAGAGCCTTCACCTTGGCCTTGAGTACCTTGAAATCCTTCATAATCTCTGTCCTTTCTTTCTCACTCTCGGCCATTTCTTTTTGCAACTGGAGTTCCTTCCTCCACTCGGACCACGTCTTGTCCTCGTTCTCTTTCGAGTCGGGGAACTTGCGTGTGGAACCTGACAGCATTTCTAAGATCTCTGCACTCAAATTGGTGTAATCGGACTCGATCTTCTTACGGTTCTTGTCGTAGAGAGTGTAGTCCACGGGATAGAGGCCAGTGTCGACCTTCGTAGCATTCGAGGATGAATTATCCTGCGCTGGAGGAAGAAGGAGACACGAGATTTATTGCAGCTGCAGTGTGAAGCGAATATTTGTTAATCCTAGCTTTGCTCTGGCAATATTACATGTGCCATCTAATACTGTCGCGTTAAAAAAACCCTAGTTTTGTACTCCTTGTAATCCTATAGCCTTGCCTAGCCCAAAAAGAAAACCTGTGGAAACTAAAAAACGAACCTGTTTCATGGCAACCAGGGAGCCATCGTACCCCAAAACAACAACCAGATCTCCCGCTCTGTTAACAATAGCCTTCACACAGCCGAAGTCCGATTTATGGTGCGACATGAAACAAGCAACAACTTTCCTTAGCGTCTTATCCCTCACATGAACCAAACCGTCAAGGGCAGTGGTAGTTAACCACTGTCTGTCAACAAACAAATTCGCCAGTTTGACATGGTGTCCAGTTAATAATGCGTCCACTATGGAGATATTCTTGAAATCGTGAATCCTTTGGACCCGCAGCTGCCGGGTTAAATATGGCGTTCCTATGAGCGCCATTGGGTTGGAGGGATGACACCATAAGTTGCGATAGACTCCAGGTAGATCCAAAGTCTCTGTAGATTCTACGATGAGGTTTTTGTCTTCTGGAACGATGTACACTTTTAGATGCTGGCCTACGGACTGCTGTTTCATTTCTACCATCAGCAACAGCACTGTCAATCTCTTCGGTCCTTCGTAGATCAATGCGTCACTGATTCTTCTATGGGGTTGCACTAACGCTTGCACTGTGTAAGCTTTCTCTGGACGAAGGCTGACACAGTAGCAGTTGCCACGAAGAGTCTCTGCTGCTATCAGCGACCTGATGTTGCAGACAGTGAAACATTGGTTAGATATAATTTATTGTGAAGTATTTCGACGATAATTCTCTTCATTCATAATTATCACTAGACTGCGGATCTTTATGCATCTACGGCTTTTAAAAAATTTCAAAAAATGCTAAAATGTAAAATACCACAGAATTTAATTACAATTTTTATTCATTTCAGATCTACAAAGGCTACCAATGGAAATAAGATTTTACTTGTTCCCGCTTTCTTAAAATTTGCCTACAAAATTAATAAAGATCCGTAATCTAATTATCACGTATTTTCCCATCACCTTCCACTAGGGGAGAACCTGATCAGATCTAGAGGCCTTTTTTGCAGCTGCAGATGCGCGATGATTTTGGGTTCCTCAGGATCAAGGAAGCTAACAAAAATCAATTGACCTTGCTGAGTTCCCAGGACGACCATCGGGTAATCTGGATGCGAAGCCTGGCAAGTAATCTCGCTCTGAATCTCTGGATCCACGATGGTTACCTGAGTGCCACTATAGCTCTCGAGCACGATTAACTCCTTCAAATTATCAGAGCCGACCACATGGTGACACCAAGGATAAACGAAGTCCATGAATTTGAAACTGGCGCCGTAATCGATAACGTCTTTCACTGTGGGAGTAGCTATGTCGTGTGACAGATCAATCTGCATCAGATACCCTTCGAACGTGTGATAGAAACACCAGTCGTCTCTGATGGGGTGAGTTATCAGGATGCATGGGTTTGTCTCTAGCTTCACGTACCACACTTTTTGCCACCTGTGCGTCTTCGAGCTCTTCGTGAAGTATCGCATTTGGCAGAAGGTGGTGCGCAGGATTATGCCACCGCTGAACCAGTTGACAATTGGCACCTCGTAGTCCATGCAAATGCCACAGCGTTGGGAGAGGATGATGCGGTGGACAGAGGTGCCGTTGTAATTGCTCAGATAGACATGACCTTCCATGTCTGCGAGGGCTAGGAGAGGATCCTGGGTGGTGGGACACCAGTCTACCCACTGGATTCGATTCTTGTTTGGTAGGTGTATCTCGTGGTCTGAGAAAGAAGGGTGGGTTTTGGGTTTCTGGGCTAGCCAACATTGGGTCATTTCTTTTTCTTATATGGCAGATTCATCTCGTGTGTTGAGGAAAGAGGGTGAATTTTGACAGAAAAATTAATTGGTTTTGTTCTCTCTGAACTATCTGACACTGAATCATTTTTGTAGATATTTAAGCTAAACATATTGGATGTCTAGACAATGAACGTGTCAACAAATATTAAATATTAAATTCATTTCTTTCCTCTATGTAAAAACAAACCTTGCAGCTTACCTTGAAGAGTCACAGTCTTCCCCACAATGTCCAGCTCCCAAGTATATAATTTTCCACAGGTCCTGCCCATCTGAGCAGCAACGTTAGGTCCAACCTGAGTGATCCTCAAGATCTGCCCAACTTCATCATGTATGAACGTGTTCACTTTGGCAATCTTCTCCCCAGTCCTCCAAGCCCAGATGATCAAAGGAAAATTAGGGTACCATCCAACGGATACCATATGATCCCGAGCAGTAAAAGCAGTGGCCAAATACTTATTCCTTGTGCCACCTATGCACTCGGAAATCAGCGTCATCGAAGGATAGGAATAAATCAGAATTTTCGGTTGGTTCACTTTCTCAGCGAAGCAGAAGATTGGCAAACTGGAATGACCCGATAGACATTTCGCACCCTCGCCCACTTCGGTGTTGTAACACCATCGAATCGTCTCTTTGTGCTGTACTACATGATAGAACAGAATGTGCACTCCCGTGCACCATGCGATCACGTCTTTGCCCACGAAGACCATGTCTTCGATGCTACCTCCTCGGAGCCAGTAAGGTCTCCAGCCATCTTTTTGCATTTTTGTATAGTTGATTCTTTCAATCCGTTTCGACCTGTACTTTAACAACTTCGGGAGAAGGTAACCTCGTAGTTGTCGTTCAAACTTGATTTTGTGGTTGACGGAAGTTGACAGAAACAATTGATAAAATCGATAGAGTGGCTTGGAATTCTGAATATCGTATTTAGGACAGTAGATTGTATGCGAAATGCCTAATTTTCAAAAGCAAATTTTATATAGTGTTTTATTAAGGTCCACAGGTTTATTTTTCGAATTGAGATAGAAAGCTGATCTTCAAGATCATTCAACTCAGCCACCTAACTATAATTTTGAAGAAATTTTATTCCAACGTCGAACGATGCAATTGTCGTGCATTCCTCGAATGTTAGCATTCTGAAAAATGCCCAAAGGGTTATGGCAAAGCAAGAGGCTGACACGAAGGTCATCAGAGGCGAAAGCGAGTGTAGTTTCCGCACGAATGAAAGCGCGATGCGAATCGTCAGGGAACGCGGTGATAAATCGCGGAACAGTACCAAAGATGGCGGTGGTATCAGCAACGATATTCAGTAGCCCCACCGACGCGCGTCGTCGGCTGGTTGCCCAATTTAAGAGGTATTCAAGGCGACACAAAGGAGGTCCGGTGGCTCATACGTCATCGTGGCAACTCTATGGTCCACTGTCGGCTTTGTCCGTGCATCGGCCGACGATAGATCCGTGACCATTTATGCCGCGTCCCCCTTTTTCGGCTTGTATTCGTCGCTCTGCCACCAGTGAGATACGCTCGCGAATGCTAATCGACGTTACCGACTCACAACAAGCTTGCATCGTGTGTGGTCCGCCGTTTCAAACCCGGTCAAGTTACCTGTTGACCCTTGCGCGACTGGATTCGGGTCCATTTTGACCCGGAGTCGTAGACGTTCCATTGCAGTATTTTATAAATGTATCCTATTTTTCCTCGTAACCGGTAGTCAGCATTTTTTAGAATAAATTGCTTAGAAATAAAAGATGTCTAGACAAATGTTTCAGCAGATTTATCAAATTTAGAATGTGTATTTTGTTGTCGAAAATGCACACTTAATTTCGTCCTTGACTGTATGACTGTGCGGCACTCAAAATGTTCAACGAGGTTCTACCGTGCATTGGAAATCGAACAGGATCTTTCGCAATCATCCAATGATTTCGCGGAGGAGGATTTCAGACTCCTCCCAGAGTATCAGCCACCGCTATTGGCCGACCGCCATTAAGATTGTCCTCGGCGCGGGTCGAAATCGCGAAGGAAGGGTAGTTTCCCACGCGGGTCGCGGGTACGTCGATAGGGATCGGTCGTATGGCGTCGGGTTATGCAAATACGAGTCCCAGCGGGCGTCAATTTAATGGCGAGGCCACAGGTTCGGCCAACGGACATGAAGGACCCCGAGAGCATCAGGAAAGGACGACCGGTGCTGCGCGTTCACTCGCTTCGGTAGTGATGGACGTTCGATCGTCGATTTATGAGCCTCTGCACACCACCGGTACCGATACATATACCTACATGTATGTAGAGAGAGAGAGAGAGAGAGAGAGAGAGAGAGAGAGATAGAGTGAGAGTGGGGAGAGAAAGAGTGAACCTCATTGTAATTACCGATCGCGTTCGCCCGATCACTTCCAAGACTCCCCGATTTAATTGATTCGTGGGTTCCGTAAATTGAAAACGGAATGAAACGCCAGGCAGCTCGCTAAACAGCGTTCACTAAAATGTTTAACCTTCTGTGCTCGCAAATCGAACCCGTGACTCTTTAGCGCCACTAAAACCCGTCACAATTGTAATTCAATGCCATTACTTTACATATTATGAGATTTATACGTTTGTCGAGATGTATGTACACATAGTAATTTAATTGGGAAACGTCGTGAAGGACCACTCTAGTTCTTCGTACACATTTGGGATACCGTTAGTGAAAATCAATTTTCAATTTGACTAAAATTAATAGATTGATAATTATAATTTTTAATCTTAATAAATAATAATTACAATTAATTTCTGGATTGAATGACCTGACACTTTTCCGAGTAAAACGAATCCAAACACGGTACTATTTGGATCATGTAACATTTAATGTAATATTTAAATTCTCTCATATACAGCACGATTATTATTCGGTAAAAATGGAATCCAGCATTGCAGTATTTAACTGTGCTATTATTAGAGCCTGGATGTGTCACTGATTAGTTCGGATAAGAGAATAGATTCTATTTCAAATCTCTAAGCAAGAGTCATCACTCGATGAGACAATGGGTTAAAACGTGGCGTCGATTAGTATCGAAGTATGTGATACGATATCGAAGTTTAAACTGTATTTACAGCCCTAGTCCAGAGTGCATCGTTGACGTTGAAGCATCCGCTTTGGTAGTCAGCCAGGTCTGGGCCAGGTCGTCGAACAGAGGGAGAAAAAGGAGGGAGAAAGAGGTTGGCAGGCATCTGCGGGCAGTATATCACGTCGCAAGGATAAGTTTTTGATCGGTCCTCGGTATACGGATGACTCCCTGCTGCTTGACCTCATCACGCCACGCTATGGGGGTCTTTATAAACCACCATCGACTGCGCGTATCCTAATCACCTTTTGTCTTAAGCCTGCCAAACTTTTCTTCCTAGTCCCATGGCTCCCGGCGGAACGCCCGAGAGACAACACTATGTCTCTCCAATGCGAATTTCTCCTGCAAACGTCCAAGAGACAATACTATGCTTCCTCGTGAAAATAGACAAAGTGTCATCCAGATAGGACATCCCAGCAATCACAGCTACCCAAAAATCCTGAAGACAAAGAATCTGCGTAGGGGCAAGTTCCGAAAGAAGGTTGCTCCAATTCGGTGGTCCCACGTTCCCGGTTCTCACGGGCTTAAAAAGCGATCCTTGGCGTCCCGTGAGAGACTCCGGTAACTTTTGGTCCCGGCTCCGGCAATCCAGTTGGTTTCGTGCTCTATGGTGGCGTCGGGCTCGCAAGAAGCATCCGTGGGCTGGGTCGTGGGCCCTTTCCAGGGGACCGTTGCGTTGGTTGGCGTGATACCAATTTTCGACAACGACCACCTCGGCCGCTATCACGGGTCGTCCGGTTGTGCTCAGGTGCACAAGACTCTCTCTCCCTCTCGGGTGAGAGCAAGTGCGATTCTCCGGTTTCTCGTTCGTTTTTTCGACGGACGGCCGTGATTGCTGTGATGTCCGAGAAACGGAGTGGGAGAGAAAGATGAGAGCGAGAATGAGAGAGAGAGACAGTGTGTGTGTTCTAAGCTGCCGGCATCCGATGATCGTGGAGGTGGTGTAGTTGGCCGTGGCCGCGCGATGTCGGCGAAGAAACGAGCCACACGAAACCGGCGCGGCGCGCACCGAAAAAAAGGAGCCGAGAGATGATCGAGGGAGCGAGGCGGTTGAGGATCAGCCTGTGGAGCGAGACCAGCCCGAGGAAGGACGAGGATGAACCCTGAGGAGGAAGGATAAAGACGGAGAACATGAACGAAGATAGAGTGAGGGAGAGAGAGAGGGAAAGGAAAGCAGAGGATTTCGAAGAGACGGAGGGACGGGGGTGTAGCAGAGAGCAGAGGTTACTTTTAATGTCTCGCGTCACGCAGCCCAAGGCACCGTGAGCCTCGCCTCGTCCTCCTTACTAATTTGGCGCCAATTTCCAAGCAACCTCCCAAGCAAAAACTAACCGAGCCATATACACCGCTTCTATATACATACACTTGCGCGCGGCGTGCACTTCAACCGTGGGCTCTGATTAAATGCTACCCTCCTCCTCCCTTCTATCTTTTCGCTCGCGTCTTCTTCTTCTTCTTCTTCTTCTTCTTCTTCTACTTCTTAGTCTGTGGTTCTTCGTCCTCGTCGTCGTTGCACGCTTTCTGTCTGTGTAGACGCGTTCTGTTCAGTACTCTCTCGGCTCGATCTCTTTCTCGCCTTCGTTCTCCGTTGCTGTCCAGTCACCACACCGTGTCTTGTGGTTCGTTTTTCCTTTTTTGTTTTTTCTTTCTTTGAGTTCTTCTTTTTTTCTTTGCTCCTTTCGTCGCTCTCTCCCGCCGTTTCTCTGCGTTTCGATCCGTGTTCCCACACTCCGTGGACGCGTACCGCACGAGAGAACATCGCCGGTGTGCCAGGACCATCGACACGCACGCGTGTGCTGCTGCGTGTGCACCGTGGATCGTGGATCCTGACGGGATCCAGCGCGGCGACGAATCTCTTAAGGCTTCCTCTAATCTTCCGCCGGTTATCCGCGATCTGTACTGGCGGGTCGGTTCTCACTGTTCAGGCTGTCGCTCACTCAACAGCGCCTCATGTGAACGACACCAACGCATTAGTATCAAGTCTTTATGCAAAGTAGAAAATGGAAGTTGAATAGTAATGTCTTTCATTCTTAAACAATTTTAGGAAATAATACAATTGTAAATGACACCAACGAAATTGTCACGGGGCTGCATGAAGGATAAACATGATTTTCTCAATTTTGAAAAAGATCTTGTCACGTTCGACGCGACCGCGACAACAGTCTACGCAATAATGAGTTTATCGTTGATTAACAGATGTTAACCAATGTTTTCAGAAACGTGGTAATTACACGCAGACCTAGGTAAAATCGTTTAATCACGTTTGCGAAAATGGCCTCCGCGAGGCCAGGTGAAAAGGTTACCGTTCACAGGAGCGAACGTCTCAGCGTGTCGCTTTACTATGAATTACGTTAGATTCTGATATTCACTCAGCAGACTCGTTTCCAGATTAACCTTTAACTACCTGCACGTGGACGTGTAATTTGACAGCGGTTTGTCTCGCAGCCGGTCGCATCGTGACAGGGAATTCGCAGAGCGAGACAGCATCCACAAATAGCCGTCTTTCCGCTGTCACAGAGTGACGCGAGCGAAACACGTTGCCGTTGCAACGGTCCTGCAACTGCACACGACGCGCACACTGTCTCTGGCTACCATTCCGGGACCGTTTTCGACAAACTGTGAAACGGGGATGTCCCTTCAACAAAATGTTCAACGTACACATACAGAGTAAAGCATTGTGAAAATATTTGTACTTCGTCGCGGGACAATTTTGATATAAAAATTAATTGTCTGCATCGATTGCAAGAAATCGAAAGGAGACATTATATTAAAAATTTTCCAACAATTTTAAATTTCATATACTCCATTTTTCTACATATAAGCGTATAATGAGATTGCAGTCTACTCATCAATTTGATGAAAACATCAAAAAATAACTGTTTACCTTGCTAGTTTATCGATCTATTATCACGGTGTCAATGAGTAACGGAAGACGGCTAAATACTATGGAAATTATACATATGTATAATACAGGGTGCTAAAATGTACATACTCGAGAAGGCTGATCCCTGAGATCATTTGAAGTAACTTATTCCTGTGCGAAAATGTTCGCAGATTGTTAAAGGAGTAAGGAACTTCCATATGACTTCTTTCAATTAATATGAACTGCACCAGTATCCTTCTAAAATGCGAACAAGTTTTATTTCACATAAGGATCTGCAGTCTAGCTTGTCGCGAGCAAAGAAACTGAAGTCATATGTTCTACTTTTGAAAATTTATTACGATTTGAAGAGAGCTCGAACAATGACGCGTGCATCTTATGGGGCGGTTAATTTATGTCTGAAATCGACGGTGAAGACGGCGAGGTATAGTGATCGGGGGAGCATCACTATGCCGCGAGCTGATGCCGGAGGACTATCGCGGCCCCTCTGGGACCGGTGAAAAAATTGTTGACCCTTTAGCGAGCCGGGGGCAGAGCGGATAAGCCAGGTAGATATATAAGAAGCAGATGCGTCTGTCATTAATATGAGCCGGCTGAGCTATTAATAACCAGTTAATGAGGCCTCTCGTCCCTCCCCCTCGTGTCGTATCTCCATGCGTGCGTACGTGCGTGCGTGGTTCGTATCACAGCCCAGGTAGGGATGTAATATACCTGTGTCTGTGTACGTTACCTGTGTACGCACGCACACGGAAAACCCCGTTCGCTTGTGTATAACAAGCCATATTGTGTGCGACCGGGGTGTGGGGTGCACGAATGTCGGGTCGTCAAAGGGTCCCGGTGAACCTCGTGATTTATAATCCACCATACTACGCCATACCACACCATATACTCCCCCGCCACGACGAGCACCCTCGATTAGACCCTCCCAGTCACGGGGAAATTTTCCTTTTCTCTCTGACCGCCGGGTTCCATGGTGTCACGCGTCCTCGGTTATATGGGTCTCGAGGTTTAGACTGCTATCAACTAATCTATCTGTTCACATATTTTTTCACTATTTCAATTCGTTCAACCCTCCAGGGACCACGATGGACTGTCCGTTTTCTTTTATATACTCAACGTAGTATAAGGTGCGATATTTTAGACATTAATTGGTAATTTAACATAAAAGTTAGAAATAAGTAGGGAATTAAGGGGGTTTAGCGATAATTAGGAGACTAATAGAGTAGGTCAGGGTAGTAATGCGTGAGACATAGAAAGGAATGAGAGAAGGTATGGACGAATGCGAGAGACATAGAAATGAATGAGAGAAGGTATGGACGAATGCGTGAAATAAGTTATTGTACTGTAAACCAAGTCACATTTCTTGGCTGTAAGGCTGAAATAAAGCAAATTATTATTATTGAACATAAAATTTTTTTGTGGCTTATTTTTGTGATTTATGTTTATCGTATAAGCATTTGGAGAAGATCGTTACTATGTAAAAGATATAAAATTTCTATGGTACCCCCTTCCTCTGATACCCTTAGTGTGCTTATTGGCGAATGCAAGACTGCATCGTTGCGACGACTCCGAGCAACTACAGCCAGGATAGTTTCCACGAACGGAATGGTGGATGATCGCCGTGTGTTGCTCGATGATGGTGTTCGAAGGAATCGTTTCGGCAGGGGCAGCCCGATGATTCGGTTGCTCTTCGGGGCAGCTGCGTTTCGTTAAGTTGCATGTCCGTGGGCTTAGATTATAGATGCGTCCTGCGGGTGATCACAGACAAAACGTTTAAATCGCTAAACGTCGAATTAGCCCCGCGCGATCTCTACCGGTCCCCGGTGCCGTAAAAAATAATAACCAGGGCCTCTAGTAGAGGGCCAAGCCAGGGCTGCTTCTAGCTCCCGAGCTTTTGGTAGCGTCTCTCCAACAGCTGCGATTCACTAGGAGACGCTTATTTGCCCCGATTGCTCCACGGTATTAATTCCTCCACGGGATCTCTGTAATCTTCCCTCGCCACCGTCGTCGAGGGGCCCCATTTGAAAATCGTCGAAGCCGTCTGGACAGGACCGATTTATCGGAAGAACGCGTGTCCGGACTTTCTTTTTTCTTTCCACTTTCCTTCCCTTATTCCTTGCCCGTTTCTCTCTTTCTTCGTTCGGCTCGTTATTCGTGCGGCAATTTGAGCCCCGGTGTTCGATCCGCGATATCGTTCACGGCTCGGTCACGGTGCAATCATTGTGATCGTGTGCCCGTTCGGGTCCAGGTACACGCTGCACCTGTGCAACGTCGACGATGTTCCTGCGAGTGTGCTCCCGTGATCGGATGGAATCAATTTCTGGGGCGGGACCCAGTTTTTGCGCTCGATTCGCAGCCCGGCTGCTAGGCGCCGCACGATTTTCGTAACAGTCGGTCGTGATAGTCCGTTTCAATCAATCGGCTGAAAGCTGTCGCGTGAACGACGCCGGAACAGCGTCAACACGTTTATGTGATTCAAATGTGAATTCTTAAAGATTATTTCTGGTTATTGATAATGAAATTTGCACCTTACACTAAAATTTAAGTAATTTTAGAACGAACCAAGCTGATAACGCTGGTCACGGTTGACGACCATAACAATTCACGTGTCAACTAGATTTACAAATTACTTTTTGTCAAGAATAAAGGAAATGCGAAAGCGGGCAAAAACTCGCCGGAAAAATGGCAAAAATGGCACAGATAGTTGTGCATGCATCCTCGGTGTTCCCATCGCATTGCATCGCATCGGACGGAAAAGCTGTCGGCTGTGGTGAACGGTAATTAAATGAGAACCCCGGCGTACGAACGCAGGAACGCCCACGCCATGCATCAACCGTGACGTGGATAGGTAATGCTGCTGCAGATGGAGAAGATGGTCCTCGAAGATATAGCCCTCGGTTTCTACGTTAGTTAGGGTCAGCTATCTCGCGCGACCCATCTCCGCCTATCCAATCACACACCGCACACCGCAAGTATGGCACGCAAGCGATAATACACGGTGTCCCAATTATCCCGCGACACGGCAGGGCCCACGCTCTCCTCTCCCTCTTTCTCTCTCTCCTTCTCTTCCCTCCCCTCTCTCTCTCTCTCTCTCTTCTCTCTCTCTTCTCTCTCGCCGTGAGAGAGGATTTTCAACACGCCCCTATCGCCCCCACCGATCCACGGAACCCGCACGATGCACCTACACGCTGGTAAATGCACCTACACGCAGGTAACTGCATGCTTACCTGCCAGGAGAATTCGATCTTTTAACTTTTTCGGGAATTCGCGATCCTAACTTTTCAGGCCTCCTCATAATCGTTTCAGTTTTCTATTTCATCTACACTATACGTATTCTACATTCTAATGTTAACCCTGTACTGGCGTGCAATTACACCCACGCATGTTTTCAATGGAAAATGTAAAGGAAAACATTTTTTTGAGATGTGCAAGAGGTAGCATTTCGAAGAGAATAAATTTCGTGTACGTTTTTATTAGTCTGGGATGCGATTGCACCCCTATACGCTTAGTATAAGTAATGTTTATTATACTAGGTCTTAATGATCATCTGACAAAAATATGTTTCAAATCAAAATTATTCAGTACTTTGACGGGAATAAAGTGCAATGATGAAAATTCCGAGAAAATCTTTTAGTCGATTAAAACTAAGGTCACCTTGACATTTTAAATAACACCATGTACTGTTAACTTCCTATTGTTATAACTGATGATAAAACAAATTCAGCGATCCACTATAAAAAATCGTACGTATTCTAGACACCGACAGGAAAACATAGCTTCGTTCGCAGCAATTCCATCGACGAGAAAAAAGAATCACGGAGTTTCTCCGCCGCGTTTGACCATTCGATAGCAATTGCGAGTTGCAGTCGGCGTTCCAGTGCGCGGAAAGTTAGCGTCTTCGCTCGTGGAATCCGAAAAAGAATCGGCCGGTTCTCGCACCCTCTCACTACCACCTCAATTTCATGCAATTCAACGTAATTCCCCGTTCAGGTTACTCTCAACAACATAATTCAACATAGCCGATCGCGATCGATCCCCTCGCGCGATTCCAGCCACTTTTACCGGGCGTCTAATCGGCTGAACTGGTTCGAAACCTGTCCGAGTGACAGACCTCGCAAATCTCGTAAATCTATATTGTATATAAAAACGAAGTCCTGACTGACATCATCGCCCATTGTAATCCCTTGGCCGTAGAAAGCTGAAATTTTGCACTGAAATTTCCTTTATGATCTATACAAGGGATAAGAAAGGATATTTCGAAATTCAACTCCCAAGGGGGTGAAAAGGGGTTGCGAGGTTTGTATGAAGAATATTTTCTGCGTGGTTGGGTTTCCTTGAAACTTGGTCTTAATGCTCTTTCATATAATTAATTAAACATCTATTTCGGCACTTTACAAATTTCAACTCCTAAGGAGTGAAAAGGGGTTGCAACGTTTGTATGAGGAATATTTTATTTGTGGTCAGATTTGCTTGAAACTTGGTCTTAATGCTCTTTGATATAATTAATCAAACATCTATTTCGGCACTTTACAAATTTCAACTCCTAAGGGGTGAAAAGGGGTTGAAACTTTTATATGAAGAATATTTTATTTGTGGTCAGATTTGCTTTAAACTTAGACTTAATGCTTATTGATACAATCTGAATGGGGTGAATGAGGGCTTAAAAGATTTTATGGAGAAACAATATTCTCTATATTATATTTCGAGGGCATTGAACAGTTTCTGCGCGAGCAAAGCTGCGGGGGAAAGCTAGTCTTAATAAAACATAGAAGAAAATTGAAGAATTTATTCGCAATGCAGGCAGTTGAAATGCTGAAGAATTTATAGCGGCGGCCATTTGTCTGACGACGGTGTTCGCGCGAGGAGTATGGTATCGGAGAAGAAATAAGTCGTCAAGGTGACAAGTGAAGCGAAGCAAACAGGTAAATTAAGTACAGTCGCAGTGAAAAGGCGAGCATCGTGCGGCAAAGATCGACGCTCAGGTGAACGGCGTGCAATTATCGAAAGACAGCGATGGAGGTTAACCACGCCCCTGTCCCCTCCGGCAACCAATCACCGCTGTCGCTGGTGTCGCCCTGCAGCGGGGACACAGCACGACGACATTCCGACTCGACGGGAACGAATCCGTTCGCATGGAGATTCCCCGACTCCGACCTATCCAGTGGTTTCCAGCCTGTTCCTCTCGAACCTCCACTCAACATCCACTGTCTCACTTTGTTTATTACCTGACATCACCACCGAGACTCTCTACATACTCATATTTACAAGGATTAATCTTTGACTATCCAAGTATTTTTTACGCAAGGAGCAACATTATCCTTCCCAGTCCTATATTGAGCTAATTCAATTTTTGCACCGCTCATTACTTATTTTACAGTTCCATCAATAATTACATTGTACGCAACAATTGTAATATTTCTCAACAGTTGTTCTGCGCAAACGTCCTTTCAACAATTTTTTTACGAATTTTTCGGAAGAATTACCACGTTTATGGAGTACACGTTTGAGTACAGATTTGAAGCAAAGATCGCAATAAATATTTCTATCTATGAAATGCTGAACAAGAAATTCCAAATAACTGAAAAATAGTGCGGTTAAAGAAGACGAGAATTAAAATTGATTTCTGCATAGTTCAAAACCGAAATAATCCCTTGAGTAGGGGTTGATTTGGATTACAGGTGATCGATTCCGTCTCGAGGATGGTGGAGAGCAGCCGAGCAACAATCGGAGATGCTACTCGTCGGCGAGGGTCGTCCACGAATGTACCTAGATATCGATTCTCTCTTGCACCTCCGTCGGAGGAGGTTCCAGAAGGAGTAGGGTAGAAGGTGGGTGCTGGCCGACAGGCTTACTCGCGTCTCACGGACGACAAGAGGGTGATATATTGCCACGAACTACCCCCTGCCATCCTCTACCACCCCTTCTTCTTTGTTCCGCGTGTTCCAGCGGTAGCGATGGCCTCGCTCAACAACTGACGAATTTTTGGAGACACCTGGCGGGTTTCCAGAGCACCGATAACCACGCCATATCTGTCAATAAACTGCAGATTTTTATACAAAAATAAAAACTACTTACATCGAACGGGATAGAACATACTTTGTAATCTTAAATAACGTTTTGAGCAAGGAATACTTTTACAGTGTATAGGTTTATTATACAAGGTGGTCCTATGTTTTCAAATTTTCATCGTTGCACTGTCCCCCAGTTCGATAATCCTATGATAAGTTTGTTTGGATAATTACCATTCCTTGAGGTACCCCTTCATTAAAAATGATTAAGCTGTACGCGACGATAAAATTAGGAAAAGCTGCGATTTCTGGGAGGAATGCGAATCGAGTGCCCATCACTAGCAGCACTCCTTCCTTCGCTCCGTTTTCCCGGCACTTCAAACTACCCCCTGCTCGCCCCCGTTTCCGAGCTTTATTCGAAGGAAGATCCATCTCCATAATGGCCCCACGCCCTCCTCTCTCTCTCTCTCTCTCTCTCTCTCTCTCTCTCTCTCTCTTCACCGTCTCGCACGCTCTACCCGCAGCATGTAGGTATACACACTCTGCTGGAAACTCGTGAGAGCGTGAGTGGTTCGCGGCTACGTGCCAAGATGTAGACGTTCGATTCCTTCGTCTCGATGACGAGCCTGTGACGGGACGCTGACAAATTAACGCTTTCCATCATTCTAAATCTAGTTATAGATCTTTGTAGAAAATTCAAAATTGTCCGTATTAATTACACCACACAGGATCTGCGTAGACATTTATATCTTTTTCGATTAATTTTAACCGAGCTGAAAGCAATACATTCTTCAACTCGTTGCACTAAATACATACACTATAAAATCTGACCCGCGTGATGAAGATTTCGAATAGAAATCGTTAGAACGTCACCAGTTTAAACGATTTATGGGAACAAATAAATATTGAACAAACCTTGCCTCTGAAGGGCTGATAGTAAATACTAAAAGATTCTATCAGATGATTCCATAAATTCGTGCCTTTTAAAGAATAAAGCTTCATTCATCAATTATACACACATTAGTTACCATTTTATCTATGAAAATCCGGCACAAACTTATGCAATCATCTAATAAAATAGTGAAATTCGTTCGAAAAGGAAGGCTACGAGTTTCGTGGAGGATCCTCGAGAAGATGTCGGTTCGCAGCCCCCGGTTTCCGGTCGCGAGACAGCGATAGAAGCTCGGTGGTGTTCGCGGGGGTGGTTCGAAGAGAAAACCGGAAGGGGGGTTGTCCGGAAGAGGGAGGACAGGGAGAGACAGCGGAAAGGGAAGCGACGAAAGGAGGAAAAGAGGTCGGGGGAGAAGGCGTGGGTGGACGAGACGGTGGTTGTAGAAGCGTGGATCGATGTGTCGCCCTTGTGTCCAGCGGTCACGAGGCGCTTGCGCCCTGGCAAGCTACCCTGTCCTCCAGGACGTCGCCAGGCTCCCTGATTCGCCGAACCCCGGGTGACAGTCCTCTCGATTGTCACTCCGAGCACCTCCCTCTGTCTCCCTCTGTCTCTCTTCCTACTGCCACCCCTAACACCGTCAGACTGGTTCTGTTGGCTGTTTGCCGGCGTTCGTTTGCCACCGCGAACTGCCTCCTTTCCAACCACCGTCCTCCGCTGTCAACCAACTGCCAGCGACAGATTCCACACGCAGGGTCGCCGCCCTTCGTGGGTGTGTCCCCGAGCTCGAGTTTTGCTCCCACGAACGCCAACCTGGCGAACCTTGTTCTCTCTCGAGTGCACCCCCGGGGGAAAGTTCCTGTGCAATTTCGCTGCAGCGTGAAATGAGGTTTTTGCGCAGATGTTGGTGCGGAGGATTACATGAGTTTCAGTTGACAGGATTCTTGGAAGTGAATCGAGACCTTGTGCGGGAGTAGACTGCAAATTTTATGCGATTATAGCAAAAATTAGTAGACGCAATTTAAAATGGCAGGGGTTGAAAAAATCAAAGGATGTCCACAAGGAATTTTTGAAAATTGCTCGAGATAGAAAAGAGACAATTCTTATTTTGCACGAAGATCTGTGGCTTAGTGATACGATTGATTATACAGTGGGTGCTATCTATCTTGATTATACACTTATCAAATGGCAGACATTGTCGCCAAGACTTGTATTAGAATTTTTTTAATCATTTTCGCCCGGACAGAATAGTTGCAGTTCTCTCACAGTCGACTGACTGTAGAACGCAGCCTGCAATTGATAAATCGCGCAGCATGCAACGAGTTCTGAGTGAAAATCACTTAAACGGATCGGGAAGCGATCGATGGGACGCTTGTACCGCCTCCGGCCCACGAAAATCCCCACAAAGCGATCGAACTTTCTAACGCATCGGATCTGCGTTTGACAACCGGATGTCAATGCAACGGTAGCAAAGGTCACGGTGCATCGAGTTTCCAACGCCCTCGGGCGGTCGGTTTACGACCCTTCCAAGGAAAGAACTATTCGACAAAATTCAAATTGAAATATCTTTTAAATTGGCTATCCCTCGACACACACACAAATTAATACCTTTGTTAAGCTCCATCAAATTTTACTTAAAAAACATCTTATAAGCCTCTTTGGACTGAAAACTTTGAGATGTGTTAACCCCTTGCCATTATCTTCACAGTTACAGTGATTAAAAAAGAAACATTCATATTTGTTAGACTTTGTTAAAATCTTCGTGACGAGTCTGACTCATTAAAATACGGAGGTGGATTAATATGTGCCGGACTACTCTGTAATTTATATCGGCGTTCAAAAAGTTTACGGAATATCGGTAACGTAGTGATCGTGTCAAAACAAAAACCTCGAAATATATTCGATCTCTGAGCAAACAAACTCCGCCGATACGTGTTCCCCCCAAAAAGAGAAGAAGTAGCACACGTAGAGCATCCCGTAGCCAAGCCTAGACGTTCAAATTGAGGCTGGAAGAATCTAAAAGGAAATGATCGTGTCCAGCTAAACGACGCCGGGGCGATTATAGCCACGATTCCGGTAGGAGCGTTTTTAAAAACCGGAAGATGGAAATCGACACGGCTCACGGAACGACAGGAACATCGGGAGTAGCAGAAGGATCTGCGGGTAGCGTGCAGATCCGAGGATGATCGCTCGGATTCCGTGCGTTTTTCCTGGGATCTAGGACGCGCGCGAGCGCGTCTTCTTACTCCGTCGATATATCTACATTTGGGATTTCACGCGAGCCCGAAGTTCTCGGGGCCCGACGCGCTGCTGCCATGCCGGCACCACTGCCAAGTTCTCACGCTATGCGCCTCTCGCCATCTCTCCGCGGGGCCTTTTTTCTTTCTCTCGGGGGCCTTATTTTCTTCTCAGGTGCCCGTGCTCGAGGACTGGCTCGAGCCTCGGGAACACGAACCTTCGGGGGCGCGCCTCCTATTATGCGTAACCGATCCGCGGCGCCCGTGAAACGATCGGACTTTCTGGGTGTTCCCCTCCCGGAGACGTGTAACGAGTCCTCCCGATCCAATGGCAGCCCTCTGATCCATCGATCTTGATACCTCCACCAGTTGTCGTTCCGTATAGGATGTACTCCGCGATAACGCGTTACGATTCGTAGAGCAGACGAAGTCTACGTCTAAGTGGTTCCTCTTAAAGAGTTATGGGACTCTCCTGCTTCGAATTATTTTTTTTCTATGAAGCTTTTCATAACAAATTTGTGACGATTTTCTGATTGAAACGATACCAGACACAGCACGGATCGTAATTACTCGGTTAATCCGCGATGGTTATTACCTCTGTTATCCGAACGCTGTAGATCCATCGATCTTGATACTTCTACCAGTCATTCCATACGGAACATCTTCTTCGACAATGTGTCTTAATTTGTTCCACTGAAGATGTTAACGAAATTTCTTCATTTCCAATTATGTTTTATTGTGGAACCTATATTAACAGATATTTACTTGATTAACGAAATAAAATTGTATGCAGTGTGTAGATACCCAATTGGATTTCAACGCGCGAAATGGAACACAACAGATGGACAAGATGGTCAGTTTAGAAGAAAAATAGATCTGAAATAAAGGGCTGCGCTCTTAAATAAATAAAGAGCTCATCACTGTGCTCATTGGTCATGATCTAGGTCCTTATAACGAAAGGAAATAGTATGTGCAACGAATTTATAAAAAAAATTAATTTTCCTGCCGGAAGAAAAATTAATTTCATGAAAGGTGAAAACGCAGGCACCCCTAACTCTGACAGTTCGATGTTACTGTGGTCAAGGGTAGGACGACGGGGTAAAAAGTGCCGAACCAGAGTGTTGGAGATAGTGGAGAGAAAGACTACGGTAAGGAGGGAAAGAGTGAAAGAGAGGGAGGACGTATCGGAGGGCAGGCTGGCCTCGGCCAGGAGCGGAGAGGGATAGTTAATTGAATACTCGTGGAGCGAGGATTGATGCCCTGTGTCAGTAGCCGTGTACAGAGGCATCGGCGTAATAGACGTATTACGGGGGCCTTTACGGGCAATTATGCTAAGGCCGAAAGGCTCTCTTCTCTGGCACGTTCTACGTTCTGCTCTAGGCACCGCTATAGCGGCCGATAGTCCTCGCCTTCTAGCCGTCACGTACGGATAAATGCACGCCGTTGCGTAAGCCTGGTCGCAGGCCCCATACGGACCGCGATCACGATCCACGGTTAGCTGCTCGGTTGATGCTGGTATCTCTACTCTCTACCTATAGCAGTCGGCACGAAAGACGCTAACCTAGCTCTTCCCTGATTGCAAGGATCGAGACGATCCTTGTCCCGCCTCGGAGAACTTTCCCCCGCGGTTCCACGCGTAATCATAAGGATCCGAGAGCAACCGAGCAAGGCGTAACACGCGCTTATGGAGGTTCCTTGCGTTCCTTGAATACGAGATCGAAGGGAACTACGCCGAGGTTGGAAGCAGACCGTTGCGGAGGAAGAGACTGCGAATTTTTGTTGCGTCCAATTTCGAAGGAAGAAGATCAAATTTGATTACCGTGTGGCTCTAGATAATGTTTCACGTAAGAACGGCTACTTTTTAAACGACGAGGATTCCAGTCTCTTCCGCCGGCTCGCCTATTACAAGTTATAGGGATCGAGGATCGCAGAATGCACGATTTTGGACAGATGTTAGGCCTTCGGGAAGGTCTCAGTTAAATATAGATTCCCGACAAACGTATGCAGATTACGAATCTTCCTCCGAATCTGTTCGGAAGGAGCTAGACGAGTTCGCAGCCTCGGGAAACATTTTGGTTTCGATACTCCAATACTAGAGGACTGCTGCATCCTCCCTTTTCTTGGATACTTGTCCGTTTCACGTGACTCGTCATTATTTGCTTGGAGTCAGGTTCGAACTCAACTAGCAAAGTTTCATCCCTTCGAATCTGGGGTAGCTTTCTATTCTGGTAGAGCAACGATACCGAAAATCGTGTTCTACGATTCAGAGAAAGCTACTGAGATGTCTAACTAAGTATAGTGAATGTCTTCGAGGAAATTATCCACTGTGCAGCATTTTCTAGTATCTCTGTCGTATGCTGAAAGGCTGACAGGAACCCGGAGTCGGCGTTTTCCACGCGGTACAGCGGCCTCTCATTGAAATTTCGCCAAAGGATAAAAAATTCCGGAAATCCATGGTAGGTATACGGGGGCGCGTGTACACACACCTGCCGCCCCGCGTCGAGTTTTCCGTGGCTTGGCCAAGAGGGGCCGGCGAACAGATTAAGCTTTAGGAAGGAGATTTATGGGCGAGCGTGTAACGAGCAACTTTTTCATACGATGCGCACGCCAGGGTTAGCCTGCGGGGGTGGGATTAGCATAAGATCCAGCAGCTGCAGACCACGCTTCTCATCCCTTGCACCGAGGACGCCGCCCTCTTTACCGAACGACACCGTGTCCACCCCCGTAACCCACCCTCGTCATCGCCGGATCTTCAAAATTCTTTTTTTCCGAAATGTGAAATCTGCTCAAAACGTACATTGGACAAAATCTCAATGTGGACACCCCCTGTCCAGTCAGACTTGTTCAGGACTCACAAAATCAACGAATTGTAGTCTGAATAATTGTGGGAAAACTGTTGGGAAGATAGTACGATTTCGAAACAATTGGGTATCATTGTCGATTGAGGATCAATAGAGACTGTTTATCAGAGTCACTCGTAAAGATTCCCCCTAAATGATGAATACCTGTTTCCCGCAATACTGCGCACAGGCACATCTGGTTTAATGAAAGAAAAGAATTTACGAGCGTAGAATTTTTAAATATCCGCAGTCTAGTGAAAACTGTGAGTGCATATGTGTGGAGATATGGATCAAGGCGCGTCAGCTCGCGGCCAACGAGGACCTCGGGTCTGGGGACCAGCTGGGGGCCCGGCGAGGTCGTGTCTCCTGATATTAATGAGAGGACAGAGAAAAAGAAAGAGAAGCTAGAAAGAGATAAAGAGAGGCATCCTCCCCGGATCTCGGCGGCGGACTCACGGATCCTGGCTCCTCGCGAGAGGTTACCGAGAGTTGGCTCGGCCCTCTCCTTTACCTCCCTGTCGGATTCGAGACGAGAAGCATCGACGGGGACGGAAGGACGGCGAGGGGCTCTGGGAGGCTGAAGAGGAGGAGGATGAAGAGGAGGAGGACGAGGAGGGAGGATCTCCACCCTGATGGAGGGAGGACGTCGTCGGGTCACGAGAAGCCGAGGGAAGGACAGGAACGGTGGCGGAGGGACGAAGAGGATCTTCCCTCGAAGAGAAAGAGAGAAACGGACACCGATCTGCTCTGAGACCGTTTCGAGGCGCAGGAGGGAGGACCAGAGAGGACAGGAGGAAACGGAGGTCGAGAGACTGGGAGGGGGTGGTCGAGAAGAGAGAGAGAGAGGGACCATCGAGAGAGCCGAAGAGAGACCTGAAACCCACGTAGGAGACGTTCAATACTGTAGCAACGACGCCGAGCCAACGCCATTGGCTACCATTTTCTCTCTATACCTTCTAGGCATACACCTTGTACTCTATTCCGGTCTACTCCACTTTATTCCTGCATGCTGCCGCTGGTACTCTCCCCTTCGCTGTTTCATTCTCCGTCCCTCTTTCTCTCTCTTTTCTCTCGTGTAGCTCTCTTCGCCCTTCTGTCTCTATACTCAGCCACTCCGACGGCTTGCTCGAGCCATCGAGATCGCGGACCGGGAGCACCCGGACAAACGCGAGGGTTTCTCGCGTTTCCTCTCTTTCTCTGGCTCTGCCTCTTGCCCGTTGCATGACGATCTAATGGAATCCGTGTCTTATTGTTCCTCTCTAGGGCAATTCCAGGTAGGTTCGCTCCCGAGACAAAGTGCTCGACCATGTGAACGAAGCACCCGTGGAAAATTGTTTCGCGGATATTGCTGGGACGTTTGGTCGGAGGTGCTAGGATGGGATCGAACACCGGTCAGATGTCGTTTGCCTGGAAACTTGCCGTTTTGTAGATGTGTAAAACTGATTAATCATCACCTATTCGTAGTCTTTATTATGAATCAAGCTGCTTCTACAATTGCCGTTTTCTCAATCAACACAGTTCAAAACCGTTCACGATAAAAATCAGCAATTGCAATTAATGTAATTCAATGAAGACGTTTGTGAAGTACGAATTTTTATGAATACATTTTCGTTACATCTCAATAGAGGAGTTTACGAAAGCAATGTCCATGAAAATATTTTAGATATCTATTTTTTGACCAGATTTCACGCAATTTTTAATGTAACTCAATAAATAATCACAGATCAGAAATGTTCAGAAAAATTCAGAGACAAGTGGTATTGACGTGACCAGCAACCACGGTGTTAAATCGTGCGAGTAGGTCGCCATTTTTCAGCAAAAGATAGAGATTCGCGGGACCAGTTTGTTCGGAGCGAGGTCGAGCAACCACCTCGGGGGTTGAAACTTAATTTCTGCGTTTCGGAGCCGCGTGGCGCCAGATCCCGTAACGTGATTCGATAATTGCCGTAATCTGGCAGCGAGCCTTTCCTTATTCCGGCCATATGCCGTCCAGCCCGAAGCTACGGGCTCTGAACTACCGACTATAAAACTTCCTACTGGACGCGTTTCGCCTTCTTTTTCTTTTCTGCCCTCCGTTCCCGGAGATTCGAAGCTCCGGAAACAGTCGGCCACTCGGAGCCGCGGGATTCGTCAGCGGATTTCGGTTCGTTCCTTCCTTTTTCACCTCTCCTCTTCTTCTTCTTCTTCTCGTCCCTCGTCGCATCAACCTCTTTGTCGTATTCTATCTATTTGTTGATAAATACTTCGACATCGGCGTTTTCCCACTCATTCCGATTAGCTTCTGTCAGAATTTGATCTATTAAGCTCTTGAATATGAAATGTCCTATTATTTACAGTAACGTTAAACATACATAACCAGCTTCTCTATAAACTTATGGATCACAGTGACGGATTACAAGTTTTTCTTTATTACCTTACTGTAGAAATTCGCGGTTGTTCCTCATCTGTTCTTGTGGTCATTTTTCCCATCGATTAATTTTGATCTAAGATCACGTGATTATTCCACTTAATTTTTTATAACTTTATACCTTAAAATGACGTATAACAAATTTTGTTATGTTATTGTGTAATGTTATTATGAAATTTGAATACTTTATAAATTAGGTTTTATGGTTTCTCAGGTACGAGATGAAAAATAATATGGCGGAACAAGGTGGTCGTAGCGCAGTGTTCGAGTAAGACGCGCTTCCGACTGACCACTGATAAATAATCGGGTGCTGAACAGAAGTTTCTCTATAGCCATTTTGTTGAACTCCGTTGCACGGCTCGTCGGAATGCAATTCCGTGTTCCGCGATGCATTAGCCAAAGCTCGAATGTTACGGCGCCGACGAAACTTTTTGGTCGGCGGAATTCTACGGATAATTCACATTACCGAAACACACAGATTATTCCTTTTACGGTCGACGGGAACTCAGAAAAATCCACGGGGGTATAAATAAAAATGCTCGAGTTGTCTTTGAACTGAGATAGAACTGAAAAAACTCATTGCTAGCGAACCCCTGCGAAATCGCGAATGAATTTGGGGGAAGAATTCGACAGGAGGTATTAAAAATAAATAAGTTGCGTGAATGTTGTCACATCAAAATGTTTGTAATGTGCTCCATTTATGGACGAGACGAGTGTTGAATAGACAGTGCCAAATTGATTAGCTCCACAAAATACAAAATAGAGAAAAGAATTGATGAAATAGTGTATATTTTATATAAAAAGTTAAAAAGGTTTCACAGAAGTGAATGACTGTATAAAGATGCACTCACTGTTAATTAATTACGTTACTGAATGTCAGTTTCAATTACCTAGAATGAATTTACCAGAACCAGTCATCGATGACCGTCATTAATTAGCCCTTGCACGATGGTACACGGGTCCATTGTGACCCAGCATTTCAAAGGTATCATCTCAGCTTCTGTTAACTAATTTAACCGAAAATTGTTTAATTGGCTACAATTAAATTTAAAAATTAAAAATTAGTAGAAGACATGCTTCTTCTAAGAATTATAAAAATGTTACATACAGGAAATATAAACATAGTAGGCTTAAGTCTAACTAGGGTTGTACAGAATTCTTTTATGGATGATTTCAGCAATATTTTAACAAGCTCATCTGCTACTAATGAAAACCAGTGGAACAGGAGTGGACACAGAGGCTGTATAGATATTCTGAGATTTATTTACTAATTCGTGTTATAAAAATGTAATTGTATTCAGCTGATAACGCCTCAGGCACTTAAACTCGCTTCTCTCGTTTCCCCGCGAGAGATTCTTTTTCGTCAACGAATAGGCCCAAATCGACCTTTCGACTTCTCATTATACGGACATCTAATTGACACTTGTAAAGCTTTTGCTCTCAACAGCAAACTGAATACGTGGTTTCGGAACAACAACGCTGATAAACGTATTTACTAATCTATTTCGAACGAAAGAAAGCAGAGTATTTACGATTCTTAAAACGCTACTTCTCTATCAACAAGTCTGAAGCATCAACACTCTGTTCAACTTCAACTGGAATGTCATCGATCTGTCATTTAGAACAACTCGATATTACAAGCTCGCAAAACGACCAGATTTCTAAAACATCTGATGAAGCTTTTAACACTTTCAATCTAAAATACTGTAGAGGTTCGTCGACTTGTTCTAAACGTAGATTCAGACGCCATTGCTCGAAACAATTAGCTGAGTACAGAATCAAGCAACCTTATTGTCAGCGGTCCACGTTCAGTGAACTGTCACACTGTATAAAATACAAAATATACAGCGTGACCACTGTTAATTCTAATAAATATCAGATGTATATTGGGTCCTATAATACGGGCTACAAAAATATAGTAAGCGTAGGAATAAAAATAGTATCCGACGCGACAGTACAAATTTTATCAAGTCACCATCATCTCTAATATTTTCGGTCCACATAAATTTACAGAAAGACGACACGAATCATTTGGGAAATACATGTTGACATATCTAACAAGGAATATCGAAACAACTACACCTTCACGGCAGTAACAGTAACATAACAATAGTATCGTACCCACAAACAGGACTCTGTACACATTTCTCTCTGTATTTAAATAAACGACCACGAAGAATTTCAATCCATCTTAGTGCTACTTGTTTATCACAAATCGCGTTTCCATGTTTTTTCCCCAGTACAAAATTGTTTACAATTCGATCTGGTTACAATACGATACATTCTCTTCTCTCAATCGATCACGATCTCTATCGAACTGGCTTCAACTTTTTTCGGGTTGGACTTTTGCTTCTTCTCTCGTTGTTTCGCCACCGGAGCAGTCTTATCTTTATCTTTCACATCCTCTCCTTCCTTGCGGCTGACAAAACTCTGTAAAGAACTCTTTTTAGCAGTTTTAGGAATCTGCTCTCCTCTAGCAACGGAGATCAAGGTCGCTCTCTTCTTGACACGATTGCTTTGAGAAGCTGAGACAGGCGACAGCTGTTTCTTCATCTCTTCTTGCGTGATCTTTTTTGTAAACTGTGTAATCAATGGCACGTTGCTCTTCTCCTTGTCCTTTTCATGTTCCTCCTTCTTCGCTTCCGAACGACTGCGTCTCGACTTGACGGGGATAGTGTAGGACCACCGGTTGGGTAACTCCAGGTCCTCTTCAAGGTGCTTTTTCCGGATGTCTTCGGAAACATACCAGCAAGCTTTCTGGTGCATGGGACCCTCGTCTGGGCACAGCATATACTTGGCAATCTCACGGATCTTGATTATCAGGCTCGCTGTCGACATCACGTTCTCGGAGGACCCATACTTCTTGTTCCAGAACGCGAGGAACTCCGTCGCCAGGGTCTTTCTGTTATGGATGTTGCCATGCACCAGGCGAATCAGCTCGGGCATCGCTTTCGACAGGAGAAGCGATTTCTTCGAAGATCTTTTGGCCGAATGATGCGTGGATGTGCCGGCTTCGGTGCCCGTGTCTGTGTCGACTGACCTCGACAAGGAAACTGGGTTCTGATACACCCAGGCATCGCGAGCTGTGAGGAAATCCCTCGTCCTTTGCGGCACTGGAATCAGAAGTTCGCGAATTTCTTGGTCTGGGTTAGGTTGGCTTGTGGTGGGTTTCCCTCCGCAACGTCGCGGGAGAGTAAAGATGCGGTGAGGGGATAGCGACAGGATGTTGTTGCTTTGTTAATGTAGTTATTTAGGATCTTCTAGTTTTGATAGAGGCTTTCTTTCCGTAATGTCGAAATATAACAAACACTATGTAACGGTTCATTTTTGTTAACATCGTCAAAATTACATTGAATTAGTTTAATCTAAAATAATGCGATGTGAAATAACTGATAAACTCTTTTCTTTTACACTTTCATAATTATATAAACCATTAAGCACTCTACTTGTTTTATGGTAGATGTATGGAGAAATGGTGATGCGCTCAAAGTTATATATGAACACTCACCGTTTTCGAGGAATAAGTTTTCCTTCTGTCTCCAAATGCAGCCAATAATTTTCGGCTTCAGCTTCGACGTCTTTGTATTCCTTTCAGATTCGAATTGTTCGCCCAGCACTTTCAGCTTGAACTTCTGCGTTTCTGGTGTCTGATCATAAACAAAAATCAATCGAATGTTGACAATGAACATTAGCAAATTAAGATGATTTTTTTATTAGAAGTAGAAACGCGTTCGACATGCAATTATGTTTGTAATACGTGTTGAAAGAATGTAAGTGTTCCAATACTTTTGGACGGTAGTGTACACAGATTATCTTCTAAAGAAATGTTTTATGCACTTACCATGTCCTCGTTATCTTCTCCGTCAGCCTGAAGCTCCTCATCGGACAAGTATCTACATTGTTACAGAAAAAAACGACATTGATTACGTGCCAAAAACAAGTTTTTATTAACAACTGCGATTATAATACAAGGTATTTAACCAAAAGCTAATTTTATATTTTTCTCTGGTGTGTTTATCATCGATAGCAAGTTGAATATTTAAGGTGAAAATGTAAGGTGAACAATATAACAATATTAGCATAGGCAAGACTCACCCATGAGGAACCATAAACTCGTTGTCCACATCATATTCATTGTCGTCCGGATTTTCTTCATCTTTTTCGTCATCAGAACCATGCAGGGACTCACCTGGTTCTTCTTCTTCCCATTCGTCGTCCGAATCTACCTCGTAGTTGAACCATTTCTGTAAAAATAATAAATAAACATTGAGTTTTCATCCATTCTTCATGTTTAAAAATCCTTTAAAATCTTTTATTCCAATTTTATTTCGATCAGAAGATCTATTTAAAAAGAAAATCATAAATAAAGACAGAGATGCAAAGCTTGAGGAATAATTCGAAAAGATGAAAGTCTGAGAGTTTGATGGGTCAGTTAGGGTACTTTTGAGCGGAACTGTAGCGACATCGGCGATTTGTATGCAGAGGACAGTCCGTTCGGCCGCCTTATCATCCGTTTTCCACACAGTTTATTTTAGTTACGATCACGGCCACTGGATTTCACTGGAGTCTGGCATGATTAAGCAGGACGTCGGTATCAAACGCGACTTCCTTGACGGGTGATAATCGTGGTCTCTTCTGTTAGTCACGGAGCAATACGGGCAAAATGTAGATGCTCTCTCCGCGAAACGATCCGGATTCGAAAAACGCGAATTATCGCTTCTTCCGTCGCAGCTAGGGACCCACTCGAAAAACCAAAAACGCAGTCAAATGAAATTCGAACGTGAAGTGTATCAAACTTGAGCTTTTACAGTGTTCTAGGCTGTGATCATTTGATAAATTTTTGAGAGCTAGATCAATCGTCGCTGGAACTGTGTCTTAGGGGGTGGAAATTAAAACATCGAGGTAGAACAAGGTGTGCAAATCAACGCAAAAACAATATTGCCAGGCTTTGTGCACAGTAAATTCAAGTAAAAATCGAATGGATTTCTGCGCTGTCGCGGTTGAAACGAAGAAGTTTGGGATCTATTAACCAGATCAAAGCTGAAACAAAAATCCCGACAGCTCTCTGGTGGACAGAAGGAGTCTTCGAGTTCCCCAGCTAGTGGCCTAACTGCAGGATTATCGTGTTCTCGCTTCAGAAATCGAAAAATCGAGGCGCGGAGGTCGCCCGTACGATAAATGCAACTTGGTAGCTTGTGTTTGTAGCTATTTTAACCGATCTATTTAAAGCGATATCGCGGCTAGACTCGAAATTGCAAAACGCTAAACGGAACGGACCGAGGGACCGTGATTTTGAACCGAGAAGGAGGATCGCGAGATTTCAAGCCGCGTAAGAAATTAGGGTCCGCTAAGGAGAGAGCCTTGTCGGAGGAAAGTCGATAAATCGTTGGGGTTTTCTCTTTTGTTGCGGACGCCGGCCGATTCTTTTGTTCGATAAATCAACGTCGATTTCATCCCCGCGCGGGCATCAATTACGAGACGCGACCGAGACATTAATTTATTATTGGCGCGTCCGCGTCGAGACGCCACGCGGAAAACCAGAGGGAAGGAGCCGGAGCACTGGCTAAGGATCAGTTGAGCAGCTTTTGGCAGCGGCGAAGAGGTAGGTGAAGGTAATGAACTATACTGCGGGTTTCTATGGAAAATAAAAAAATGTTTGCATCGATTACAAGGGACTGGGGCCAAGTAACACTCATTCCTTCCTCTAACAATATTAATAAGTCCATGATAACTATGCATCTTTATGCACAATTAAAATTGTCTACATCTGTTGGGAGAACAGGAGCCAAATAAAATGTTTATACTTTCTTTAATAAGCTGAATAAGGTGAAAATAGTTACATCGATGCTCCAAAATTCTCAAAGATAAAACTAAGATATTTATTCATAGGAAAATATGTTATTGAATAATTCTATGAATAAATATCTAATCCGGAAATCAATTCTATAAAGGTTTTAAATGCCAATGTAACAGTTTTCATTTATATCCATCGTAGACGCTCTGTAAAATTTTCCATTAATCGGGAGGGACGATCTAACGATTCTGCCGCGATGCACCGGAGTGCGTGGAAACGCGTGCAACGTCTGGAAAGATGCACCGGGGGGACCGCCGCGTCGTCGGGGGAAGCGCAGTTATCGGTTTTGTAACGCGACGCGTAAACCACACGTCGAAAACGATGGTGGTGCCTGGCGAAGAACCCGGCGTATATATTATTTACAACGTGTTGTCACCCGCCGGGCCATCTGTAATGGCTGTTTTATGCCCCATTAAGATTATGCTCGGTGCTCCTCCTCGTGCACACCGTTAGTTGAGAGATCCACGGGATCTCCCCATGCGCCACCATTGATTTATTCCCGAATCGGTTACGCGTTTTATGGCCGCTCTATACGCTCCTGCCACCGACTCGCCGCGATTAACAAACGCTTAACACACCTCCGAGGAAAAAACTGTGGGATCACTCTTTCGGTTAGGTTTGCTGCTCGGTCGAATCCACGACCACTTCTGGATACTACTTCAAAACTGATGTGACTCATACTCGTATCTCTAATTGCCAGATTTTGTGAACAGACCTATTTTTCAAAACGATTTAAAAGCAGACTGCGGATTTTATGCATTTATGGCGAACAGTGGATAGATGGAATTTAAAGCAGTAGAAACACTAGAAGAATTTTAAAACACTGTAACGTTGTCTCGTATAGTTACAACTATCTAAATCACGTGCGTCAACGATAAATTTTTGGCTCGGCGAACGTCAAACCGAGCATCGCGAATCGTTTTCCTCGAAATTCAGTGATAGGGCGTTTATCTAATAATGACGCGATTGAAGACAGCTCTCGTCGGTTGAAACCGTTCCCCGGACCTTTTAATCGAAATCGAAAAAATTCATATTTTCCCGACGATGATTGCTCTATCTACCCTTCCCGGAGATTTATGAATCGCGGGATCGTTGCGTCACTTACTCGCGCCGATAAAGAGAGCTCGCGATTCAATTTGCGAGCAGCGATACCGACTCTGCCATTAATTAAACAGCTTTAACAATCTCGTTGTCCGTGGAGCGGACCTTTAATCAATCTTCTACGTGAACGGGAAGAGGTCCAGCAACCGGTGACGATGACTATAGCTAAATGACCGAGAAATAATTTTTAAAAAGTTGAACTCTTATTATTTTTTCAACTTCCAATTGAAAAATTGAGGAAAATTGCTGAATATGTAGTTAAATATTTCGCAGAATTTTTAAATGCAAATAAATAGGTAGTATTTGTATAAAATTACACTTTTACGGATTGCAACCCTCTAAAATAATTGAACGTAACACAAGCAAGTTTTCTATCGTTAACAGATATAAAACATTAATTATTATAAAACGAATAAGAATCATTTGGTTAATAAAGAAGCTATAAACGAATCAAGAAGAGGGGATGAAATTTCAACTACGAATTCTCTGATCGCATGTCATTAAGACTATAATCAGCTCGAATCCGGCTCATGTTAAACGGCGCTAATGGATATGAAGAACAGATTATGGATTATCATAAAACAGACCACTGCACGTCGACATCGATCTATCGTTTTCTTTTATCTGTCTGATTGAATGCGAGAGGTCTATCTTCGTTTACATTAAAAAGTTCATTCTTCTCACTCTCTCCAGAAGATCGTTCGTGCAGAAAGTATCAAAATTAAATTTATTAAAAAAGGAGTGGAATGATTGTTTAAAACGTCCTCCGCCACATTATGTTATTTATGATAATTTTATAATAAATATTATCGGACGTATCTGTCACAAATATGCCGAGAAGTGGAAAATTTATTTTTAATTATTTGTTCACAAAACTTACGTTCTTTCGAGCATGATAAAATTTATTTATAGATTTAGTAGAACCTCGATTATCCGAACCGATATCTAAATTTTTTCAACACATTTTACAGTACAAACCAGTATGTATTCAATTTAACACTGTTTTGCATTTGACATACTTGTTCTTTTCATAAATGCATAAGTCTACGAACGACACGTCGATCGATTTGGATTTGTTGCGATTACACACACATCTCCCCACAAAATTTCGATTTGTCGCAATTACACACACATCTTCACAGATGAGCAAATCATTCGAACTGATTTCCTAGTCGATCCACGATCGAATAATGAGGTCGTCGCGATTCTCGCGTGTTCTCGACCGTTGAATCGAACGCGAAGCATCACAGTATCTAAGGTCAGCTTCCCTCGACACGGATAAACGTACTATGACAGTTTCGGCTGTCAGTGGCACTGACTTCAAGCACTATCTTCCTTCTTGTCGCTGTAGGTCAAAGCCATTGCATTCTGCGGAGGTTTCATTGATACATTCTCGAGGAATCTGCACTCTGTGCAAAATACTTAGATGCATATAACAACAATCACAGGTGAAAATATTCCAAGAATTTGAAAACATTATTCTATTACTTTGGACTTACTAAAATGAACGTAGCTCCTGTATATTGTAATGAACACAGACTATTTTTTATTTCGCAGAAGAATCTGCAGTCTACAAATTTATATCGGGCCATTACTATTCTTTAATATCCAATTTGAAAAATTTAGATAAATGACAAAATCTACAAATAGAACAGTGCGAATTTGAGGGGCAACACTTTCGTATATTTTCCAATTTGAAAACTGTAGGTAACTGACAAGATCCAGAAACGAGACAAAAATCTGCTGACGAAAAAGCAAGATTGTTTGAATGAGTTGCAAAAGTTTGCAACAGGTCCGGTAAAAAAGTCCGCAGTAAGAGCACGATAAGCGGCCGAGTGGCCACGTGCTGCCGGTAATTGCGTTATGGCAACGAACGAGAGGACCGTTCTCCGTTCGCGAATTCAGTCGCGTCACTGTCTCGCAGAAATCTCGCGAGAGAGAACGATTATCGGGGGTGGCTGGTATCGTAAATAAGCGAGCGAAACCGTCACAGCAATTAGCCAGGAAACCGATTCGCTGGCGGGTCTGACAGTGTTCTGGGATCGGCGATCCCATGGGACGAACGTCGGTGACGGCGCCGGATGGCACAGCCTCGATTATCTCCCGAACCGTGTGTCGTTGCTTGTCACCACGGATCGTAACGCGTCTTCTGGCCCAGAACAGTCTCCGACAGTCCCTCGAACACGAAACTACCCGGTCCCGCAACAGGGTTGAACGCAGACGCTCCTCCGAGTGTTCGAAAGCCTTTAGCTTGGTTGCCAGGGGACAGTGAGTGATCGACGTTCAAGTCTATTGTTGCAGACTATTTGTTGAAGAGGATTCGCTCACTTATGATAGCATAAGTGTGAGTTGATGAGCTTGATCACCTTTTTACGAGATCAGAATTATTTGAAGTAGCTGCAAGACACAAGAGCTACCCTTGTTATTGCAAAACTGTGTCTTCATGTGTCCACACTTCTGACACTATTGCATAGATTTATAGTTCCAAAATAAATATTTGTGCAGAGTGAAGATTGCAGAGGTAATACTAGAAATTTAGTGGATCGAGCTGTTGGCTCTCAGAATAGGACAACGTCGTAGATCATCAGAACAGAGGAAAAGTGACTGCAGAGAAAACAAACTGGAGACGGAGAAGAAACTGAGGAAACAAGCAATAGACAATAGTACAAATCTATCAGACTATACTGCGACTATCGTGAAGGATAAAGGAGGAGGAAATCGAAGAGGAACATCTAGTAGTACAAGCCAAGTTTGTATCGCAGTGGTGTTCTACAAGAATCGATCGTCTTCAGGGTCCGAAGATGTTGTAGAATTTCGAAACATGATAGTTAGTTGATAGAATGGTCATTTCCATTTGCCACTTCTAGGAAATTGAACTAATAACTTGTAGACTGACAGTGGAAACCTAACTTCACTCGGTGACCTAAGATCATTTTTATAAATTGAGAAGATTGAGGAGATCACTTCTGTATGACTTCTCCATCTTTAACGACTGAAAGAGAAGCAGAAATTGTTTACTATTGTATAACATCAACAGCTTGTATCAGAGGCAACATCATGTTTATAAATTAAATGCAATTTATATTCTTGGTCCTCGTTTTTTAGAAGACTATTTCAAGAAGCTTCTAACTTGCGTCCTCTGTCTTTAAACGAAAATAGCTCTCAGCAAGAAATTTTAGTGTTTTAGTTGGTGACCGAAGGAAAAGGAGAAATTTTTATAGTATAGTATAATAACAGCGATAAAAATATAAGAGTGGCAATCAGAAGTGATAGTGGTGGGATAGTGACTAATAGTGGAATAATTGCAAGTGAAAAATTATTAAAGCTCTGCAAGAACGAATCGACGTCTCTACCAGAATCCACCAGAAGTCATCGTAGATGATCGAAGACGTTGCGATGTTCGACGTGAGTTTATACTGACCGACGATTTTGCTAATGAGTAAAATTAGACGCATAGAGATTTGATTATTTTAAGAATAGAAGAATTTTTCTAAATTAGCATAATTTTTCCATTGAAACCTCGAAGCACAATTAAAATTACTACGATCCGAGGCTTCCGGGTGGAAGCTGCGTCCAATAATATCATGCCGGCGCTTCTATACTGATATCAAATATCAGTGTCTCGTCCGACATTGATGAAGCTGCTTGCGACACGCTGACAATTTAATTGGATCGTTCGAATTTGTTCTCTTTACGAAGTGTTAATTAATAATCCGCTATCACCTGGGTCTCGGCCAATTGAAATTACACATATTGCTATTGTAACAATTATCTGGCTAACTTAACCGACTTCTTAATCAGTTAAACAGTTTGCTTCCATTACTTCGCGAAAACATTTCGCGTCACGCAGCGAACAAGCGCAACGAAGAGCGCAAAAATTTCACCGTCTTTCTTTCGCAGATAACTCGAAATAGAATTGAATTTTAATCACGAACCGGCCACCGATTAATTCACAACAAAATTCACAAATCGTCGCCGTGGCTTGCATTAACTTTTCGAAGTTACTCTTTTGTATGAAAGATAACATTTTAATCAAACGCATAAAGTTAAAATGTCTTTCTTTAGTTTAAAAGATGATTCTCTGAAGAAGACACAGTCACCGGAAGAAACTCTGAAGAGAATTCTCTTAAGTGGAAAAATTGAGCATTGATCAAACGCTTTGTCAGTGAATTGTCGAAAGGATCATTGTTCAAGCTCATTGTTCAGTAGACTGCGGATTTTTATACAAAATAGAAGCTACATAGACATTTATTTCTTTCCTTTGAAAATAATACAACAGCATTTTTAAATTTTGTATTCTCTAGTTTAAACACATCAAATCCGCAGTATATTAATCAGACTCAGGATTCAAGTTTATTGTTATCAAATTGTTTGCTTGTAGATGACAGACGAGCTATTGTTCTCCGCTCTGGGCCTGAACATAGACACAGGCGTTGAGCAACAATTGTTCTCTACGGACACTGGCACCTTGGAATGCGACTTCGAGGTGTCATCCTGCAGAACAACGCCACACAGTGACGACTGTGAGGCTACTGACAGCCGTGTCAACAACGCTGTCAACCCCTCCGACTGTTACACGGAGCTTAACTGTCCGACGAAGCTATTGTGGAACGAGTGGGCCAACCAGACCTCTGCCTCTTCAGGTATTCCCTTTTACAATCGCAAAAATCTATAATTTCCAACTTAAATCATAAAAAGCTCAGTTTTAGATGATTTTAGAGTTAAATTAAAAGGAGTTCTATTCAGATTTAAAACCTAAATTATAACGAAATCAATACACGGTATCCAAACCGGAATCATAAGAAGTTCAACTGAAAGATTTCATACCTAAACTTAGACAAATTCAATCAAACAGTTTAAAACATTATTATGTAGCGTTACTTAATGTGTGCAGGATGTCTGAGCGAGCTGAGCGAGTTAGACTCAGAATTGGAATGGTGCCTAGATAAAAGTTGGAACTCGGGACTTCCGGAGAGGACACCACTGTGCACCGAGGGGTGCGAGGGTTTCCTACACTTGCCTCTGCCAAACCCTGAACAAACGTTTCAACGCGAAGAACCACTATGGGTGCTTGGGATCGATTTGAGAGCACTCGAGGATACTTTAGAAACGAGCGGAGTAGGTAAGTTTCGAGCAGTGATGTATTAAGAAGGATCATCAAAGACAGTTCATTTGACGACGTTTCCTTTAGAGGAGACAGATTCACCTATATTAATTTGCTAGACGAAAAAGATGTTTTGCAATAATTCTGAATAAAATTTGTAATCGACGGCTACTATTTGCAAGCAAATTTAAAGGGCATCTAACATAACACAATATAATGCAACAACTTCGATTTACAAGCATTTTGGGTGTGCTCCAATTTGTTACAGATTACAACAACAATCAATTAGAGGAGAACCTCATCTCATCAGCAGCTGCAGCAGCACTAGCAACTCACGACTATACTAATCGCTCTCTGGCGAATGCGGCCGAAGACCGATGCTTCCCTTGCACTTATCAAGGATGCGTGAAGGTACGTCAGATCAGAGGCTAATGGACTTTCTTGAATCCAAACGTGCTCACGAACAAATACAGTTAAAATACGGTCTAAATTAATGAAATGTCTGCGTAGGTCCTGTATCTAACAATTAATACAGACCATTTTTATCATATGCATATAATCCAACGTGTCGATGTATGTTAAAAATCTCGTACATTATTTCTGTAGTCCGACGAATTAAATATAATTCTATTTAAAGTTCATAATATAATCAATTCGCGTGCTCAATCAACACCCATAGATAGAGTTTACCACAACCTATAATGTTAGTATATCTTTTATAAATATGTTACTATGTTCTATTCTGTATTGCAGGTCTACGCAAAGGCGTCGCACCTGAAGGCCCACCTCCGCCGTCACACAGGTGAGAAACCATTCGCCTGCACCTGGGCCGGTTGCGGATGGCGTTTTAGTCGATCAGACGAATTGGCCAGGCATAGAAGGTCCCATTCAGGGGTGAAACCGTACCCCTGTGAGATGTGTTCGAAACGATTCGCTCGCAGCGATCACCTGGCCAAACATCGTAAGGTGCACAGAAAAAACGCCTATCCTCTGTTCCACGGGGGCAGAGGACTTCGCGGAGGGAAGATGAACGTTCTACCAACGGAAAGCTAGCCAACCCTCTTTGGAGAACCCGCTGTTAAAAAGCAGACGTTGCGAGAACCTGTGGCTTCTATACGCGATGTACTTAACTAAGAATTGTTAAAAGCCTGTTAACTCAATGACAAGAAATAACGCACGAAGATATTATTTCTCTTATGAATCATAGACTGTGGATTTTTCTGCGTTTGTGGCTGCAATAAAAAACTTTCGAATAAGAATTCAACAAAAGATGATCGAAGTACGTTACTTCAGATGACTTGTTCTTTTTTTTTAAATTATAATCGTTGCTGCTGTAAAAAAAATTCTTGAGAAATTCTTAGCACTTAATCAGCGATTTTTTAAGATCAATGTATTAAAATCGCTAAGAGATTAAACAAATCTTCAAAAGATCAATTTTGACTTAACACCTGTTTTCTGCATCGGTAAACTTTTTATTGTGCATAAAAATCCAGTCTTATGATTATTGTGAACTACTACACCTAGACGAAAATGGTCGAATGAAAATATAATTGCGGAGATTCTCAAATGTCCTCGCAGAAAACAGTTCTTTAGACTTATGTCAATTCTAAGATTCATAATAGATCGTAAAATTTCTTAAAATTGATATAAGAATCAATTTGAATAAAAATTAATTGTTCTACGAAAAAGTAGAAGAAACAAATAAAAAGATTATTTTGTAATGCTATCGCTAAGGTGGCTTAAGCTTTGCACGAAATCTCGTGAAGAAGTCTTAAGAAGCGACAATAAATAATGTTGAAACTGTCTCGACTCATTCATTGATTCTCTTATTTGACACACATTGACTCACCTCATCCTTCGAAAATGGTTTCCTCGGATTGATCTTCTGGCTTTGTTTTCTCCACGTTCCCCAATATGGCGGACGCCGATTCTCCGAAAATTGAAGCAATTTGGTTCTCTGCTTCTCTATAACGATGTCTTGATTCACAATATTCGAACTGCCCTCGTTATCATCATCTGTGAGGAAAGATACACGATTCAAGACATACTGCTAAATAAAAATCTACTTAGAAGATGTGTAATCCCTTGAAACATCTAACCTATCAAAATAACGTCGTCTTTGGCTTCCAACGGCCATGTTCTCGACGACTTCCGTGGAATGATTTTCTTGGTTTTAAGATCCTTAAGATACAACGGTGACGTACTACATTCCATGCATTTTTTATATAGAGTTTTTTTCTCTGCTTCATTCAAGAATCTCCTACTGGTGGGAGCCAGTTTCATGTCTGCCTTGACCTCAAAAGGCATGAAATTCTGGACCTTGCTGGTGCTTTCCTCCTCGACGGTTTTTTCTTGCTTCTTAGCGACAAAGAAGCTGGTAAACTTTGAGGCTGCCTTCTGCTTCTTGCGCTCCACTTCCAGTTCTTCTTCTTCTTTCTTTCGCTTTTCTTCCTCCTTTTTCCGACGCTCCTCTTCCTTCGCTTGTTTCTCCTTCTGCTTCTGTCTGTAAAAATACATCGATGTTAATTACAAGAACCTTAAGGTAGGATTCCCGTGTAACTACTCTAGGTCTGCATACTCAAGTTCTTGCTGCTTTTTCTGTTCCTTCATCATCTTCTGCATCTGCTTCTGCTCCTTCTCTTTCCGCCGATTTTCCCGTTCTTCTTCCTGCTTTTTCTCCTTCTCCTAAAACATAAAGAAAAAATATTGCTTAATCAGAAGAAATCAGCAGAAAATGCTTGTACCCAGAACTATATACTTTACCATTTTCAATCTCTTCCTTTCTTCTTTTTTCTTGGCAATCAACAATTTCCTTTCCCGTTGCTTAGGCGTTAATATCTTCTGCTTACCAGACTTCGGAGTCGTAACTTCACTCAAATTAATACTTATATTACTCGTTTCTTCTACATTTTCATCCGACTCTGCTGGATCCTCTTTGTTCTCGTTATCAGAGGACGAGATAGTGATATAGGACTCATTGTTCAAGTTCTCTGTGTCTGTGTCTTCTGTGCCTTTTAGACACTCTTCCTCAGCATTTCGTTCATCGTTGGTTGAGTCATCTAATGTTTTACTATCCGCTGATTTTTTCGGGCTCATCTTTGAAATTTTAACTGCCTTGGGACTCTTGCATTCCTCGTTGGGTGATGATAATTTTCTCTTTTTGCTCTGAATAATATTCGGCGAGCCTGCGGGACTTCGTTGAAAAGGTAATTGTGCTAAAACAATGTTTGTCCAAGTATGTATTAACCAAGAATTATGAAATAACTTAGACGATAATTTCTTGTTTATTTTTTTTAATGAAATATTAAATGTATTCACCTTGTTTCATCTTCTTTTTCTTGGCACGAACGATCTCATCTGTACAACAGTCATTTTCCGCATCAACATTCACCATTTTCATTTCAGATGCCTCTGTGGATACTATACATACAAATGCAATTATTAACACATTAATGAGTACACTACAAACATATTACAAAATAAATGTTTGTTATCTTTACAATTTTACCAGATCTAATTAGGTAAGCTCTAAATTATGGCATAACAATTATATAAGATACAAATACTCATTATATATTGTTACATTTGTTTTTGGTCATTAGTAACTCTTATCGGTAACAAAAAATTGATTTTGTATTCGTATATATTCGTTATCTAATATATCTTCACTGTAAACTAGTTGGTCACCGATAGTATGGTCGGTGAATGTGTTTTCTAAGGAAGCTTCTTTTAAATACATTAAGATTAGTTTTCTTGGTGCAGTAAGATTATTTAAATATATATGAATAAAAAATATAAATGGATAAAAATAAAATATATCATTATTCATACAGAGAAAATTAGTAAATAATCGGGTAACCTACTGAATGCGTATCGACGCTCGGAATCGCATATTCGTTGAAGTAAATAGAAGAAATATAAAAGCGAGTGTTTACATTTTTTTAGACAAAGATAATGGTTATATGTACTTTGATGAAAACAATTTTTGTCGTCGATAATGTTCATTCGTAAGTAGAAATAATTTCCGTTATCGATAACGGTTAGTACTAACCAAAAATAATTTTCGTAATCAATAATAATTATTATAGTAACCAAAAATTAGTCCCATCAACGAGAACGATTATGACCAAAAGGAATTACCATTATAAATAATGTCAATCATCGATAATGATTATCTGTAACTAAACATATAAAAGTTAATATTTTCGAAGAATAAAATTGTTCGAATAATTTTTCAACGAAATTCCATGACTACTGTCTTCCCTATAATGAAATCTATAAACTTTTGATAAATGAACTATTGGATAAAATTTTTAAAGTAACTGTGTTATTTATAGTCTCCGCACTTACCCGAACAATTCCAGATATTAATTGTAATTTTATAACATTACTGAAGCCGATAACATAAATGCGAAATCTGTCAATGGCACATTCTTCTAACCTACTAAAAATTTATTGTACTATTTACAAATTCCAAGAACTAACACTAATCATCCACGTAACGCAAACAAACAATAAAAATACTCGACTACGTACAGCTATGGAATTATTATAATTTAACGGACTATTTGTATAAACACAAAATGTTCAAAAAGCATTATTGCCGGTATCACACTTATAACAAAATACGCGGGAGAATTGGGAATAGATGATGGAAGAGGAACCGATTTACGCGTGCTGCATAGTTCCACGAACTGTAGTTTCACTAGATTGGTACTGATTGGTACATGCAGGCACATATATACTAAAACATATATCAGTGACTCACGGCCGGGTTTTAGCCGTGCCCATTATAGTGCTGCCCCCTACTACTCTAGTGCTTCGCCTGGACACCAACCAGATAGTGTCACACAATGTATTTTTCTGTTAGCACGAAATCGAACGCCATCTGAATTTGGTGTTACGCAACTAACGGTTGCAAATTCAAAACGTGAGAATTTGAAATCCATACTACCCATTCCTTACTAATTTATAATTTAAAAAAATTAATTTATTCAAAAATAAAAAGTTTTTTATTTAAAAATAAAACAATTAAAACATTTTATTACATTTTAATTACTTTCTATTCAATACTGCATTTTTTACATTTATAATTACATACTACTATTTACAATGTTTCCTATACATACTATTTCTAATTGCGATGCGCTGTTTAATAAGTAAACATGAAGTTGGTAAAAGTCTTTCGCGCTTGCCACACATTAAATCATTAAGATATCTACAAAAATTGCGAATTGAATACAGAACTAAATAATCTAAAAGGAAATAACTAAATTTTTGTGGTTGCACGTAAAACTGAAAAATAAATATTTTCTTATAAAATGTTTAATTGTACTTTATACATTACTTTGTACATTACACCCATATAAAACCAAGCGCGTTATATTGTAACTTCTACATAAACACCGTAAAAAGTAATCATTAAGAATAATATTTCTATTTCAACTTATCGCTGGTTTTAATATATGTAATATACAATTTGTACAATCAAGCTTTGGTATTAATTTTTGCAATACAAATCGAGAAATCAATTTCATTACAAAATTCTTCTTGTTATAGGTCCTGTCAGTGGTTTTAATGTTCCATGTTTAATTCCTTCTCCATTAAGACTGTCGAAAATCTCGTCGAATTCCTTGATAATCATTTAACTCCGTAAAGTAATATTTTATACTTCTAAATTGTGTATGTTTTCTCTACAATCCGTTTCAATGCCTACTATCGGAAACATTCTGCCTGGGGGTGTATTTATAGCTGAAGCCATCGAGTGGCTAAGGACTTGGGCGGCGTACGATACTTTGAGAATTACTCTTGCACAGTATATTGACACCTTTATTTTATGTTACAAAAGTTACAGTATTCATCGGCTTCTGCAGCACAATCAAGGTGTTGCAGTATAGCGTAGTAGAAGTCTGACGGTGTGTCGAGTCTACCGGACCAACTCGACAGTCTTGTTATAAATTATTAGAATATAATTTATATGTCTTGGATACTGCTTTTAGTAATGTAAATAAAATGTTCTGGTAACGCATTTCGATCAGGAAAATTTCATAGTAGCTAGACTGTGCTAATCTCCTCAAAAGAGCGAATTAATTCGTGTAAAGGAGCGCATAGTTTTCCCGTAGTTCAAATTTCAATTTAAAACAAACCGCCGAACAGTTGCGCCGCGAACGGCGATCATCCGAACTACAATTCAACCTCCGTACAGCGCCATTCCGCGTAGTGGCGGAACGCTCAAACTGTTAGCCAAATGTTATCGACTATCGATAACCAAGATGTCCGGCTAACAATTTGAGCGTTCCGCCACTACGCGGAATGGCGCTGTACGGAGGTTGAATTGTAGTTCGGACGATCGCCGTTCGCGGCGCAACTGTTCGAATATTTACAATTGTCACCGACGGGATAGTTAAATAATAAATAAATAGATCATTTGTTCGTGAACCACGTGAAACTGCGTCAATGGGGCGTAGGTAAATAGATTTAGTACCGGAGGTAATAATTAAATGTAGAATGCTAACATTACCCATTCTGTAATTCTTAGAAAGAAATTACTTTTTATTTTATAATTTCATTACGCACTCTTATTGCTCTCTTATTTCCCTTATCATGCACTATTGTAATTATTGTCTTATAATCGATTTGTCGTTAAAGTAATTATTTAAATAAATATATTTTTATTTATTTCTATATTTATTATTTGAATTATTATCCCGAGAAACTGTTTTACTTTCACAGCATTAGCTCGATGTGATTGCCGATTTTTAATATTTTATAGAGCAATTCGTGTCCTTTCCACGAAACAAAATATTATAAATCGGCAATCACACCGATTGCCCGGATCTCACCACGTGGAGGTTGCTGCGAGTGAGACCCACCCACCACTTGGTATACATTATACAATTACAATATTAAACAAAAAATATATTATACCATTATAAAATTATATATATTATATATTATATTATATATTATAGTATATATTATACAATTAGAGTATTATATACTATAATTTATGTGTTATATATTATATAATCATAGTATATAATATTTATTTATCGTCCCACCCGACGGAAAATTGCAAAAATACACAATTACAAAATAGAAAAAAGCCCGTATGAATAATTGTACTCTTCCTGATAAACATTTGACAGTGCTCTAACTTTACCCGTCCGACCCACTAAATCTTGTATACCATGGTATAGAATGTTATTTTTACAATCCCCATGCATTTTCTTTTCAAACACCATGCAAAACACACAACACAAGCAACACCGGTGCAGCACATGCAACTCATGCAACATATAAAACACATATCAATAGTACATGCAACACATACCAATAATACATGCAACACATATACAACACATGCAACCATGCCCGGGCAACTATTTATATAGATATTATAATTTCTGCAACTGCAACTGAAACACACTGAATTTCGAATTAGTACATGAAAAAAAAATAATATAATTAGAAATGAATGTCCACTCGATATATTTCAAACAACGCGCGAGTGGACCATTTTTGCGCAACGCTACTCTACAAAAATGTACAAAAAACATCTGAAAACAACGCGAACATTTCTCTCTCGATGATAATTTATTTTATCAATAACTGAAAACTCTCGTGCACTTTTGTTTCATTTTCCGCGACTCGTGTTTCGTGACGATCAAACCTGTCCAAAATCGTTTCGTGGTATAGAGATAAAGTTTATCGAATTTTGGTACACATTCATTTTGATTTTCTATTCATATTGAATTGTTTATTTGCTATTCATTCTGATTGTTTGCTATTATTTCTGACAGCTTGTGTGTTCTTTCTGTTACAGATTCCGCGAGAAAAAAATCCATCGATTCATAACATCGATGCTACATCTACCTATTCGACAATCAATGTCCAGACGCCAACGGTCATTTCATACATTCATCAGCAGCGGCGGACGTATTATTGTAAGTATCCGTTGTTTTGTTCAATAATACTGTGTTGTTGATCATCCTTTTTGAAAGAATTAGTAAACAATTAATAAATATTCAACTTGAATGATGTATTTCGTATTAATTCGAAGTTTTTCATGTTTCGTAACGGTTAATTCTATTTGAAGTCGTTTCGTGCTGTAAAATTCTAGTTTCTCAAATTTCCGTTAAAACTAATTTTGGCTTTATATTTCAACTAAATTATTTATTTATTGTTAATTTTGATTGATTTTCTGCGTGTTTTCAACTGAAATTAACGAATTTGTTATTTCTGTTATTTCTGTTATTTCTGTTGATCGAATGCAAGAATCAAACGAAGTCAAAACGCCACGTTCACTTCGTATCTTCGTCAAGCAGCGGCGTACGCGAGAGAGTAAGTATCCGTTGCCTTTTCAATAACACTGTGTTGTTGGTGATCCTTTTTTTGGTAAATATTTAATTGTTATTTCTCCGAAACGGATAGACTTTAAAAATTTTTTTTTATATTGCACTGTCATCCAGTACTAAGCTATGTTTCCAATTTCAAGTCTCTAGCTCATCGGAAATTTAGTTTAAAAGCAATTTCAAAATTTGTCACCGAACAGACAAGAAACCGAGCTAACAAAAACGTGGTAATAATATTTAAAAAAAAATATAATAGAAAAAAGAAGCAAAAAAACGGTACTTCTTACGGAACGGTCACTTTATATCGAATTTTTTATTAGTGCAGCGGGTCAAGAACGCAGATTTATACCTGCGTTTTGCCATACATACCCTTCAAAGCAATATACATAGTACATCATATTCTGAGAACTATCTCACCAACTGTCTATCTATATAGCTATCCTGTTTATTGATATGTCGATAACACGTTTCGAAAGTTGTCCCACTGATGTATGAAAAACAGGGTGAAAAAAAAAATGTTTTGTATTGAAGGAACTGCGATGTACGTTTCGCGAGCCTATTCATCCCTTCCCTCCGCGCCGCACCAGATGGTCACAATGTGGGTGAAATTTTCGAACGTTGCGTACTGTCCCCCCTCCAACCTTCGCGGTCCCAAAAATCTGACCGCGACTCATTATAAGTGTGACAGTCGAAATTGACAGACGTATTCTGCGTTGTCTCCGAGCTTCTCTCTGACCTCTACCGCTTCCCTTGTTACAACAAAGATTTTTGCGTGGTGCGTACGGTTTCTGTATTTCGTCATTCGATAGTAATACGGATTATTTACTACAGGTTTTATTTATGTTAGTACCGTGTTCGAGCAAATTATTTTTCATTGATTTCAATTTATTCATGAATCGTACTGCCTTCTTGCGATATTTGCTCTTGCATTCGAACAGTCGTATTTAAATTTAAAAAAATAATAAAAAATTTTAAAATAACAATAAAAAATTTAATTTTGGTTGAAATTAATTTTTTGGTTTTATATTCAACTTGAATTATTTTATATTCAACTTGATTAGTCGACTAATATTAACAGAATTTGTTCTTTTTGTTATAGAGCCTGAGGGTATAGGATAAACAAATTCGATACGCAGTTTGTCGAGTTTTCTTGGAGCAACAGTGGATAAAAGAGTGAGTACCATTATCTTCGCAATTAAACTGTGTTCTTAAACGTGTTCTGTTCGTACTATTTAATGAGAAATTAATAAATGTTCAACTTGAATCATTTGTTTCGTATTAATTTGGATTTATGCTTTGAGGATTGGTCGACTGGTATTAACTGAATTTATTCTTTTTGTTGTAGAGCCTGAGGGAAAAGGATATAATTCGATACACAAATTCGAGTCGCAGTTTGTCATGCTTTCCTGGAGCAACAGTGGATGAAAAAGTGAGTACCATTATCTTCCCAATTAAAATGTGTTTTTAACCGTCTTCTGCACTAACTATTTCATGAGAAATTAATAAATGTTTAAATTAATAAATTACTCTTTCTGTTTCAGAGTTCTGCAATATCAAATAATTTAAGGAGGATTACCTAAGAGGACATCGACAGCGGAGATCGAGAACAGCGTGTGGTGCTTTCTTCAAGGGGGAGAGAATGTAAGTACCAAACTATTTTCACAATTAATCTTTTTTTTTGAACATTTTTTTTTTTTAAGTGATGATAAGACATTGTATAGCTTACACGAGTTGAACAAATTTTTTATATTATATTTATAAATCTCCATCTCTTTGCTATTTTTATTTCGAAAATAATGTAAATAGATTCTTTACATCCCATTGGTATAGTACGAATCAAATTTTTAATATCATGTTTCTCTTGTTTTGATTCCAGAATTGTAAAGCTTTGCGCAGTGGCGATATCGTAACCAATGAGGCTCTATCGAAGTGAGGTACGATTATTGCTAGTTGCGGATTGTGACGCAGTTTTCTCTTCCCCCAACAAGTAGTGAGTGCAAAAGCAACAACCTTTTTTATTATTAAATTTGAGTAGAACTTTTTGAAATTTTGACAAGTATAGTGACCGTGGAAAACGCCAGGCGTTTTTCGCGGGTAGTAATCTGTTATTTCTTAGTTAGGTAGGGTCTTTTTGTACGTCGCGTTTTTTTTATAAATATAATTACATAATTTGAATAATTGAGTTTCCAAATTGCGAGAAGATGAAAATCTTCCGTAATTTGGAACACAATATCTATAGTCACTAATTAATATGAAGCTGATCGTTTGTATTTTAAAATCACTTTCAATCGCTGGCAAATATTTGATACCAAGTACAAAAAGACGATTCGCGACGGATAGTTTCTTTCGGCAAAGCATAATTATTGGATTAATTAATTTATATATTACTTTTACGAGTAGTGTTTTCATTATTTAGAAAGTTGCTTTGTCGAAAGGGTCGTCCGAGGGTTTTTTTTAAATAAACACAAAGTTTCTGAATTAATAAATATATAAATAAATACAAATTTTCATTAAAACCATTCTTTTTGCTTTAAAATATAAACTTAAATTACATTTTCCATGACCATTTCTAATTAATAAAGATACATTATGTTTTCCATATTGAAATATGTAAAATTTTTATGTCAAGATTAAATTTTAAATTCCAAGCTATATTTCGAAAATACAAAAACAATAGTTCGCATAAAATTTAACCAATTCTTTTAGCTAGGATTTTCAGGATATTGAGATTCTCTGTTTGTTGCTCGAATCCTCTCGCGTGCCCAGGCGCTGCTCGAGAGGATGAGAGCAACGGGCATGGAATATTGTTTTATATCATGTGTGGCGACTGACAATGGTTAGTGTTTCGTGCACGACGTATATTCCACTTGTGTGTGTGTGTGTTGATAGGCAGTGGAATTGCGTCGGTTTTTTAAACTCAATTGAATAACACATTCCTGTTGATCCGTGACATGCTACATGGATCTTCGTGGAATGTGTTGTAGTTTTTTTAATTTATTAAAAATAACGAGTAATATTCCGAATTACATTAAACTGTTATTTCAATTTCGTTAATTTCGTGTTTCGCAATGATCACTGCCATTGTCAGGCGATTTCAGGAAAACTGGTACGTACATTTAGAGTGTGTGCTTGTGGTTTGAACGCTAGGGTGTCGGAGGCGTCCCGGGACGTTCTCTCTAGGTGTGATAGGTTATTGCACCCTGGCGTGTGTGTGGAGATCGTGTTGTGAATGTGTTGGAGAGCTTGTGTTTTGCAATTTTTTAAATATAGGGCTAGGTAGGTTAGGTAACTTACTTTCTTTGTGTGATTGTTAATACTAAGTAGGTAGGGTCCTGGGCTGGCTACCGTTTTCTCTTTCGGGTAGGCCGCGATTCGCACGGTAGCCAGTCACTGGTAGGGCTCGAAGTTTCGTCTCGAAGCTAAATCGAACGAGGCATGACGTTCGAATTTATGCTTCTTGCTCGATTCTTCGAGAACATTTCTTAGCTCCTCGCGGACGCGGACGCGAACGCGCGCGGAATTAGGGCTTTCGAAACGTGGCGATACCGGCTCGATTGCACTAGAGGAGCGATAGGCTTCTTTCGAGACTTGTAATTCGTCTCGGAAGTCGTTGATCGTTTTCACTCTGCGAGCACGTGTAAGGTTTCAGATGTTTGGCGGTCCGCCGAAGAAAAAGAAGAGGCTATATGCCGAAGAGGCCCCGACAAACTGTCGCTCAAGAGGGCAACTATTAATGACTTCGCATCTTCGGATGCATCCGAAGATGCGAAGTCATTTCCTTACTACTACCTCGTCACTATACTTGTCTGTAGAAAGTAGAAATTGTAGAAAAGTAGATTTTGTTGAATATATGGGCTGGCCACGCCGCCCCAACGATCAGCGGAGATGGGCACGTCCGCGATTGAAATAGTGTTGCGAAAAAATTACACGTGTTGTATTAGTTGTTCTTGAACAGAGATATAAAAGTTAGTGTTGCGAATGAAATGAACGCGTTTCAAATTAAGTTTCATTTTAAATTAAAATTCATTTTTATTCTAATTTGTACATTTTAGAGAGAAATAGCATTTTTATTAGTATTTATAGTTTTTGTAATTGTTTTCACGAAAATGTACAATAGTCCTTTGTATTCTCTGTTCTTTGCATTAGCGTTACACAGTAAAAGAATCGCGTTTGCATTCGAGTCTTTCGATATTTCAGGCGCCCATGCTCCAGCTGCAACGACTTGCTGCCGGGTGTGGTGTAGGCTTTCGCGATTGCGAGTAGTGTTGCGTGAGAATCTCAACGCGTTGGAATAGTATAGTATTTGTCAAAGTCAAAATTGAAGTAGGGAATGTTTTGGACGAGATTGGTGGAGGTCTCCACGTACTCTTCAAGTAGGAAAGACCTCGCAGCACATGACCGCGTGGCACCGTCTCTGTCTGATAAAGGCAGCGTTACTAGGCTTCGGCCTATACTCAAAGCGGCCAGCTCGTGGAGTGTATACTCGCGAGGTGGAATCACGTTTTGAGCGAAGGGGCGCATCTGTCCTGGCGTTACGACGTCCAGGCAGGTGGATGGTTGTCATTAGCGTCTGGATCCGGGGTAGATCCAATGGGCTTGGAAACCCAGTCGCTAGCTATCTCGTCCTGCCTCTACTTCATTCCGATTCGAATAGGCTTTTTTATTTTTTATTCTTTTCTAATAAATACATACATACATGTCGCGAATAAAATGATACACCGCGGACATCACCATCTTTGTTTTGAATTAGCGTTGCGAGAATTTGTGTCGCGATTGTTTTAGTGTTGCGAAAAAGTAACAACGCGTTGTTTCAAGGCGGGAATAAAGTAGAAGTATATTGGAAAACGCGTCGTAATAACAGATATTAGTTATGAATTATGAGTTGCGACCTCGTAATAGATTAGTGAGTAGAGGACCGACGTTGTAGGGCCAGTCGCGCAGGGTGCATACAAACAGTAATTTCAGAGACTTTTTTGGGTATCCAAATATATTTGGATGTAACTTTAGAGTTTTTGTACCGTAAAAATGTGGAGCATATGCCCACCGGGCCACTACGTAGAGTAGAAACGTATTGGTACGTTCCGAGGCCAAGTTTTGCCGCAAAGCAGTTAGCGCAAAATCACGTGTGCCTTTCGCCATTTGTGTGAGCGCTAAATGCATGGAACGTACCACTGCGTTCACCAGCATGTATATTTTTTGGGACTAACCCCCCACAACGTAGTGGTTCAATCGCGATCGTATAAGCATACACACCGTGTATGTTGAACGTATCGAACGCCTCGTCGGCCCGCAAGGTAAAAGACGGGGTATCTTTACGTTTCGTGGTGTAGCTTTGTCGACGAAATCGAGTGTTTGTTGCTCTCTGCTAAACTGGTTCCTGCAATATCCGAATCTATTCTATTATGATGTTCGAGGTCGTGTAGCATAGTCTTTTTCTCGCGTTTATATTGAGAATTAATTAATAGAAAAGTTTTCCAATATGCAACTACTAGGAAATCCTGCCTTTTAGAGTTGCGACTATATGAAGTGTCACACTGCACCCTTGTATAGATGTGTTTTATTATTTACAGCCTGACTTCCTAAATTCATGTAGCCATATTGCCTCCCCATAGAGTTGCGTAAAAGAAATTAAAGTGCACGGGAGTTTTCTTTACCGAATTGAATAAAATAGTATTGCGACGAATGATGCACTGTTCGTGTTTTCAACAGAGTGTTTATTTTTTATTATTTTTTTAGCGTTGCGAAAGAATAATTCGTGGCTTGATTCCTCCCAAAAAATTTGAATGGCTACACTCGCGGTTCCATTTAGAGTTGCGCGAAATAAAACTAAAGTGCACGGGAGATTTTTGTTCCTGATGAAATAAATTAGCGTCGAGAGAACATGCACTGCTCGTGTTGTTTTTACATGTTCATTGAACATTTTTTTAGAGTAGCGTTGCGGAAAAATGGTCCACTCGCGCGTTGTTTGCAATATATCGAGTGGACATTTATTTCTAATTGTAATATTTTTTTTCCATGTGCTAATTAAAAATTCAGTATTTTTCAGATCATGTGACAGCAGAAAAATCTTCACTTGTAGTTGTATTTATGTAGTTGCCCGGGCATAGTTGCTTGTGTTGCATGTATTGTATGTGTTGTTATGTACTGCATGTATATTGTATATGTTGCATGTGTTGCATGTTTTGCATGGCGTTTTTTACTGTATTTAGTATGGCCATTAAGAAAATGCATGGGGGTTATGTAAAAGAAAATTAAATTTCTATACCATGGTATAGAAGATTTAGTGGGTCGGACGGGTAGGCTAGAGACTATCCTCTTCTTGATATTCATTTGTAAAGTGGCCTAAAATAGAGCACTGTCAAATGTTTACCAGGAAGAGTACAAAAATTTATACGGGCTTTTTTTTCTATTTTGTAATTGTGCATTTTTGTAATTTTCCGTCGGGTGGGACGATAAAGAAATATTATGTATTATAATTATATAATATATAACATATAATATTATAATCGTAAATCATGTAATATAACATATATAATTTTATAATGGTATAGTATACCTTTTTTTTGTTTTTTTTTTGTTTAATTGTATGATATATAATATACCAAACATGGGTGGGTGGGTCTCACTCGCAGCAACCTCCACGTGGTGAGACCCGGGCAATCGGCGTGATTGTCGATTTATAATATTTTGTTTCGTGGAAATGACACCAGTTGCTCTAGAAAATATTAAAAATCGACAATCACATCGAGCTAATGCTGCGAAACAATTTCTCGGGATAATAATTGAAATAATAAATATAAAAATAAATAAAAATATATTTATTTAAACAATTAATTTAACAAACTATTATTGAAATAATAGTTAAAATAATTAATGTAGAAACAAATTATTATAATGTATTTATTTCAAAATTCTTTGAATTATAAATAACAATAAATAACTATTTATAAAATAACGATTATAAAACAATAATTACAATGGTGAACAATAAGGGATATAAGAAAGCAATAAGAGTGCGTAATGAAATTATACAATAAAAAAAGTAATCTATTTTCTAAGAATTACAGAATGGGTAATGTCAGGAGTCTACATTTATTTATTACCTGCTGTACTGACGCAGTTTCACGTGGTTCATGAACAAATGATCTATTTAGGTAGAGAGCGCTGAACCACCAACTCAATCTCGTCGGTGGTGGAACTTTTTAGCGATGTGGTCTTTCAGGTCACTGTAACTTCCACCGTTACCACCTCGCTCATTGCGCCCACTTACCCTGCCGCGGAATAGCATGGGCGCTGGCAGTCTTTAACAGTATCTCGTCGGTGCTTCTGGTTTTTACTCCAGACTCCAGACTGCTCCAGACAGAATACATTCTAGAGGGCGTAAGAAAACACCGAATTATTCGTGTGACACTATCTCCCATAAGACTGGCAGTCTTTAACTGTATCTCGTCGGTGCCAAAAGTGGCACGGCTAAAACCCGGGCGTGAACACTCTCATTTACTCTCTGTTTATAATATAAGTGCTAAATAGTGTAGTTACACTTTTCAATGCAGCCACAAATGCGCCACTGTCAGTGGAACCAACAAATTGCAGTAAAACTTAGAAACGATATTTGTCAGAAAATGTCTTCTTGTACTGCTACTGAAATGTTAGTTCAAAGTTTATGCGATTTAAAATCAATTTGTAATCAAACGTTGTTTGATATTTTGTAATTATTATCATAACAAAAGTAAGTTTTTATATCGCTACTGTTGAATATATAGTGTTTCATCTTATAGAGCGATGTCGTAGAATGTGTATACAAATTTATGCATATATTATTGTTTCAATGATTCTAGCTGATAACGTTAGCAGCATGATTTAACAGTTTTTAGTACGTTATTATTGTTCCTGTTGTTTGGAAACACGTTTGCTGTTTTTTATGTAACAGTATTTAGTATTTAATAATTTAATGACAGCTGTATAACCTCGAAAGTGAAGCAAAATATTAGACTGTTACTTCGCTAAAACAATATTAACATATTATTATTAGACAGCGGATTTTATAGAATTCAAGACGGTAAAGATATTAAAATAATTTAAAAATACTGTTACATTATTTTTAACCTATTAAACATATTAACAAAGAAAATAAACTTCCACTTGCATAAATATCTGCTGTCTAATCGTTATCATACGTGACTTGTTTATTTACTTATAGATATTGTTGGTTTATTGTATTATCTTTCATAAAACATAATTTTCATTTAAAACGCCCCACTTGTTAGAAAGTTTGGTTGTTAATTTATTATGTATGAAACTATTTTCTCATTAATTTAGAACTCTATATTTTGAACAAGTTACTAAGGAGACAGTGTAATGAAACCTTTATATTTTATAGAAGGCTATTAAAAATGGCTGATGTACGATTGCTAATACAAGAAGAAGGTCGGGCAGCTAGAAATTTGATAGCTTTTAATGTACCAGTTGGAACGAGTAATAGTGAGAAGGTTACTAGAAAACCACCTAGCGTGCCAAGAATATCACAAGCGAGTGCAACTAAACGATCAATGAAACCAACAACCAGAGTACGATCAGCTTCCACTGGTCGAGACAAAAAATCTGGTAAGCTAAAGTTCTAAGTAGACTATAGATGTTAAAGAGCTTCGAGTTATCAAGGTTTGATTGTACTAAATTCTGTCGAATTTTAAATTCTGCTATTTTTTAAAAATTTTCAGCAGCCATAAATGCACAAAGATCTGCAGTCTAGTTATAAGATAATAATATATTAGGTTGTTTGAAAAGTGGTTCTGATTAAGTTTAATTATTACTTTATTATTCTCCAAACATTATATAATATTATATTACAACTTCTTAATACTAAAATTAATCTATATAACTTAGAGAGAACACTATATTATGATATATGTTAAACAGTTTGACTTAATGATAATTGAAGTTATTATTTTAAAATCATTCGTATTTAAGTTGTATTTAATCTTGAATGTACACTAAATCGCTTTGTTTTTATGATAGAATTACAGGCAAGATACTGGGCTTTTTTATTTGGTAATCTTCAAAGAGCTGTTGACGGTATTTATCAAACATGCGAAGAAGATGAAAATATTTCAGAATGCAAAGAAGTGATACTAGTTTTAGAAAACTATACAAGAGATTTCCATAATTTGATCGAATGGTTTAAAGTGAAATGGGCATATGAAAATTCATCACCTCCGCTGAGACGTACTCCGTTAGCCTGGGAAGTTAGAAAAACATCTCCTTGTCGCATCTGGAATTCAACGATGATTCCAAAATCCACTAGTCCTTTGCAAAGAATGAGCCCTACCGAATCTGTGTGTCGAAGTCCTGTAGACCAAATTATTTCAGAAAATAAGACTATTTCCATAGATAATAAGGTCAGTCAGATAAAAGGAGAGGCTGTACACAAATTGGTAAAAGATAATAAAAGTAATGTCACCAGAAATAATTCCACTTTAAGTGAGAAATGTAAAAGTCCAATAGATAAGGGAATAACTCAATCATTGATCAAAGAGAAATTCACTTCAATGAAAGTAAATAAAACTCTTGTCAAACATGTAATATGTTCAAAAACAAGTGGTAGCATTGCAATGGATCAAAAACCAAATGATTATTCGCAACGTGATCTGAAAAGTAAGTTGGATACCAAAAATGTCTCAAAACCAATTAAAAATACATTACACAATAATTCTACTAAAATAGCAGATTCTAATATAATATTAGAGAAAAATGAACAAATAATCCAGAATGATAAAAATATACAATTAAATACTCTTACATCGACGGATAAAGAACATTCTAAATCTATCAGTGTGGATAATAAATTGAGTGCTCAAAATAGTTCGTTAGTTAAGTCCACAAATCCCAGGAATGATTTAGGACTTGGAAAAAATGAAATTAATGCAAAAGTAAAGAAGCAAAGCACAGGGAAAATTATTCGAGCTGTTGGCATTGAGAATATAACACCTGAAAATAAATTAATAGAATCTAACAATACTATCGTGAAAGAGAACAATGGTATTTGCTCAGCGAATAAAAGTGTACAGAGTATTACGAAAGTTTCAAATAAAATTACTCAAAAACCAAAAACACAGTCCAATGCGAGTGATAATATAAATATTAAAGTTGGTACAAAAACTGTATCGGACATATCCTGCAACAATTCCAACAAAGGATCAGTTAATATTAACAAACCAGCATATTCTACGGTATCCCAAATGAAGGTTATTAAAACGAAACAACCAGGCCTCCCAGAAACTCCGAAATTTTTTCGAAGTAAAACTACTCTAAGCGATAAATATATATCGACTTCAAACAAAATGAAACCCGGAACATCCGTCATAGTGAGGCAACGATTTCAATCTTTCGATGACAAGGTATTTATTATCACTTCATATTTTTTTCTGTTGAATTTAATACTTCAGTATTTAAAAAAATTTTTGTAAGTCATAAACTAAAAAAGATCCGCAGTCTAGTAATTACTTTCAGTTAAAATATAAATGTTACGCTATGTTGTGTTCTTATTAGATTTCGGAACAAAGTACACTAAAAAAGGATCAAAGCTGTAAGGATATAAACGGTTCAGTAGAGGTATTAACAAAACAAACGCTTACCGTGAAGACAAAAGAAGAGAATGATGGTTGGCAAACGGTTAGAGGCCGTTGCAGAAGAGGAAGTACTCATAATTTGAATATGTCTACAAGATTTCACAAACCGAGTACCGCTACATCTTTACCAGCTCTATCTATAGAAAGTCCGTCAGAAAAATGTAAAAAGAAATGCTTGACTCCAGATGGAAATGGCAAACAGAAAAAGAAATGTATTGCGGAAAAAGAAGGGAAAAACATAAGTAACGAAGTAAAAAAAGTGAAAGGGGAGTCGGTCACAAGCCTTACCATTAAAGATAAGGTAGAAGAGGTTTTCAAAAACACTGTTAATTTGAATGAAATAAATTCTACATCGATGATTGCAGCTATATTTAAAAGCGACGCAGAGCTACTCGAAAAACGTATACAACAATTTATGGCTGCCCAAGCAGAAAGAGAGAGAATCATTTTGGAAGAGGAAAGAAAAACGGAAGAAGCTGATTCTCAGCGATCGCAGCAGTTGTCGGACGAAGAAGCTTCCTTGCGTAGGCAAATTTTAGAGTTAGGATGTGCGGAAACTGATGTTGACACAGAAACTGACGAGACAGATGGTGAAATGGTCCTTGAAATCGAGGATGAACCAGCAACATCTCCTACTGCGGTGCCCGATGACGTCAGTTTAGAAGATAGGTACATACATACATATATATGTGTACAGGGTGGTTCACCAGATATTACCACCCTGATTTTCGTCATTAAAATTAAATTAACCTTATACAAATCATTCTTTGCTACTAATAATGACGAAAATCGAGGTCGTAGTAACTAGCGAACCACCCTGTTACGATATTCGTTACGTTTAATATGTCTTGTTTTGGATAGAATTTAACTTAGATTGTTCTAGGTATGAGAATGTATTAGAGGGAATGTCTTGGGCTGAGTGTGTAGACACGCTGGCACAGTTACGTGCGTTAGTAGCCCGTCATCCTGGTAGAGCTTTAGAATTGCATCAAAAGCTTTCATCTCCATCCAGAAAAAGGTCATTACCCGAGACACTGAGGAGATACCAAGCAAAACAGGCTTGTGCACAGCATAAGCGCCAGAAGTTATTGATGGAGAAATCGCAGAGATTACGAGAACTGTTAAACAAGGTGAAAGACGTTAAAAGTGCCAAAAGTCAGCTGATAGAAGACAAGAGGGTGCGAATGGAGATGAAGTTGAAACGGGCAGAAGAAAATAGAACGCAGCATCTATTAGAAATTGTGAGGAAAGCTCACGACGAAGACTCGAAATTAAAAGAGATTGCATTTATCAACGAGCTTGAAGCACAGAACAAGAGACACGATTTCATGGCGTTATGTCAGGAACAAGAAGAGAGACTACAAGTATACTATATAAAATTATATTCCTAATAAATTGTTATTTAACAGCTTATAATAATCTGATTTTTAGGGAATCCAAGAGGAACGTCAACGTCGACAGGAAGAAAAGGCTGCTAAAGAAGCTGCAGCTGAAGAACGCAGACGAGCTTTAGAGGCTGAGAGGCAGCTGCGTATACAGAAAATGAAGCAAGCTCGCCGTGAACGTGAGGAAAGAGTCGGAAAAATGCAGCTGGAAAGAGAAAAAGAGCGACAGGTAACAATATTTGTATTACTATATTATAAATTGGTGCTAATTATTATTAAATGTGAAGGAGCTCGCAAGAGAAAAAGCTAGGGATCGAGAAGAACGTTTATCGGCCCTTCATGCAGCTCAATTAGCGAATCAAGAAGAATTACAGAAGAAAATAGCTCAGAAACAGCAAGAATCAGCGAGAAGGCACGTTGAGAATATAGAACAGATTCGACAAAAAGCAGTTGAGTCTTCGATTTTAAGGTCAGAGGAAGTTCCGCCAACTTTGAGATCCTATCCGGCCCAGAAACAATGCTCTCTATGCGGAACAGTTGTAAGTATTTTTCACCGAATCACATTTTACTTAGAATAAGTCTTTACTGTACATCCTTTTCTGATTTATCTTTTAGTAATCATTCATTTATGTTAATATTTATGATCTTGTTGTTAACAGATACCGAATGAAGTGTATCTCCTAAGTCATTTGAAAGGAAAGATGCACATCGAAGCCGTACGAAGCACACACGATGGTCGAGAACCATCTCGTGACGAGCTGCAACGGTTTAACATATTGCAAATACGTGATTTGCCGATCTCAGTTATCGATAACAATAATTCCAATGAAATTAAAGCTGCGAAAGAGAAACAGAAAGCTTTGAAACGGCGGTGCAGGAAAATGAAACAACGTATGCTTTTACGTGGCAAAGAGTGGGAAGATAACCATAAGATCGATGTAAATCAATCGACCGAGTCAACGAATAAGGCTAAGTTCCGTCGAAATTTAAAGGAATTGGATCGGTTATATAATAATCATTCGAAAACGGCATGGTCCAGCGTCGCCATTGCTGCTTTGGAACGTTGTCTAGGTGAAATAACAAGAGCCTTTTCGAAATCGGTAAGTTTCTACTTTAAAGTGTATCGATCTCATAAAATGCTCTCTTTAAAAAGTTAAAACACACTAAAATAGTTCATAAATGTTAAAAGCTAAAATACCGTTTAATGTGCAACGACGAGAACGGTTTATCTTCTACTAAGTGTATATTTTTTTAATATTATGTTTCAGTGTCCGTTGGATCAAAATGCATTTAGAGGTTTAAATGGATACGATGTTCTAACAAGTCTGTTGAACTTAGGATTGCAAATGCAAAATGTATCTCATAATTTACCAAATAAGTAAGTAAAATTTTTCATAATCTTCTCATTTCTTGATAATGCAAAGATGGGTTTTTCACAATAAGTTATTTCTCTCTAGATACCAATTTCAAAGAGTTTTACTTCATGTTTCAGGAGCATCGTTTCTGTATGTCGTGTGTATAAGCTTAGTGTCAGCGGGAATGACGCCAACATTGAAGTAGTTGTGTCCAGCAACAAAATTCTGGTCATCTTGGATCTCCTGCTTCAACATTTAGAGGTATGTTTAACCACATTGTTAATTTTTTCACGATTTTTGAAAAGATTTTATTTAATTTTATATGCACTGAAATTGTTTTTATGTTTTTTTTCGCAATTTTACTAGTATGTTTTATTGTTTATGTGAATAATGAATATGTTTTTGAATTCCCCCCACATGGTAAGTACTTATATTAGAATTTACTAATATTCAAATATAAACATTTGCCAACAGTCATCTTAACATTAATTAAATTAAACTGTATCTAATTCTCTTACTTCAGCTTATTAAATTTTGAATAAATAGCAAAACGTCTGACTCTTTTTCGTTGAAATAACTTATTTTTACTATTTTAAAGTTCTAATATTTAGAGCTTCTAACATTATCACTCTCCTATGAATATCGTTTTGCTGTACGAACTGATTATGTAAAATAAATAGAGCATACTTCAATTAACTAATATAATGAAATCTTATTGTGAAAAAGGTGCTCTGTAAATATAACGGTCATAGTGATAATTTAACTATTGCACTGTGAATCATTGTGCATATTTATATCATTAAGAAGCAATACACTTCAAATGTAAAGTAAACTTCAAACAAAAATTTTATTCGAACGATGCCGAACACTGGCGCTAGCAAACGGGGACTTTACGCGTCAGTGACGCGTGAGCGGATTCCCTGTCGATTTGCTCGTTTTTCGAGCTCATTTCGAGGTTGGTAAATAAACGAACGCAAAGACCATCATACCTGTCCTGTACGACTTGTCAAAATAAGGATTAAAAGTCTTAGGGCTGGCTTCAGCTTGCCTCCTTTACTCTGAATCCGGCTCTCTTCGAGTATTTAACTCTTTCTCCGAGCACGAGCCCGTAAGCTGGTTGCTGGAATCCATCGAAGAATTTCGGTTGTAAATAGTACACTCTGCATATACAGTGTGAGTCACATAACTGGAACAAGCTATATCTCTTGTTTGATTCGAGTATAACAATAAGGAATTACATAAGTTTGAACGATTTAAAAATAAGAGAAATTTAACAACATTTTTTTACATCTACAATGATGTGTCTTTAAAATATCAATTTGCTGAAAACTTGAGCCAAATATCTTGAATTCGAAGCAGTAAACTAGTTGCTGTAATTTCTCAAAAAATTCCGAGTCATAGTTTTCAATATTAAAAAAGTTATCGTTCTTTTGAGGGTGTTCGAATATTAATGGGAGTCACTGTATGTACTATACTTTCACAGAACTAGAATTTTCAAATAGCGCACGATAACGTAGTCTCATTAACCGATAAGGATTTTTCTTAATCGCTCATTTCAATAATTGCTGCAACATTTAAAAGCTTATTCATATTCATTAAACTTAGACGAAGCGGAACTCAATTTTCCGTGAACCGTGTAATTTATTAAATGATAACGAATTAGGCGTGAATTACACAACTTTTATCATTTCTGTACAAATTTGTGTATAGATAGCTTTTTAATTATTTATACATTTTTTAACAAACTTTGAATGGTTTGACAAATATGTACGTGGTCAAATTTGGTTCGAGGACATTCAGTTTCTGTTAATAATGGTCTTAACATTTTAATAGATTTATTAATTTAAATAAAAATGGCCTCATAGTTTTAATATTTTTACCTCGGTAACGTGTGTTCATTATGTGTATAATAAATAATAAATACATACTTACCACATACTTCTGTACATAGATAAATATTTCAGTATTTTAATCCATATTGATTAAAATATTATTATATTATTTTCAACCGATTAAACATATTAGGTAATTGCATAAGTTTGTGTCCGATTTTCATAGATGTCACCATTCTTTTCTAATTCCAGAATCAACATCAATTTTCTAACTCTAGAAGAAGAAAATACTACTTCTGATTCTAGAATCAGAAAAGATTATTTAAGTATAATTGATTAATAAAGCTGTATTTTTCAAAGTTTAACCATTGAACGTCATTTTCAAATTGTTCACGAACTTATGCAATCATCTGATATTAGGAAAAAAATAAATGTCTATTTCACTGCAGTTTATTACACTGTAGGTGGAAAATTTTTATTTCACAAAAAGATCCACTGTCTAGTTATTGTTAAAGTCGGACATTTCATATGCAGCAGTTGAACAGTTTGTCAGGTACCATTGCAGTGCGGTACTCCATGGACAAAAATCTAAAAATTCATTGTCTAATATCCACTGGACTCTATGTTGAAACTATGTTTTCACATCTCAATATTACCATGTTTATCAATACAAAATTCAAATAATTCAGTAGGGGATTAGTTATAATCGTTTTTTCTCAAGAAAATCCTATATCAAACAATTTATTGATTCAAAGCGTCACCTACTTTCATGGTAACAGAAAAACGAATTTCATAAATATGTACTATGGGATATGGTAGTTTAAAGTACAGCTAATGCGACTAAAGTGTGAAAATTTGTAAGTCTTTTATATGCAGTATACTAGTAAATAATACAGTTGAAATAACGTTTCTCACCATTTTCCCCTTTAAATAGAGATATTTCAAGAAGGGTTCAAAACATCCTGCAGCTTTTGCTATTTCGTAATTAGTAAACATGCTTCAATTTCCTCCAAGTTTTTCCTGCTACAAACGGCTACTCTCAAAGTTATTCAACATTAACCCTCGGCGAATGCTATTTTTTTACTCGGCTATGAATACTTTGTTTTATTCGTATTTATTTATCTGTTTTCTACGCGTAATATATGCACCATTTGTTCATATTTCATTTTTGCATTGCACATAAAACATGCCTCTTATTGTTTCTTTCAATAGTGTAAAAAATGGAAAACTCTAAAATAGTATTCCAAATCTTCGATTAGTGTATTTAAAACAATTCCGAACAAAAAAAGTATAAATTATTCCTACGTTATACAAATTTTTTTTATTTTTGTCCCAAATTCCTATTAAACTACCGCACTGTACGTTGCCACGAAACTTTCTCGGACCATCGCATCGCGTGTCTGCAATAGGTAGGTTCGAAGTCAATCGTTTCGTTCGATGATCCGTAGTAATCGTAATCGGTCCGCGAATTCACCGGTATGATTTCGGGATCGATTTTTCACGCTTCGTAGATACGGCACTGGCGCCGTTCCTTCTCCTGTTCCTCCCCCGGGAATCTCCCTCCACAAATGCATTAGCGGCGAGAGAGCTTTTAGTGACGTCACCCACGCACACGCACACAGGTTCTTGGCGTACATGCCGACACCCGCACACCAACGCATGGGAATCGGGTTATACGGTGAAAGGAGCGTGTATTCCATGCAGAATGTGCGTGGGTACTTCTGTTGCCGCTTCCATCAAGCTCCGTTTCGAGGACCCGACCTAATCTTTTGTCTCGTTCTCTTATCGGTGCTTTTTCAACGACCTCTCCGCAGCTTCCAGAATTCGGCTGTTCCTCATATTTCATCTGCGACGCGAGCTTTTCACAATCCCTCCAAAACACTGCTCTTTAACTTTCCTATTTTCTATGCAGCGAACCATAACTACAGTAGCGGACAAAAGTTTAAGACAACTATCTTTTCAGCAGATTATTTATTAGAGATGCTCAACGTCCAATCGCTCGTAACTGTCAAAGATCAATAGAGTATCTTCTGACGGAATTCGATATATCAGACGTTGCAAAGGTGAAGATCTTAAGGCGCACACAGTGGTCCAAAAACCCGAAAATGCGGAAAAAATCTCTAAACGTACTAAACAATTATTGGATCTGCTTAAAAATTGGTATTAAGGCGTTTTGGGGGTCGCTGATCACGAATCTGAACTTAAAAATTTTAAGAACAATATAGTGGCAAAAATTTTATTGATTTTAGGTGAAGCAGATTACGAATGTGAATTTAATATATGTATGTAAAAAAACATGAGATCATTATAAATTCATTATCATTATCATTAGAAATCAAATTAATTAAAAAAAAGATAACTCATTTTTTTATGTACATATAATCGTTTAATAGAATAGAAATTACAATATACTATAACAGAATAACGTTTTGATTATCTATTCAGAATCGTCATCTGATTCCGTCTCTTCTATTCTTTTATTTATTTTCGGTGTTTGTAGCAATGCAATTGCTTAGGATTAAACATTTTTAAACAATCATTAAAAACGGAGAGGCACCACTTTTGCACCGTTTTTTGATGATATTTTTGAATTTATCTGAAAAAATACGGGTCCAGCGGAAAATCGAACTACACCACGCGATAGAGTAGACTTTTATCTTGAGAAACCACCCTTTCAAGTTTCCAACGTCGACGTATTTTTCTGACCAGAGAACAAAATATCCGTGCCCGACATGAGTTGCCGCCAGTGACGCTAACCACTAGAACAGGCGTCCGCCGGGTCGTATCCCGTGGAACGCTCGCTAAACATATTTAAACAATCATAATGTATTACCATTGCACATCACTGGATTTGGGCATATCAAGAGAATCTTTTGCTCTAAAGAACAATACCATATCTTTTATAATAACATCACAATATTTGTTAAAAGTCAAAAAATATGCCTTTTTTTTCAGACTCAAAATTTCTCAAAAACTATGCGTCTAGGAATAAAATTAAGGCCATATTCGGAATCAGCGCGAAAAACTCGATAAGAATCGCATAGTCAGAATCGAAACGACTTTTGGCTGTGTAATTCAATCTTAACGAAAAAGATTTAATCCTGTAAAAGCACAAGAAAAAATTCAACTGAGTCCTAAAAAAAGAACAAATAAAGAAATCGAAGAATGAAAACAATAATGGAAACTAAACCATTGATATTAAAAGTTGCTGCTAAATCTAAATAATCTGTAAGTATTATTCGATCGTAGGCTAATGGAAAAATTGGGTTTAATTGACTTGAATAGTGAGGATCGAACAACAATCGCGTCTTTTCGTTTCATTTCATTCATATTATTGCCGTAAATCGTACAGTTTGATCGCAGGACCAAAAGCAAATATGTTTCAAGAAAATACGACTTGTGGCACTATTATACAATCTAGCAGGAATCACAATTTGGGCCATTGCACAAAGGAAATCGATGATAGTCCTGTAGGGTCCAGCTTTTCAATCTCGTCCGTTGACGAAACAAATTTACAGTTTCCCGTAAATCGTTCAAGATCGCTGGTTCCCCTCATGATCTTGCCCCTTTTATTCAATGTTCCGTCGGTGCATCCACACGGCTTTCGCGAAGGCATAGACAAATTTGATGATTCGGACTGGCTTGATCGCTCGCACAGAAAAGGGAAAAATCTCCCCGTTAATCTACTCGACTGGCAATACAAAGGGTCGAAAACAAACGATATAGATTCGTTTATTGGGTTACTAGCCGAGACAGCTGTTTTATAACGATTATTAGTCTGCGGATTTTTACAGATTTTGCAAATTCAACTTTTTACAAATAAAGATTTTTAAGTGTCTTTGTAAAAAAAAATCAAATCGTGACACAAAAACGTAAATTAATTGTGAAGAAATTCAAAGTTTTATTAAGTGCAGAGATGTAGAGTCAAATAGTTACTTAAAATTAATCACCAATTCGTTCACTTTGTAACGTATGAAAACTGTGTGTAGATATGTATATTCATTGTAGGCATTTTCTGATTGATACATTTTAAAAACGATAGAATTCTGTCTTGTGTTTTCCTCACAATAACGACACCGTTCACGTGCACCTAAATAAATATATAATTTAGTCTAAATAAATGAATAATTAATTTTCAATATTCTTAATGGGTGAATTTCATGTGAAAAGGGTAATATAGATTTGCAAAAATTATGTGCATATGTTACAAGAAATAAGACCTATTTAGAAATTTCTTTCTCTTTTTTTGATCATTTTAATAGATTGAAAGTCAGACGTTGACATTTTAAGTTCTTTTAATCTTTCTATTGTATCAAATTGTACTTAACTATGCAGTTTTTCCATAAATGCATAAAATCGTCAGTCTAGATTATTTCTGAAAAATTCAAATGTTGCGTATCACCCTTGAATGAAGAAGAATGTAATGCAAATTTGGTTGCCACAGTGGAAAATTTCATTGATTAGAGTCTTTGAAAATGAACTGTGCGAGTACGTCTAATCACGAGCGGTACAACGCGTGTAATGGACATGTGACATGAGATGTTGCATGTAATATGTAAGTAAGTTATGAAATGTATAGAGATTAAAAAGAAATTATTATATGACCTGACTATTAGTGGTGGAGATGGCATTACTTTGTTATTATGCACTAATTGTTGCATCTTTATTGCCAACAGTAAAAGTATGTATGTAATAATTAGATAATGGATGAGATTATAGTAAATAAATTGCAAGTACACTCGATTAACACGCAATTATGTTGGATGTTTATCAGAGTAAAATTTGGAAAATAAACTTTCTGTAAAAATATTTAAATGCAGGTTTTACTACATAGAAAAAATACATACAGGTCCATTTTTCATATTTGTAATCAGCATCAAGAAGTTTGCAATTAATGTTTCGAATAAATATAATTTTATTTTTCACTTCCTGTACCAAAATCGCGATTTCTTTTAAACAAATAATGTTTAAATCAAGCCATATGAGTAATAAATATGTTTTATAATTTTACGTAAAGTAGGTAGAGCGTTGTTGTAGGTATAAATGAGTCTAAAAATTGAGTGAAAAAAGTGTCGAGTTAGCAGGTAAATCAAGTGAAACGAGCAACAAATTCCGTGGGCAAGTTAACGGGTTCGAGGAGGCATTTTTGTCCTAAAATTTAAACGAATACGGAGAAACGTGAGCAGTTAAGTGTTCCACGAAAGGACCTATCGAAGTCTGGGCGCTTAGGGGCCATATTCCTCAGAATTCTTATCGGAACCTTCTGACTCGTTACCTCTAATTTAGCATTTTAAATGTCGCCTGTATGCATGCACCGTTGATCGCCCAGTCCAGGAGAGACTGGTATCAATGACTCAACATGCCAGGAATTCGTCTTCGCCAGCATCCGAGTGATATTTAGGTTCGAAAATATGCGACCACCCGACTGGTAGCTGCTTGCTTCAGACGACAATACAATTTTGGAAGAATCATTTTCACAGAATAGCTCTCAACCATACGATATGCCTTTTTAACCCTTAAGTGGACCTTCATAATGTACCTTAAAAATGCAATACGATTTCACTAAATTTTATCTAATATCATTACGTCATTTAATATTTATCTTCATCGAAATTGTGAAGAAAAATGCAGTGAGATAGACATTTCGTCTGAATCTACAAATATGCATCAGTATAATAACAAGATACAGTTAAGCTGCGGATTTTATGACAAAGATAAGTAGATCGAATGCAAAACACGTATCATTTTACGATACTGCTATATTGTTTTCGGCTAAACGGGACTAGAAGCTTTGGATTTTTTAAAATACAATTGAAAAATCGAAGTTTTAACGTTAGGAATTCACTGGTTCAAAAGTTATGGATGTTTAAAGTTGAACCGCCATGTTGGTGTATAAAGAAAAAGATCTCTTGTGTCTTGTAATGAATACAGACTGATTTATTTTGCATAAGAATTCGCAGCCTGTTTGTAATTAAAATGTTCGCAAGAAATTTCGCTGAAAATTACGAAACAGGGAGTTTGTTCATTAGGGAAAAGTGTAAGAATAATGGACCCCGTTTGTTCACAGACATTGACGAAACTGGACGATCAACTTCAGGTACAAGAAGTGTCCGGTAATTCGACTGGAAGCGGAATCGTAGCAAGTAGCCTGATGCAATTGCTGTGCAGTCTGATCCCGGAGGAACCGTTCGAGAAATCGCTATTACAGACGCGGGTCCAAGATGTTGCCGGGTGAGTACACCTTCAGCGTCCGATAGATTTTGATGTTTCCATGTTACGAGGCCATAAAAATTCAGTGTCTGACTTTAGTGTCAATCATACTTTACACACCACGATGCAATTCCTTTTCTCGGTCGTGGGAGTTATTTAAAGTGGCGTTTCATATAAAAGGGTAGATCTTACAAATGCTCTTCTTCGAAATTAGATACCGGGAGAACTGCATAAAACCGTAACGGTACCCTAGCCGACACTTCTTTATTTATTGTTAGACGCCAACTAGACTTTCGCATATTAACCCATTGCACTAGAAGCTTTTTCATTTCCGGAATTAGAACGTTTTATCTGGTCTAGAATATTTTCATCGCATACGATCGATTTTATTTTGTCCATATGAAAATTGAGTGTATTCATTACTCGTGCTGCACTTGAATGCACTTTAATAATTTATTGAATATAAAGTTGTTCAGTAATGTAAGAATTGTTTCAATTATAGCAACTTCTAAACGAATAATGGTTAAATCCAGCAATACGAGTAACAAATATTGTTTGAAAATTTATGAAAACTTAATACAGCGTTGTCACAAGGATACGTCGGTTAAAATCTAACAATAGAAATGTTGAGTTAATGACTAAATGAAGTCATACAAGTAGCAAATAATTATTATGCAATTCTTAGCACACGTGTGGTGACTCGAAGTCACGACTAAAAATTGCTGTACTATTATTCAAAATACTGTTTGTATTATTGAATATATTGAGATCTAACCAATTAGTAAATATTTAAATCATGAACGCCGATACTTCCGTTTGCTTGTTGCTCGAACAGAACCGGACGCGTTCTTTTTTGTGTTCGAAGCCGACAACAAGAGCAATCTTTAATAGTTTGACGCGCACGGACCACCCCTATAGGAAAACATGACGGCTCTGTCGTACGAGAGCTGAACTTAATACGCGAGTCACGGGAAAGTGACAAGTTGCAAGCTGTTTTCTTTGCATCCTCCGAGATATCCGACCTTCGCCAGGAAGACGCGTCGCACCTGGGTCAACTTCCTCCTCTCGGACCCCCCAACACGACTGTTAATCCTTTCTTAGTTGCAGCGAATTATTTTCTCGTTCTCGTGACCGCCGCGCCGTTTCGACGGTTGCTTTTTTTAATTGCTAAAAAAGGCAGGTCAAATGTTGCTTTCATATAAACGGTACTCGGGAGTAAGAATAAGTAATTTCATTAGAAATGTATTTATCAAGCAAGATTTGATATTAATTGTTGATATTTGTTAAATCGATTTTTCGAGAGTTTATTTATCAACGATTAGTTACGATCGGATTGCTGATCACATTTTATTGGTAAGTGAATCTGCAAATTTCGTGTTTACTGACTGTAACACGTCCAACTCTGAATAATGAACGACGAAGGCGCGATCAGAATGATTGCCGGTCGGCTGCCGGTAGTCGAATTATTATGATTAATTTCCTGCCGATGCGAGAATGGCCTAGTCACGATTTTTACTCAGCGCCGAGATTGCTTTTCGCTGGTACCTTTAAAGTGCGCAGATGTCTAAGAGCGATCGATCATTTCGTACCTCGTAATATGTATTTGAAAATGGTTAAGTGCATTCACCGTTGCTCCACCCTAAAAAATACATATACCTATAGTTATACATGTATATTTTGGATACATGGCCCCTTGTGTATCACCACTAAGATTTTCCACAGTTATTTTCGGCCATTAAAAATATGAAATTTGGGTTATCAATTTTATTCGAAGTTATTCTTCTAATTTTTCCAAACAAACTGTGGTTAGGTCCCTAATTCGGATTATTGTAGATCACTAATAACGATTGGTATAAATTGAATCTAACATTATAATTTAGTAACTGTTCTAGTAGTTGAACGGTTATGTATAGAGAAATAAGACTAATTAACTTCCAGATTTTACAGGGAAGTTACTGTAATGATTTAATTTTAGCAATTAATCCTGAAGAATTTCCGGGATAAAAACTTATTCGAGCACCCCTTTGGCCTATAACGGCTACCCGTGTACCAAATTTCAGCTTTCTATGTCTTGTGTTTCGAGATTTTCTTATCGTTACAGAAAACAGAGGAACCTAAGTAACACTAATTTAATTTCAAAACTTGATCCTGAAGGATTTCTAGGATCATAAGATATTCGGACACCCTTTTGGGCTAAAGGCTATCTGTGTTTCAATTCAAGTTAAATATTTTATACCTCGAAAAATATCATAATTCCTTACTTGCATTCAAGTACGAGTGTACTCTGTACAAATTAAGATTATTTCTCATTAATTAGCCTGTCTAATTGCTGTCTGCCACCTTCCCGCTGACAAATCTGTTTCCGCTCAAATCTCGTGTTTCGGTGTAAAAATCCCGTCACAATTTCTCAAGAATTTTGCAGACGGTTAGAGGCCCCTGCAGCAATACTAAAAACTTAGAAAGAAAATTTTTCCCTATATAATTACTCATGCTTTTCGCAACTTCAACGTCAATGCGGCACGCCTTCCTCTTATCCGATCAACTTTATCTTTTGCAGGAATTATTTTTTTACCAAATGGCATAATTTTGAGGGGAGGCGTGAAAAAAATATTCACCAAGTATAACTAAGGTCCACCCTAATGTATACATGTATAGATATAGTTTCATGGTTTGAGTTGGAATTTCGGTTGTAAATTTGATTATATTTCCGCAGTAAAATTTTAAAAAATGTACAAACAATAAATTGATAGCTATACAAAATGTAGAGAAATGATTTTAAAACTGACTACATAAATGTTAAGTTGAAAAGATCTGGCATTTATTCTTTATCTAATGTTTTAAAAGATAGCTGATTTGGATATCAACGTTTATATTTCGGTCGCGTGATCTATGATTAAAGTGCTGTTCGCGCGGTGCTATACTTGTGGTATTATATTTTTTGTGCACCAGCAGAAAAGGTAAATGGCCCTTCTGTCGTAAACCCATGCCACAAAGCCGAAAGCTTCGTCTAACGCGTGCCATTATGTACTTCCCTTTTGTTTCTTCTTTTACTGATACCGCACCGCAATGCACTCAAAGCTACCACGAATTTTAAATGATATGTTATTGTGCGACGGAACACCTTGAATATTTCACTCAAGTTGTACCAGGTACATACACGTGACTTTATTTTCCGCAAGTGTGGTTGCTGCATATTTGAATAAAGCGAATAAATTATCATATTTTGTTCATAATGAACGGAATATCTTGTCCGAATTAAACGAGACGTATCAACGAAGGATTAAGCAAATACAAGATTTATTATTCTATTTTACAATTCTCGTAATTTCTGTAAGCTATGCATGGAACACTGCGTTGCATCGCTGAGGAAAACAGGTAAAACACAAAACACGAAAGGCGTACATATTTCATAAAATATTGATAAAATGGAACTGAAGCTAGCTTACAACCATTCGGGCAAAAGGGTAATCCCTTAAACTTGAGTCTCCAACGATAAAAGAAATTTGTACTACATACTTATTTTGATGCTACACCTCGAATGAGTTTCTGCCGTCTACTAAAAGATGTCAGAAATAATAGAACTTATACATTGTGAGCCAGAAGAAACAGAATCACATAAAATTTTTAATTGTTCATTTTAAATCGTAAGCAAATTACTTTTGAGGGCGATTGCGGCCTAGATAGATCTTTTACCTAGCACATTTGACTACTGGAAAAGCCCATCTTTGTATTATCGAGAAATGAGAACGCGCATCCCGCACTCTTACAATTCTAGAAACGAGTCTACTTACCCCCTTACGTTACGATTTTCGAAACGTCGAGCACAAACTAACGTAACCAGGAGCTTTCGAAATAATAGAACGAGGTTATCAATTTCGTAAGCAAGGGGAACACGTAGAGAAGATCGCGAAACGGTCGCACGCGCCTCATAAGTAAATTACCAACTGCTCCGTTGATCCTACTTCGATTAACGCAGTATCAACACCTCGGGAAACGAAAGGAAATAAGCTCGGAGAACGTTCGTTCGATCAACTCATCGGGATTAATAATAAGAGTGTTTGACGACTGATTTTTCTAGACGAGCTCTAGCAATTACCTCGTCGATTGCCACTTAAGCCTCGATTATCGTCGTCTTCGAGAGTTCTCGATTGTATTAAGACGAAAACTAACAAGAACCGGTACTCTATCGTCCCCTTTCGATTTCGATGAAATTCCGCGGGTTCGAATTAGTTTCTGCCGTTCTTTATGCAAATAAAACTCCTCTGTTAGTATAGAAATAATAGAGAATATTTGATTGAAAGTATTTCTCACCGTTGGCTAAGAAACAATATCGCATTAAGGTTGGTTTAACACCTTTCACACCGGCACGGCACTGCAATTCATGTTTCTCTCCCATGGGCGCGGCGCCGAATTAATTTCTATTATTTAATATTCAAGTGTAAGCTACCGATCGTACATGCCATCCGATGGGATAAATTTCTACTAAAATTCATTAACACGTTGATGCCGTCTTGACTCACCGATGGGCCACGCTCGTGTATCAAAAAATACATAGTATAAAATTGATTTTATTTTAATTATTCATCAGTAAACATTAACATTTCGACAATGTAATCAAACATTCAGTATAAAATACTTAACACGTTGATGCCGGTTACCCACCGATGGGCCGCCGCACGAAAAAAACCATAAATATCCGCGCCGGCGTGAACGTGTTAAAAAATTATTCCTATCTACTTTATTAGCAAAAAATGTGTCTTCTTTTAACTTCCCGAACTTATTTCTTTTTAATTGTTGATTATTTTGCAAGATATTTCATATATCCGCTTTTTTAAAGGTCTTAAAAATTTCCACTTTCTCAAGGGTGAAGGTGTTATAAAGAGAACTGCGTTTAAAAAATTCTGTAAAATTAACTGTTAAATAAATATGAGCAAATCCGTGGTCTGAATCGGTCGGGCGAGGCAAACATTAACTTTGCCTCGCCCGCGCCCGAAAAATTTTCTCGACCAGCTTAGGGATTTTTGGTGGGTAAAAACCTCGTCCCCGTCCCCTTGGTAAGTTTCGTCCCGTCCTCTCCCCTGCTAAGTAAGGGGAGTGTAGTTTGCCTATGTTGATCCTCTATATAGAAAAAACGTGAAAAGGTTGCGAAACATCGGTAGATTTGGTAATAGCGAAATCAGCCGAAATTTACTCGCGACGAACGTTTTGACCGCTGAGCGAAGAGCCGCCGCGTGCCTCGTAAATACTTCCTTTTATTTGCCTCGGCCGAGGCGCGAGGGTGAGGGGACAGCGTCGCGGAAGGGCAAGGGGGTAGACTCTGGTATTTTACTATAACTTTTCAACCATAAAAGATATCGGGATGAAATTTCCACTAAAATACATTAAAATATTATTCCTACCTACTATTGTAATAAATATATCTTGTATAATCATTTTTTAATTAATTCTTTAAATTTTGTTGCCTTAAAATGAAATTAAAAATTGTTCATTTTTTACTTATTTACTATTATTTAGTAGTTTCTTAGATAATTTCAATCATACATTTATTAGACTCTGTCCAGAATTTTGATCACAAGACTGATACGGTATTGTAAGGCAAGGGGTTTAAAAGAAAATTGTTTTCGCGTATCGTATACATTTGTTTTACGGTGATAGTAGTTCAATTAAATAAAAGCGGGAAGCATCGGGTATATTTTAATAGAGGCAGCGAAACTGTGTCAATTTGTAAAATCGTTACCCTCGTTATACAAGTCGAACTCTCTCCCTCGGTGTAAATCACAGTTTACTTTGGTTAATTGGAACGGCCGCGGAAGGAACATGAAACGTTTTCAGTTTTCGTTTCTCTTTGAAATAGTATTAACCGTGCTTTCGATCAGCTTATCGGCATTTGCGTCTGCAAACGTGCTCTCGGGTGCTACAAATTAAATATAAATACAATGTTTGGAGTAAATATTACTGTTTGCTTTGCTGTGCCTTTTCACGTAACGTTGTTGCATACATTCGATTATCTTCGGGGATAATTGTTACTGTTAATATGCTAATGCAAACGCGGCGCGGGTTATTGAACTTAATAGCATCGGTTGTAATGTCCGCAAACCCGTATTTACAGGTTTTACTCGCGCACAGTTATTAGGGTTTCTGCTGTTACAATTTCTAATTAATTCTTAACAAGAAACGATCTTCGACGATACTCGTTCGCAGATCCTGAATTTGCAATGACGCTGGTATATTTGCATGTAACTCTGGATTATTTCGATTCAGTGCCATTCAGATTTTTAAACGATATACAAATTTAAATAATCGAGTGCTGTATAATAATATTTTATCTTAATTTTCAAATCATTTTCACAAGTTTTGCTTACTACAACGAACCGTGCTTGTTTTATAACACCCAATTTGTTGTAAAATAACACCCAACAAAAACATCCTGTAAACAGTAGCTAAGTTCCTATGGCCGTAAAAAGTTGTGAGTTCCAACAAAATACGGCCAAGTTCGTTAGCTTAGAAATACCTCTTGCAATACTGAAAGAAGCGTTTGTAAAAATTAGTTTAAAAGAACGCTATTTAATTTTTAAAGAGTTACATGGAGGGTAAAATTATTCAAATTTGGCCGTTACTTTTTCAACCAATGGCCATAAAAGGTGGTAGGATAAAAAGGCAGTAGTATAAAACAAAACTTTGTCCTAACCTTTACGACACTCGGCTACAAATTAAGGATATGATGTAATCAAAAAAAGATTGGTGCACTGATCAGGCTGAAAATTTGATGTTCCCTTTGTTAAAAGTGCTCAGGATCAAAATAACGTTATAAATTGTTATTAACGATGTCCACTTTATCGTAAGAATGAAAAAGCGGCGTTTCAATGCGACACGATTAAACCGGGAGCTGCGCGAAACAAAATTACATCGCCGACGATGGCGTTCCTTCTTCTTTGAGCACCGGGGCAAATCTATTTTATTAATACGGCAGCGCTGCTGTTTGATCTGATAACTTCGTTTCGTCGTTCTAAAGAGCATCTCCGCTTTTCCCGTGCTTGTCACGGGAAAGACCGACCCACCTCCCCCCCCTTTGTAGGTCATTTTCCCGTGGCCAGTTTCAAAGTGCTAATTCCTCTTAGTCTTCTTTCACGGTTATTGATTTAATAAAAATTTAGAAGCACGATACCTTCGACATCGCAACTTCTGGCTTGGAATTATCCTTCAATCGTACACTTTCGCAGAGAAAACGAACGGTTCAAAAACTGCTAATATTCGTTAATTTTTAACATGCAACGAACTGGAACATCGTAGAACGGACCCGAGAAGGTTTCTTATTTGTGTTCAATCTTATAAAACTATCAATGAACAAGAATTTAATTAATTAGATCTTACTTACTTAGATCTACAAGAGGCATCTCTTAAATTTTCATTACGGACACAGATGAAAATAAAAAAAATTAATTGTGTGAAATGACCGGTACAATCTTGTGGAGATTGAGATCTTGTGGATCGATGTGGAGAAATGTATTCAACAATGAGAACCGAAAAATTTGGAAGAATTGTACACTTTAACAGAAAAATCGTGAAACTATTTAGGTGGAAATATTGAGTATTTACAAAAAGACAATTGCAAGTTAACATTTAATATAAGAATATGCAAGTTGTTCACTTGTATGTAAATGATAATTATCCTTTTGAAAGAGTGTAATCCCAAATTTTTACACTTTTATCACTTTTTCAAACGAGAACATATAGTTTAAAAATTGAAATACTACTTGCGCGGGAGTATATGGCCGGTGCACAGTGTCACGGGCCATTAAAAAAAATCGGAAAAGTCATTGCTTCATATCGATTGAAAACTATGCTCATACTATGTCAAAATGTCCAAATAAATCATTTTTTGAAAAAAAAATTCAAAAAATTCAGTAGGTAATTAATTACAAGCGTATCTGTTCATAACACAATTTGTTTACGTTGCATCATGATCAAAAGACGTTTGTAAGAAATGATCTTTTTAGAAAATGATGGCTAAATAACCCACTTTGTTTCATGTCTCTACCATAAACAGAACAAAAGTTATTGAATTTTGTCCAAAAACAGGTACTTCGTGACACTGTGCGACGCGCCGCCGTATTTGGTATAGTAAAAGATAAAGCGCGCGCAAATAGAGAGAGAGAGGAAGATTTTTTGTTGATTTAGAATATTTAGATCCATGCTCGCGCTCGCGTAAAATCGAATGATCTTCTTTGGATCAGATCCAAAGAGCAACGTGGCACACCTGCTATAGAGAAAAGCTTAGAAGTTTAGGCGGGGCGAATCTAAAAGTGAGATGGAAGAGAGAGAGAGAGAGAGAGAGAGAGAGAGAGAGCGCGAGAGAGAGAGAGAGAGCGAGAGAGGGAAATCGTTAGTGGTCGAGAAGGAGAAAGGAGAAAGGGGGAAGAAGAAAAAATATCGCGGGGGGTGAATGAGCGAGGCGGGTTGGGTACGTAATCTGCTAATGGACTCTCTCTCCTTTGCTTCTCTTCTTTACTCTCTCCCTCTCTTCTCGTCCAAATTCACCCTCATTCGGCGTACGGTTGCCTCTAACTCTCCTTCGACCCTCCTGGAGTCGACTCGACTCGAATTCATTCTCTGATTCTGTACTTTTTTCCCTCTGTTTTCCTTGCGTACGGCTACATCCCAGAACTGGACAGAATCTTATTTGAAGAAACGTACCGCGTCTAGCAATTATAAAATGTGAAATTCAAATTTTACGCTGATGCCGTTCTTCCCGGAGTTTTCTAGAGCTTAATCTTTATGTTCAGCCAGCAAGAAAATTTTTTGCTGTGATTTGGTTTAACCAGGCCTCGAAACAGATCTCGAACTTTTTCGAGGCTATATTGCAATCTTCTTATATGCAGATTTTATTATCGGAATCTATTACATGAGGAACTTGTAATACTTATATATATATGTGCCTCAGCGACAAGATGTTTCTCCCGGACACCGAACTTTACGTTTGCGACCGCGCTTTTCTATTTGTTTTCCTTAAGAGCGCCCTTTTTGTTTATACTTCCTTTTTTATTGATTTTACGTTACTATGTATTAACATTATTTTGTTTATATTAATATTCTTACGTTTTTCTGATTTCTGTTCATTCTGTTTCTGATCTTCATTAAAACAATATCATTTTAGTTATACAATAAATATAGTTTATTTATTTTAAAAGAGTAAAGTCTTACAGTTCTAAAATCTGTCCAAATTCTACTATATATTTTAACGGAGTTCGAATATTGACAATTTCTCGAGAATAGAAAATTTAGATGTTATATTTAAATAGTCTTTTGAACCCACCGTATGTAAAAGTATCGAGATTCATTTTTCTTGAAAAATTAAAGCGTGGCGGTTGTTTCCATATCGACTGCAATTTAAAACTGTTATTTCCTGCTGTTACAGGAACTGTTTTCGAAACAAAATCCACACTTACTTTCGATTCGGCTCAAAGTCCCCGTATATTTTCAATTTCGGCCAAATATGCTCTGGAGTTAAAAGCTTTGCGGCTCGTTTGCCAACATTCGAAAAGAGATGCGCGCAAGCTCCCGTCGAAAAACTCGTTGAATTTCATATATGTATAGAGTCATTTCACGCGAAATCGATCAGTTTTTTGCTGTCAGTGCCGCCAGTATTGATGAAATTGAAATATGTCCAGGTCCCTGCGAAAATGGCGTTCGCGATTTAATTATTTACTTTTTTTTGCTTCTACCCTCAAACGATCACAAAAAAGCTACAGAAACACCGGAAGGGTTTTGAATATTATACATGTATATGTGTATACATATACTATTACATAGAATAAGGGGTTTCAATAATTAAATATTATAAAATACGAGCTGTACCCGGGACTTTGTTCACGTGCAAAAACAAATCCTGGCTGATTATTAATGTAATTAAATTTCCAATCGCCAAGGTGGTCTCTAATTTTTTTTTAAATCTACCATTCAAAAGCTACAGCTGTTTAAACAATCGATGAACCAAAAAGTTAAAAAAAAAAACGCACACGGTTGTGTTATCTCTCATAAACTGTGTAACCTACAGGATCGGCTCAGTTGCCATTTGAAAGAACTGAATTCAATGAATACCTCACATTGAATATAGGTGGTACCAGTCAAAAGTTATAAGCAGAAACGTGCCCAAAAGAGGGCGAACAAGTCGTATGTGGTCTGTTTGTGATGGCATCAATTGAGAACGGCAGAACGTAGAAAGCTGGACTCTGAGCTCATTAGATGCGGCGTATCTTTGGAAAGGTTTTAGAGCAAACCGCATTAGAAAAGTCTATTGGTTGAAAAGTTATAAGCGAAAACGTGCCCAAAAGAGGGCGTAGAAATTGTCTTTGTTCACTAATGACATCACAACGTTTGAAAGAATGGACTTTTTCAAATGCGGTTTGCTTTAAAACCTTCCCGAAGGAACGTCGCGTCTAATGGTTTAAACCCCAGCTTTCTACCCGTTGAGCCATTCTCAATTGATGCCGTTACAAACAGAGAGACAGACAGACACGATTTTATTATTATATATAGAGACTAGCTGACCCGACAGACGTTGTCCTGTTCAAATTTATATAAATTTGTTTGACGTCGATAATATAATGTAAATTTCTATTGAAATATTGATTAAAATCTGCGACGTTCGTTTTGTTTTGTAGTATTGAAATATGATTAAAAAAGCACTTCCAGTTTTTCCTGAATTTTCGGACTATATATACTGAAATCTTATTCGGACTATTACGATCATTAAAAAAAAATAGCCAAATCGGTCCTGCCGTTTTCAAGTGCTGTTACCAACGAAGAGCATTTGATTTTTATTTATATAGATAGAGGTAGAGAAAGAGATAAGATACAAGACGCGTTGAGTATTATTAATAAAAGTGTATTAACGAAATGTAGTGTAAGAAAGAATATCAATCGATCATTTCGTTGAATGACGTAATTACTGGGGGCTAGGATCAGATGATTTTGTAATGGACAGAAGTTTGAACGGTTTGGTCAGAAATTAGACAGCAGATGTACCCAAACTATCAGCTGGCCCTGTGCAGCCCGGTGTTTCTGATTCACTGTCGTCAATTGCCAACTGTCTTGGGATCGTTTCTCAAATTTCAACGTTCTGATTCCATGCAGAGTAGAGTCGTTGAACTGCATTGATTTTCCTTCCTTTTTTTTATTGATGCAATTTGAATCTCGAGGAGGAGATCATTTTGCAGTACCACTATACAGACGTTTCAATACATTATGATACTTTGCAATACAATGACATAATGCAATGCAAATTACAAAGAATCGTAGCCCACTACAGAAACAGTTTAATGATGTACTCTTTTTTTAAATTTATACCACAAAGTCATTCATAAACGATGAGTAAATCAGTTTACATACAGTGAATCACGAAGGTATTTGAACGCACTTCAAAACAGTATAATTTTTTTATAATTATACCAAATGATCTAATGTTTTGTAAGCAATTAGAAGCATTGGTTTACTAAATGATTTCCAAAAAAGAGCTTCCAAATATTACAATTTACAAGGTTACATGGAAAAATGAAGAAAGCTCTTTTTTTAAAACTTTTTTATTTGGGCCTTCATTGAAAATTTGAAATATCCGTTTTGTAGATCTATCTTATAACAATTGTAAAAAAGTTATACTGTTTTGAAGTGCATTCAAATACTTTTATGGTTTACTGTGCATATAGGTAACAATTATAGATAATAATAAAACCGTTCAGCTTCGAGAATTGTAAGAACAAACTCAGTATTCTTTCGCACAGTCTAATTAATTTTCAGTTATAGTTGTCGCATACGTTAGTTTGGAAATGATAAAGTTGTACAGATAATGGTTAAATAATCGACAGCTATGAACCTTGGACGAGTCGGAAGGGATGCTGCGATAATAGTCAACGACAGTGGTGGCAACAGTAATGGGAAGCGCGGGATTAGAGCAGTATTTGATCAGGCTGGATAGGGTCGTGAATAGAAATAGGCAACGCGGCTGTTCCCGTTCCCATTCTGCTAAGTGCCAAATTTTACTCCTGTCTATTATGCTCTCATAATATTCCTTGTTGACAAGGCAGCGTCGTGCGATGCACGCGCAAAAGAAAAACAAAAAAACGTGGCGTGCACCGAGTTCATTTACAAAACATTTTTCAATATTCCTGTTTGCGCGCGAATTCCATTTCTGTTATTTAAAATTAATGCGAGTTGACATTTTTGCATGCGTAGAATAATGTTCCGTTAAAAGGGTGCCGCATTCTCGTTAGCAGAGGTGGATTCTCTGTTTTTCACCTTTTTCGGAATATTTTGCATGAGTTTTCACATATATTTCTATGTTTAACGAACCCGATTCAACATGTTCATATATTGTTGCCATTGTGACGTTTCGGAGAAGTATTACTGCGTATTTAAACCGTCAGTTTGGTAAATTACATCTGCAAAAGAAAATACTTTAACTCAGTTGGTTCATGTAGAAATGAATTGTTTGTCCACCTATTTCTGTGTTTTATAATGTGAGACAGTTTATACGTATCACAAAATGGACGCCCTTGGGTGTACTCTTTGTGCGAAAATATTGTATTCAATAATAAATTAAACGTAACTTCTCATGTTGTGTATTAACATTTCGACTGTCGCGTCAGTCATATTTATACGCATGACACAATGTTTTTTCATCAATCATGAAAATTAATTTCGATTGCAATCTATTAGATATAAAACTGCAATTTTTACCATCTTTAAACGTTTGTGACTCTGCTGCGTCGACGATTTTGATGAAATTTTCAGAATATCTATGAACCGTGTTTTATAAATTTTCCATATACAGGGTAAGGCGGCAGAAACAGGCCACCTGAATAACTTGGCTGCTATTGGTGTTAGGAAGAAATGCATCAGATGAAACGAGATATTATCAAACAATTTTCTTTCTTTTTTGGATAATATCTCGTTAACTATTAGATATAGGACATATAAAGCTTTTATATTCAGACTTTGATACTCTATCGATCTATGGTATACAAAATGGGACATTCCATATAACAAAATGATGTTGACCTTCATATGTCCTTTACGCGCTCACCTACAAAAAAATTACTAACATCAGATCAATGCCCCCTCGAAACCAAGCAAGTTCCATCGGATGCATTTCTTCCTAACACCAATAGCAGCCGAATTATTAAGGTGGCCTGTTCCTGGCGCCTCACCCTGTATAAGCCCATATAAAAAAGTTTCAAAATACAACTTTTAGTATTTTATTTGGAATTCCAACAGCTTACAATTTCCTTGAAAAATTATTTTCACGTTTTGTAGTATGTCAATTGTTCTAACTTTTCAGAAAAGTTCAAATCGTGTGGTCGGATATTTGAAAAGTTATCGTCTTTATACGAATGTCTGAATAATAATAGGAGTCACTGTATGTGACGTTAACAGTTTAGCGATCCTCTTAACCCTCGGGCAACAGACGATTCTGATTGTATAATTGGCTTTGAGTATGCTTAGGACCGTACACAGTTCTAATTAATAATTTTGAAAAATTTACTTTTGATGATGTTTCGTGTAAACGCATTAGTTTTTAAGTGTCCGAATATTAGTGGGAGTCACTGTGTGTATTTCTCATTGTCAGTAAAATTAAGGGAGGCAGTCTAAACTTTTGGAGCGCCCTGTACCATTCGCGTCCTTCTGACTGTCAACTATGGCAGGCGTCGATTGTGTGTATAGAGTACCAGGATTCACCTCATCCCTCGGGCTACCGAAATCCCGGCGTGAATGCATTACGCGTCAACGAACTCGGAGTAGCAATATCCTGAGTCGCTGGATGTTAGAGTATGGGGATTATAATACATTACCAATTCGACGAACGTCTCCGGCCATTTGACCTTGTATCATCCTTTATTTCGCGTGTCGGTCTCGTTCGTTGAATTTCGAACACTTTATTGCCCCACGGTCCGTGACTAAATGCATTTTTATTAACTCTTGCTATGTCATCTATACAGGACGAGCCACTAACTATTGCCACCTATTTTAATATTTCCGAAAGTGTGACATCCACAATTTGATAAACTCCTACTTTACGGAATCTAAAAGTCGATGCACTAGTTAAAGAAGCGTCTATGTTGACTATTCCTTCTAACATCCTAGTCCCCTACTCTGACTTCTCCCATAGTTTTAGAAAACAACCTAGAACCTCGACAAACAATAATATTCTTGTCAGTCTAAAGTATACGGTGTTTCTCAACTTGCGGAAAATGCTTTTACTATTTGTAAATGCTGAATAATTTTACAGTGTGAAAAATATATCCGTTATCAATGAATAGATAATACATAGTGCTTACATTCTTGTCAGATTGTACTTTCTATTAATTTTATACATGAATTATTTAACAAAAGAAATTAAAAATTGATTGTTTCAACGAGAAAAAACCAATTTGTGTGAAAAGATTGATTGGGCGAAATATAAAACAGCAAATGATCTGAAAAATTCAAAAATGCTGTAATGTTGCTTTTTAATATTATCCTTGCTTTTCACAGTCAATGTAAAACGTTTTTATTTTTAATCAAGATCTGCAATCCAGTGATCACTCGCTGTAGTATGTTTTCTTTTTTAATGGAATTCGAACCTCAAGGTAGCCATTATTTTGCAGTACATTATTCTCCAACACATTATGATACTTCATATAATAAGATTAGACAGCGGATTTTACGCATTTATGACAAAAATGAGTAGGTGTAATTCAAAACAGGAAGAAGATTAAAACGAGTTTAACAATGTCGATATACTATTTTCAACAAATAAAAATCATTCACGTGGAAAATAATTTTGGTAATTATTGCGAAAGGGTGGTCGTATTCCGACTTTGATGAAATTTAAATATGTTATGCTTTCCTATATTGGAAAAGGAAAAAGTTGTTCAAAATGTCGAAATGTATAACATATTTAAATTTCATCAAAACCGGAGTACAGCGACCCTTTCGCAATAATTACCATAATTTTTTACTTAGCCCCTATAGCTTGAAATTTAATGTATAGAAATTTTAAGTTGCATAAAGACTCGCAGTCTAAACACAATCATAGGCCACTACACAAGCAGATTTAAAGATGTACTGTTAACGTTTAAGGAACGCGAGTGAAATAAAAATTGTTCAATCTGACGATTAGAGAGGAGAATGTTCTGTCGTTCGATCGATTAGACAAGCACATGAGCAACGCCATGCGAGACCACGGTGGCACACTTGTTACAATATTTACAGAGTCGTCGTCTAGATCTACCCCTGAAACCGACCCCCTGTCTGCCGTTGACAAGTGTCTCCAGCTACCGAATTTCAGCATCCCCTATTCGCTCTTTACCTTTCACTCCCCACTACCGATTCAATCTATGTATGTGTTACAAAATACAAAGAACTTTTGCAAATTAGTTACAACTTTTTGCAAATCAATCTCACCCATTACGGATATGTAAAATTAATTATTTATTTGTTTCTATTGAATTATATATGTACTTTTTCTTTTTTTAAAATAATCAGGAAACGGCTACGCGACTCGAGACCTCCGTGCAGCAGTCTCAGACATCTCTAGTAATTGTAACACGTTTGGAAAATAGCCGTAGGATGTTGTTTTCCACGTAAAATAGCCGAACGATAACGTGTTACGACACACACGTCTACGTTTGCGTACAGTTCCGAGCGTAACTCGTAGCTAAGTGGCCATTCTTCGTTGTGTCTGTTCCTTCCCCAACTCGTTGATACTTCGCTGTCGTTTTCACACTTTTGCCATTCCGCTGTGCAAACATCGTCCATTGTGGACGCGGTGGATGATACTTCTGCCAGACGCATTCACCACAGATAGAAAAGGATCTTGTCCGAAAGTATCTTTGACATTGAACCACAGAACGTAACAAATAAATTATACGTCTTACGCAGTATCGTCGACAAAGTGTTTTAATTAAAATTTCGTTGTTTATCTTGCTACGTTCTTAGGGTCCTCTTCGGTCCAATTATATTTTCCCTTCTTTTACACTATTACAATTGTGTTACAACTTTTGAACCAATTCCAATTTTCAATTAACTCGTTGAAATATAAAGAAGGTTCTAAATTACAACAAACTGGAGTGAAACGGCAATTTATTTTCTTTCTTGTATAATATTATTAATAGGTTGAAAATAATATTATAGTATTTTTAAATTTTTCTAATGGTTTTACCGGTAAAATTAGTAAACGAGAAGATATGGGTACTCGTGTGTCGCTTTGTTTCAAAAGATGGCAACATTTATCGCAACATTATTTTAACATTATTAAATTACAAATTACGTCGGGCAACTTGTATTACGTTTTTAATTGTGGCTGCGGGAGATTCATAAATTAAAACGGTAGTAAACCGGTTATGTAACGGGTTAATTAAATGCAAATATAAATACACGAAAAAATATGTCGAAAATGCGTTGAAAGGAAAGCAGTCATTTCCAGTTGGAAAATACCGGCGGAATTCCCCACTGATGTTCTACGAGATCTTTCCAAATAACAGAATGCAGTGTGTTGTTTATTTTTCATTATTCAATTCGAATTTGTCGTAATTCTTATTTAACAAAAAAGTTCGTAAACACGGCGGTGCTACGCCGATTTACAGTGCATAACAAATGGTATGCATAACGGTTTCGTGTAATAAAATGAAAGTGTAAATAACACTTATTCTCGTTTAAACATTAATATCTTCGATTCTCATGAATCGTTGATACAAAATGCTTCCGAAATACTCTTGAAAAGTAATCGATACATATTTTTAGATACTTAGTAATACATTACGTTGGTTCGTCAAAGGTTTCCAAGTCTAATCTCTAATAAAAAGTATATTAATCCAAAGTCTAAATACTGTTTTGATTCCATCATTTTCTTGAAACTGTATTTTTCGAGTTTACGGAAGTTGTAACTACAGAGCGGATATTATGCATTTATAGCAAAAAAAAATCTCAGTAGGTGTAACTTGAAACAGTAAAAACAGGAGGATTTAAAAATGCTCTTATATCATTTTCAACCTATTACAACATTGTTCATTTTTTAATTAGTGAAATTACATAAGAGTGCTTCCATTAGAAATAATCAATAAATATCTTTATTCGAGCGCGTATTATGATAAAAATTATGGGAAATTTAAATAAATTCAGTCTTGTAATTTTTAGAAAACAATATACGTACATTTTACACTCTGTACGGTTAGGTTAAAACCAGGAGGATTTAAAAATGCTCTTATATGATTTTCAACCTATTACAACATTGTTCATTTTTTAATTAGTGAAATTACATAATGGTGCTTCCATTAGAAATTATCAATTAATATCTTTATTCGAGCACGTATTATGATAAAAATTATGGGAAATCTAAATAAATTCTAACTAAATAAATTACATTTTACATTCTGTACGGTTAGTGTTAAATTAGCTGCGAGTGCAAAGCGTTAAACAATAAAGCTTTACGGAGAACAAGTTGCTGTTTGCCGGCGTAATTTCTTCTTATACAAGGAATCGGTCCATTTGCGGTGCTCTCATTGCCACTGGCCGCTGTGCACATACAAAATGGCTATCGAGACCCATAAGTATGCCACATTTATCCCCTTCGTCTCGCAGGAAAACTCATCCGGCTAATACGTGTCCGACCGATCGTCACAGTTATCGGTGAAATTGCTACTCACAACATTTCTCGATGAATATGTAAATGAGTTTGTTCGATTTATCCTGGTCGTTGCGCTAGCATTGCACCACGAAGTCGCGTAAGCTACTGCACCAGGGCGGCACGCACCAGCCCGCCTAAAGATATGCACCCCTGTCTTCTCGCTATGAAATAATCATATGGTTAGCTAATGGCTGCGCTGGGGTAGTGATTGCTCGGGCTGCTGCGGCCCGGGGTGGATAATAAATAAATTCAATGTATTTGCTCGAACCCCCCGCAAACATTCAATGATAGATCGGAATCTTACGGCGGGGGGAGAACGATGATGCATGGGCTGACCCCCCCCCCCCCGTCTATCTTGGCCAGACGTGCGTGAAGATCAGAAGCTCGGATCTTTCCCTCCTTCTTCCGAATTGCCGCGTGTCTGTCACCCGCTGCGCTCATGCACACAATTACATCCTCCATATGGCGAATTCCATCGATGAATCGCGATCTGCATGTCTTGCGCGGCTGGATCACCGCAGACTCGGTTTTCCAGGATTTCAAGGGTGCGGTATGTGTGTGCGCGACCTCATTTCTTAATAATGCAAAGATAGGTTTTTCCAGTAGTCAAAAGTGCCAGACGAAATTCAAATTTTTGTGTTTCCTTGTAGTAATAACGCTTTATTTCTCAGAAATCATCACAAGTATGGAAAAACTACATGAACTTAAAAGCATTATATCATTTCTTTGAAATGGAAAAATAAAACAATTAATTTTATAGCTTTTGTTTAAATACGCGAATAAACGATACATAGAATGGAAAGAATTAATCTTAACTTATATTTAAAAATTAGATAAAGTTCTACAAAAATGTAATAGTTCTTCTAGATTTTAATGACTACAAATATTATTTTCTTCTTTTTAGTCCATTCTAACATAAGCGTGGTTTTTTAAAAGCTTTTTTTATATATTTTTTATTACACTTTCTTTTAGAAGCTAAAGAACAACACGATATGAATATTGTAGATGCTCGAGACACCCAAAATTTGGCCAGGTTTTAGCATCCTCCTTTTGGTATGCACGATTGCGCAGTTATTATTCGGTCGTTGGAGAGCCATTGAAAAATTAACCAACGAAACGTCTGGATTAAGGGATCAACTGATTCTATTGACTGTACGGATCTTGGGCAGATCGAATCGTAGGCGGATCAACTCTCCCGACCAGAATTATTACATCCAGGAAGGACACGGTCCCCCTTTGGCTATCATTCATGTTATTATAGGCTGTGAAGTGTATCTACGACTCGAGCAATTCTAATCCAACCGCGCAGCCCGTTGCATTTTATTAGCGTATTTACCGAATCCCCCGGAATAGTAACGAAAGTATCGGCATTATCGTCTGTTCGTGTTCGCCCATTGTACTCGTTGCCTCCATCATCGAAGTGACAGAGCTTAAGCGTCTTTGTCGTTACACGTACGTACGTATCGATGAATTATGCAACGAACCGGGGAATCAGTATTCCTCGCAGCTCCGTGTTTTCGTTAAGCTCGGATACAGCATATTACAATAAAAAAAAATGAAATTTCATGTGTTAACCTTTAGCACTCGTATGATTATACGAGTGATATGAATGATGATAAAAACTATTGTACCATTATTAAAAATATCGTTTACATTATTCAACATGTCGGTATTTAATAAATTACTACACATTTACGCATTGCATGAAGTATTATACCAATTTCATATCCATAAAATTGAAAAAATCTCGGTTGAAATGTTTCGTTTCTCATTTAAAATAGCTCCGAGTGTAAAGGATTTAATATCTTGCACGAAATTCTAAATAACATTCATTTTATATAGACCATTTTCAAAATGAGGAATATCAAATTATCCATGTTTACACGTGAAATTATTTTCCTCACAAAAAATTAACATTTCTTACAAATACTACGTCTTTCCAAATGCAAATAGTCTTTCTAAAGTTTTTAGTCGTCTTTTATGCAAATAGTGAAAAAAAAATAGTTGGTTCTTCTTCAGTTCAAATTGCGGTATTGTAATCTAGAGGTTAAAGATGAAGGATAATACAGTATTATTTTTCATATTTATTATATGCATACATTCCATCAAAATGCAAACACATCAAAATCAAAATAAAAAAGCCAAATCAGGTGTCTATCAACCAGGTCTATCAACTAGAATCGCGCGTTGACACGGGACCAACGTGCAATGTCTTAACCCTTTCGTTATCCTGGACGAGATATCTCGCGCCCCGATACTTTCCGATAAACGCCTTTGGCGAGATATCTTACGTCTTGATAATTTCCGATAAACGCTTTTGACGAAATATTTCGCGCCCCGATATTTCCTGACAAACGCTCTTGACGAGATATCTCGCCCCACCTAGACACTATAGACAAATATCTTTAATAAGTAACTATATCCTGATTTGTAAAAGGGAGAAATGAATGAAATCTTTATTAATTTGTTGAAATTAATTTTATTTACTACTTATTTACTATTTATTTACTAACAGAAAATATTTCGTTTACATATAATGTCAAACCACTGGTGCTAGGTGGCGAGATATCTTGTCAAAAGCGTTCATCGGAAACTATCGGGGCGCGAGATATCTCGTCCAGGGTAACCGAAGGGTTAAAAGGTATTTCATTATTACAGTATGAACAAAATTCTCGGAATCATCAACACTGATTAAAAATATGCAGAATCTCCATATTGAGTTTTGTTCACCATAGAACTAGCTTCACACGAAATGTGACGTCGAGAGTCAGACTCGCCGCAAGACTGTAAAGAGTGACCTTTCATTTATGAACATTTTTCGTTCGAATTCTACATTTCTCTCGGTACTAAAATGATGCAATGGGTCATAGGCGAAGCCTGTTTCAATTTTCATCCCCGTTTGCCTTACCGAAGATCGCGACAGGAAGTCGTGCCAGCCTCTTAGCCGCCTTATTGAGCGTCGCTTTAAACAGACGCACTTTCAATTGCTCGTAATTAATAGGTTGTCCCATGAACACCGGGCTCGCAAAGTATCAATCGCAGGGGGTTACGACACCGGGAATGTCCTATTATCATGTCCGGTAAGGGGTTACGCTCTCGAAAAGTTCCCGCTTGTCTCCCTTTTCAGCCCGACGATAGAGGCACACGAACAGAGAGACCTGGAGATGGAAAACGGCAGAGAGCCGGAGGGAGAAAGAGAGAGAGAGAGAGAGAGAGAGAGGTCGCAGTAGTGTGTGCGTGTCGAGTTCAGTGGCGTTGGATTAGCTTCCAGCTAGTTATGATTAGAGGAGACAGTTGGCCCTCCACCGAACTACTCCATATTCCAATACTCATCGGCGGTAGCTGAGCGTGGCCCGGCCATGTCAGTGTTTCGGCGGGAAGGGGCGGCGATAATACGCACTGACAGCCGCGCACCCTCGACAGGCCGGTCGCTTGGGGTAAAAACGAAGGGTGGAAGGGCGGAAGGGTGCCGTACGAGAGAAGAAAAACATATACAACAACCCGATAGAATGAGCATCGCATGCGCCGACGCTTGCCTCCCCTCTCCCCTCTCTCTTTCCATCACTCTCTTTCTTTTTCTCTGTTCTGGCTCTGCGCGCGCGGAGAATTACCCACTGATGTTATAATCCTCTCGTGTTACGCCGTCGCACATGCTGTCCTGTAAGCAATACATTGTTGTTTTTTCGCTTGCTCGTTGCACCCCCCTGCTGCCCGTTTTATGACGCCAGGATCTATCGGTACCCATATGCACACTTCGCTGCCGCGGACCAGACACCCAAACTATGTATCTGCCGTGCACCGACTGGAACGCGAGTCAAGTCTTTGTTCCCTATCAGGGGACACTGCAAATTGACGAGCGATTGACGCCGACGTTGCTGAGTCGCGATATTGCCAGTGAATTCGGAATTAAAATTATACTCGTTTCCAGAATTGAAAGGGTGCTAGATGAAAGGATCAATCTAGGCCGCATTCGCGCTAAGAACTCCTAGTTTTACGTGAATTTTTCTTGTATGATAAGCGACGTCCTAAAATTAGAATACAATGATCACAATATAAAATACAAATGATCGTATGTTAAATAATTTGAATAAACGCGAAAATCAGGAAAAAATTTTAAAGTGTCCAGAACTATTTCCGCTAGTGTATATTTTCTACGTTTATTAACTTTACTAACATTTGTTTTACAGATACGTAGTAGCAGGTGGCTTAGTGGATCGAGTTTCGCGTCACAGTCGTGCCCTGGTCGAAACCGATTTCTTCGTGGATCAAGATCACGAATCGCCGCTGCTAATGTCCTCCTACGATCTTCTCTTCCGCATGTGTTGCCACCTGAAGAAATCAACAGATCAGGAAATCAGCAGCGTGCCCGAAAATAATAACAATAATGGCAGCAACAACGTGGAACAGACGAGCGTCGAGTCGCATTTACTTTCGACTCTATCCTCGACTGAATTTGCAGGTGCAATCGGTACACTTTACGCCGCTGTTGCACTGGTCCCGCAGAACCAGAAAGGATCCTCGCCGACCCCGAATCAAACTACAATGACCCAGTCGACGAGGATTTTAGTAGTTCGTTGCCTGAGGCTGCTCAAATCAATCGCAGAACTTAATCTTCAACGATTGCAGGTCAGATTTTGCATATTTTCAGTTTTGCGAAAATGCGTGATCAATTTTTTCATACTTTCTGTTGTTATATTATTCCAATTTCGTTTCAAAATATTCCATAAATAACGAATTAGGGCAAAAGTTTCGTTCTCGTCTATCCGGTTCATCCTATAATTAATCTATTCTCATCATTTTGATTCGGAATACTGTTTTCTTGATCTTGTTCCTCATCGCGTTGTGCCTCATCCGGGATATAGATCTGTCGCTTCCTATAATCAGGATTCATTTTCTTTACTAATAGGCATTCGCCGTAAATCAGCTATAAAATGGTCTAATGCAAGTAGTGTTCTATTTAATAAGTCCTCATTTGTTGCCAATCGACACGTTTTCCTTTTATTGACGGCCGTGATCTACAGAAAAAAAATTATTTCTTACGAAACGACAACTAACGGCAAGAAACTATTGAATTCATATGAAGTACAAGAGTGTTACTCTTGCTTAAAAATAGTTACAATCAGTAACATTAAGTAACTTGAACTTTCCACTCTACAAAAGACTAGTACTATGAATATCAAGATGTCCTCAAATACTTGTGTTTTTTTACCTTTAATTTCGGAATTTTTTCCTCCTGTTTATATGATCTGGCCCACTGTGAGCCCGATTGAAAAAAAATTATACTCAAAGCAACCACGAATGGTTTCCGTGATCAGACCGTGCGCCGTAGAATGTGCAATGGAGACATCATGTGCCCTAGGGGGCTCGCCTGTCAGGACAGAAAGCCCTCCCGTGAAGTCTGCAATGATCAAACCACGAATTGAATCGAAACCTCGCGCCCCCATCTATAAAAACTATGAGGGCTATCCTGTGTCCCGTAGGAGAGCCTGGCTAGTCCCGTGGGACTACACCCCAATTATCCTAGCGAACGCAGCAGCCGCCGCGCCGCCGTTTGCTTCAAAACCAACGTTTATTATCTATTCTCTTTGACTTACCGGAACGGCACGCTAACTGGCACGAATCTACTCGTCAGATTCTACAGAAATCTGTCTTCTATTAGGTCCCTGCAGAAATAATTGCGGTTTCAAAGCATCAACCATGAAGCATACCGAGTAAAATGACAGCTCGCTCATCGTTCCTATTGGTGTTTAGAGTCATGTGTAAGGAAATGTATAAGCCATTTAACCCATTTGCATCATAAGCTTATATATACGCGGAAAGAGATATGAAATAATGTGTCAAACAAAAGTTGAGAAGAATTTATTTGTGTGAATATTAATATCAAGAATAATATCAACCCTTTGCACTCCTTTGTCGAGCGTGATTCGACATTAGAGAAAAAAAATATAAATAAAACGGGGTTTTATACCTATCTGGTTCTTCCTTGATTTATTCAGTTGTCTTATTTGTTAGTTACAAACAAACATTTCAAACAAATATAATCAGTGAAAAAAATTTGTTGAAATAAGTAGCAGACAAGGAACTGTGCTTTGAAGTATATTTCAAATGAAACACTTAAAATAGCAGGTGCAAAGGGTTAATATAATATAATATGTGACGTACGAGAATAATCTATTACTTGAAATCGGAATAATAATAAATAAATGATTCATGAAAGAGTCGTAACAAATCTTTTGATTGAAGGAACAAGATCTTTATAAAGTTTTGATTTTCTCTTGTAATTGGATTTTAATGTTTGATTTTCGAAGTCTACTTTTAACTGAAACATTAGCTTTTATTAGTTCCGTAAATAACGAAGCACTGTGAAATTTTCAAGAGACTAAATGTGATTTGTAAAATCAAATCTTTGAAGAAACCTCGATGATGCTTTTACCCGAGGCAATGAATTTTTAAACGAACAGTGCTTCTCAAAATCCAAATCTTCTAATTTCAGAACCTCTTGGGAGCTGAGGGTACCAGCTTGCAATGGCGACTGATAGCTAGTCATGTGATAACCAGATTATCACGAGATCCAATATCGCACACACCGGAAATTGGATGTGCGCAGAACACTAGTGGTACTTACATCCTGTCAGAACTGTTCCAGGTTCTGGGGTATTTTGCAGTTAACAATCCGGAAAATCAGGTAAGCGCAACCTTTAGATGTCTTCGTTAGAGGAGAAACCACCTTATGGTGCAAACTCTCTTGCGATCGGTGTGGTTACTATTATATCCACCCACGTAGTCAAGATACGATTCGTGCGAATGCATGGAAAATTCTAATTTACTGTTTCGATCAAAGTCGTCGTAATTTCACGGCGAATTTAATATCATGCCGTATGAAACGCGATAATGTAGTAAAAAGGATGGACCTCGGCCAAATTGTTACTCATTCCACTGCTTCTGAATATTTACGCAAAGATGCTTCATCTTTAATTTTAGTTGTTGCGTCGTAATAGGGTAATGTCTAGACAGCCGATCTTATACATTTATGACAAACATGAAAAGGTGTAATTGAAAATAGTGAACATATTAGGAGAATTTAAAAATACTGTTATATTATTTAATTTAATTTGTTGTGTCGTAACGGTGTAATGTCTAGACAACCGATCTTATGCATTTATGACAAACATGAGAAGGTGTAATTGAAAATAGTGAACATATTAGGAGAATTTAAAAATAATGTTATATTATTTAATTTCATTTGTTGTGTCGTAACGGTGTAATGTCTAGACAGCGGATTTTATGCATTTATGACAAAGAATTAAAAAAATAAGAAGTAAAAAAATTATAAGAATTTAAAAATACTGTTGCATTATTTTTCACCTACTAAACATAATGACGAAGAAACTAAATTTCAACCTCACTTCGGTATGTTGCAGTTCAGGTGTGAAATTTTTATTTTGCATAAAGATCCGCTGTCTACTGACAACTAAAACTAAAGTTTCCACGAGCCATATTAACTCGACTAAATTTCCCTTTACCTATTTCCACAAACTGTCCATTTGTTTTTGTCCCTGTCCGTATATCTCTCTACTCTCTTCGTGGTCAACCACGGGAATGGCTGAAATCTCTCATTAAACACATTACGCTGAGCACCCTCTTATACATTCGAAACACATAAAACCGATAATCGACGATTACCGAGACAAAGTTGTGCCTATCAACTGAAAGAAAGAAACGAAGACGCATCGCTCGTAGCGGTTGGTGACAACGATGTATGTATTTCGCATACTATCCAACGGAGCACGTCTTTTCGACGGTACCGGGCGCCTTAAACATGGCGCACACCAAACAAAGAAATCTGATATTGGTGTCGGGAGCAGTAACGTATTTCACCGAACGCTAAACAACGAATGAATCGTTTCAACCGAAGCGACTACAGACATTTCAGATAGCCTTCGAAATCCATCAGCATAATCCGTAAGTCGGCCGAGTGGTTCCCGAAATCAGTTCCTGATCCGCGCTCGTCGTTCCTCGTCTGGCCACTAAAAACACCGGTTGGTTACACGCATAAATCGTGTAACAAGCCCGGCTGGCCCGGCTGGCCCGGCCCACCCCCGCACGCTCCTCCACAATTCACCGGTGTTGAATCAGCGGCGGCAGTTACAGGTTAAAAGCGTTTTTCCTACAGTTTCCCCGGGCCTGTATCAGATGCACTTTGGGGTGTAGCTACAGCAGCAGCGGGCCTCCTTAAAAAAGGCGACGAAAGACGAATGCGCGACGTCGCCGGTGCACTCAGCGCTACATATCCTGATGCAAGCGCCGGGATTGATGCACCCTTCTCGCCGCGACCATCGTGTGCGTGCATGGCCTGACGTATGGAATGGAACCGAGTAAATATATCTTAACTGCATTCGGCCGTATATTGATGGGAGGTCCGCTGAGTGTGTTGTGTCTAACAGTTTCTTCTTCCTTCTTCGCCCGCGTGCTGCCGGCGAGGCGCGGTGCATCTCCCGCGTGAATGTACCGGGTGAATCGATCGACTCGTGTCGCCGATTGATGGATGAGTCGTCTGGAAAAACTCGAGCGTTCGCGCCGTTTCAACAGATTCGAACACGAGCTTCTTTCCTACACCGCTGAACAGCCGGCCGGATCAAAGATTTTCAAGAAATTTTGCGCGGACCTAACAGCGACAGTTATCCTCAACATTTTTTCAACAAGAAATTTTTGATAATCACTTATGAAGCAATTGTCAACTAGTTTTAAATTAGTTTTAACTCTTAGCACTAGAGCGGTGACTCAAAGTTACCACTAAAAGTTGCTTGTATTTTATGTACGAATACTGTGTATATAAAATACAATGCAATTAAATTAAGTAATAGAATTACAATGAACACGAACTTCTTTCCAAGACCGCTGTACATCGGGCCGGATCAAAGACTTTCAAGAAATTTCGCGGGTACTGAGAAGTAACAGTTATCCTAATCATTTTTGTCATGTAACAAGATATTTTTAATAATAGATACCCTGGTATTATCCATAGAAGAGGCTAAGTTATTACTACGCGACTTGGAATCGATCATTCATATATTACACAAGATTTCCAAGAGATTTGACAGGGACTAAAAAGTGACAGTTATTCTAAACATTTTTGTCATGAAACAAGATATTTTTAATAATAGATGCCGTAGTATTATCCATAGAATAGGCTAAATTCTTAGTTCTTGGAATCGACCATTTGAATATCACAAATTTTTCAATTCAATTTTATCATTGATACACATTCTTGATTTTGCAGTGATTCAAAGACTAACCTTCAACATTCTAAATGTTGCATTTAGTCTTGTATTTCTCAAAGTTTTAAATTTTTATTATAAAATTTAATTGTTATTGATCTCTGAATTTCCGACCGATCTTGTAACTCTACTTATCATTATGATGTTTAAGACAATTCACTGCTTTGTTTCTTAATTTTGAAATTTTAGAAGTGGATCTGAGGCGCCACTAAAAATTGTTGTACCATTATTTAAGGGAAGACAATTTTTATTTTGCATAAAAATCCGCAGTCTATGAATTACATTATAATTTTCATTGAATAAGAGATCAAAATTACACAAATTAGAATATAATGTAATCGAATTACTTCGTAATTCAATTGTAATTCAACACAACGCTGGTTAAATCAATTAGCAAAAAAAAAAATTATAATGTGAGACGCACATATGACTTGGAAAAAAATTCATGAAATTTTTTAGCATTTCAATGAGACTGCCCCGTTAAGCAAAATCGGCTACTTCTCCGTGACTGCTGAACCACTTTACCACAGTTTCTACAGGGTCGTTCCGAAATCATGGTTCAATCTTCAGTGTTTCATTAAATGTGCAGCCTCCTTGAAAGTTTTACTCGGGACAGTGCCACGGCTAATCGTTTCCTCACCAAATTCCTCGCGAATATTCTCGCAGCCAGTGCAATTTATTCCTGCCTATTTCAGTAGCTTAAGTCGCTTTATTGCCGAGTTTACTGACACACGACAAACAGGCGTATGTAACTTTCAAGACTGTTTCGGACAGTTTTATTCGCGCTTCATTACACAAACGATACTGAACCCCGATGACAGTCCCAAGTCACCGCGGTTGTTTGTGAAGTAATAACTTTATTTTTAAACAAGAGCTAAATTTGTTCGCTGTCATTGTTCCAATACAAAGACTTACAGAAATTTTAAATACCTATGATTTTTTACATTTATCCTTTATGGCTAGTTGCTTTATGAAATTAATTTCGTAGGGATCTTTTCTAAATTGTTTATAAAATTAATGTTCGTATAGACATGTATAAAATCTTTTCTAAATTCTTTATAAAGATTCATATTTGTATAGACATTTATAAAATCTTTTCTCAAGTCTGTATAAAATTTAATATCTATGTAGACATGTACGAAATCTTTTCTCAACTCTTTATGAAAATTAGTGTTTCTATAGACATATAGAATAGAATACACAGAAATATACAAACTTTATCAAACCGTTATGTTTTTAAAACAAAAGTTGTTGTTCTTTAATTGTATTCGCCGAACCCCTGTCATCGATATCAGACTTTGCATATAGATGAGGTTTTTCACGAGAGCAAACATTGGTCACGTGCGCCGTTTCATTCGGGATTTAATCTGTTGTAGAAGAGCATCGATATTTTATTTCTACAAGCAGTGTTGAAAAAACATGAAACATTTAATTATATCAAGAGCAAGATATAAAACTAATCTTAACTTATACAGCTACTCCCACTAATATTCGAACATTCTTATAAAGACGATAACTTTCTTAATCGTGTAATATAATATTAAAAATGTTATCGTGTTTCTTAGAGTATCTGAATATTACAAACGTTTAAAAAAATGCTTTTTTTATTTTTCCACGTAACGTTGTAATTTATAATTATTTGGGAAATCTTTTTTGCATGCCATTTCGTAAAACAATGTTTCTAATAGATTATAAAGAATCAGGTTGTTTGGTACAATATCAAAAAAAGTTATTCTATTTTAAAAGGCCTACGATTGGTGTATCAGTAATAATAATTTTTCGGTGTTCTAAACATACGATGAAGAAAATCAAATAGAAGATTTATCGGAGGGTTATTTTTATGTTAAAATAATAGAGTGTGTCTAAACTTTTGATACGTACATTAATCTTTTTACCGCAAATGAATAATTTAATGCTTCAATACTTTTTGGACCAACTGTATGAAGGGAATTGTCGAAATTCTCTTCCTTTCTAGTCGTTTAGAGGTTCTTAAGCCCAGAACTCAGACGACATAAGATATTTTTTACCTGGATCATGTTATCTCAGAGGAAAGGGCTAAGAATAAAGCGAAAGCCCATAAACAGAACAATTAGGCGCGTAGCAGACAGAGGCTGCTTGTATCAAGGGTCGTTCCGTAATGTCCAAATCGGGGCTGGCTATATTTTCTTAATGTCCCCCAGCATAGATCGAATGCCACAGTAATTTCCGAGGGCTCGATATCTCGAAAAATGGGACACGATAGTCGCGGAGGAAGAAAAGAGACGTGGTAACCGTTCCCGAAGGCGCCGCCAGACCGTCAGATATTTTCACATGCCAGTCTGCTCTCGGTGACTATCTCGGTGAAGCGAGGAGAAACGCGGCTACCTTGCTATCTCCACGTGAATACACTATCGGTCAAAAATACCAAATTGATGCCCGTGAGATGCCGTTACTCATGATTTCTATTTCTAAATGTTACTCCGCGTATTTTAGGGGTAACGCGGATAATGCTGTCCAACAAATTTCAACAACTTTTTTCATGTTTCCAAATAACTCTTGGGTGGATCATATAAAGTTTTTCGCGCTAATTCCGAATCTGGCCTTAATTTTTCTCCTACACGCAAAGTTTTTGAGAAATTTGAATTTAAAAAAGGCGTATTTTTATATAAGATATTATATTGTTCTTTACAGCAAAAGATTCTCTAGGCTTTCCCGAATCCAGCAATGTGCAACATTAATACGTTGTGATTGTTCAAACAATTAACTTAAACAATTGGACAGTGTAATCCCCGACAGTTAAATGAAATACAGTTAGGCTAAATTGTACAATGATTGGCACCCTAAGCCAAAATCGTAGTAAAAATCTTTTTATCTTTTTTTGAAATGTTTAAACGAGCTTAACTTGCTATTATTATAAGCTAATAGGGATTTGTTCAGCAATCAGCAATCAAACAATTTTACGAATTTGTACATTACTCCTGCTGCCTACAGGCAATGCAGAACATTTTCATTTTTTATAAAGATCCGCAGTCTAATTATGTATAAATCTTAATTAAAAATACTTTATTCGTAAAGATTGAAATTGTTTTGCAAAATAAAGGAGTGTTACCGAATAGTGTGCTATAAGATGGGAACAATTGAATGAATTGTTAATTTCGACTAAAATTGTACAATTTTTTTTATAAAAAAAACCGTTGTGTCTTTAGAAAAGCAACAAGAAATAATAAGGATGAGATAGGAATAATAATGACAATGAGTATGGTCAATGTTCCTATTTCTGTTCTAGTTCCCACTTCAGTTCCTATTTTTTATTTAATGTAGAAAGTGAAACAACGATACAGTTATACAAAAAATTATTTTACTTAAATTAGATCAGCACTTTGTAAAGGTTGAAATTGATGTACAAAATGGTGAAACTGATTAGTGTTGCAAAACTTGTATTGCAAGCGAAAAGCAACATAGTTTGTCTAAATCTCTTTATGCGTTACTTTAGACTCGATATAATTTGAATCAGTGAATAGTGTAAGGTTCGGAAAGAGGAACGGATAATGTGGGTATTTCCTGCAAGAAGTTGTTCTACAGGTGCATGTACCTACTTGCGGACACTTGTTGGATCGCAGGTGTTCTAGGACGTTTTCTTGTCTTTAACTAGCCAGCTTCCGTCACCTGGGCAATAGTCTTGCCGTTTCTCACGGTATTTAAAGAAATTAACGATACGTAGACGCTCGTAGCTAACTGTTTTTTCTTAGTCCGTCCATGTGGGTGATTTGCAATTAAAAGCGAACCTTGTAACAAACTAATTTCGTCCTCGACGTCTTTTCTTCAATTAGTGTCACCCATATCAGCTATTCTCATAAATATCAGTTCTTTAGGCTTCTTACACGTCAATGTTTCTTATTTATTGACTTTTGATATTCCACTGCGAAAATAATTAAGGGGGTAGATTCCAGTTTCTTGAATTGCAAGGGTGCAGGATGGGTTTTCTAATTTCTCAATAATGCATGCGATGGGCTTTTTCAATAGTCAATTTCAATAGTTGATAAATATGTACTATCCTTTAATATGCACATATTGTAAATATAATTATTCGTACGTAATTGTTCCTATATAGTAAACTATTAAAATTCCTATATAAATGTGGATACTTATTTTACGTTAGATAAACGTGTAATTTCCGAAAAAGTATATGAAGTCTTCAATGTGCAGAAAATATCTACAAAGAAGTTCAAAGCGTGTTCAGAAAGAGACAAAAATTTAACGTTATACATTTGATGTATAGTTATCTACATTGTACAAGTGTTTTTTCGATTTTCATACATGGTATTGATGAAATTCTTGTTTTGAATATGATTCTAAATAAATCAAATTAACTTTTTAATTGATGTTGCAGTTGATCCTGCAATCGGCTGGAGCCGGCCCGAGTGTTCTTCAGCAGCTGTGTACCTTACCGTTTCCGTTTTATGGGGCACCAGCATTAACATCGTACATTTTCCCCACCCTTTTGGCGGCTACGCATCAAAACTCAGAGGCCACAGCAATCCTCTCTTGCGAAATGTCTTACCAGGTAAAACGAATGCATCGTTTCATAAATAAGTTACACACACTCCGGGACAAAAGAATATCCTCAAGTATCCTGAAATAGTGGCAAGCAAATAGAAATGAACTTGAGTTGCAATGTGAGAATGAATTAAAATTATGTAAATTTTGATGTGTGTTACATTTTTGTTCTGGAGTGTACATTTTAGCTCTCTACTGTTTCACATAATACTTTTTTTGCCACATAAATTTCTTATTGTGGAAGTCATCGCGAATATTTTTCAAATTATAGGATTTAGAGATTTACACATATACAGGGTTAGGTTAGGGTTTAAATTGCAAAGTACTTTACTTATTAGACTGGGTTACTAATGTGTCTGTAAAAAAAAAACAGTCTGTCAACTTTTTGATCATTCATATTAATTCACTAAGAAGTGTTCACTCGGTGAATATCCTAGTAGTATTTATGATTAACGTTTCGTTGGGCCTACGTTGGCGATATTCGTTAGGCAACCATTGGAAATGGTCGCTCTTTTTTGCAGTTAGGCCAACAGTCAGGGCCAACGTTGGGCCAACGATCACACCCAACCTAGAGCCAACGTTACTATAAGACGAACCTACAGAGCCCATATTCTGATTTTGTCTTTAATATTTTAATGGTATATCATAAATAATATACATATTAAAAATGTATTTTCACGGTAGAATTTTGGAGAAAAAAGGAAAAAACTAAACTAATACCCACATCGGACTTGAACCCGGATCCGCTTGTCTAGTAGGTCCTATCGCTGAAGTTACAGATGATTTTTGTTCGTAGATGCAATGTGTCATATTATTGTTTGGTTAGAATCTAAATTAATTATACGTCCACTTGAATACACACTGAATGAATATATATATATTTAGTTATATTAATATAATAATTGAACAACAGGACGGCACACCGACAGGTGTCGCTGTCTCGATCATGTCGTCTATCAATGTATTTCCTAATACTAGGATTAGGGCTACTAGATACGTCAACAAATTAAAATTAAAGTATCTAAAAAAGGAAGACCCATTTTGAAGAAATCCAAAAGGGTCTCCTTACACTATATGAACACCTCCCTTGCCTTTCCCTTGGAAAATGGAAAAATTAAAGAAATGAAAAAATTCCAAGGCTACTCACAATAAAACTTTAGTGGATCAACCATCGCGCAAAAGTTACAAATTCTAAGTGTATTTAAAAATACGAAAAAAAATTAATTTGGAATATAACTTATTTTTGGTTGCAGCAACACTTCTGACGTCTTTTAGACGATATATTTAAATGTTGGCAGATTTTCGTTGGGCCAATGTAGTATAATCGTTGTAAATTTCACGTTACTTAAACAACTATAATATCTATAGGCCCAACGTTGGGTATTAGTCGGTAAATTGACGTAATTTTTCGTCGTTGTTCATACGTTGAGCATTTGTCGGCAAAACTATTAACCATTCTTCAATAAACTACAAACCGTTGGCCACCGTTAGCCAACCGTAAATGCTACTAGGATAGGTCAACCTATCGTGACGTTATTCATCCCCTCATTCAGCGAAAACAAGCATAACGAGTAGAATTTCACAACTGAAACAAGAAAAATCCTGTGTTTTGCAGCTGCTGGAGGAGTACAGGATTTCGGACGCCGGTAAGATGAATCCTTTAGTCCGCTTGTTGAAGGACTCGCCTAGTTCGTAAGCGTGTCGCAACTCGGTTCGACCGTTTAGGTTTCTTCGAATCTCATCGTTGCACACCCGGAATCTCCTCGGGAGTCGTTAAACCAGAGGACCATTACTTATCACTGATCATTCTGCTCGTCGAGTCGATGAACGTATATAGGAGAAAGTTGTTGTTAGGTACGTCCATCGTCTATTGAAAAGCTGCGGCATCTCCTATTCGAGGCTGGCACTCGACGGCGAGTTATTTATGCGAAATGTGTTTCGAATTCTGATAGACGGACACAAGAATCGAAATTGGTGTCGAGAACACTTGCTACAAAAATTTCCATTATCTTGTATGTATCTCTTTTGAGAATAACGACAATCGAAGGGTTTTTTGCAGTGAGCGATAGGCGAAGAGATGGTCTGCTCGAAGATATTGTTGGAAGTTGTCGATCCAATGATCCTACATTATAGTTAGCAGATGTAGATGTTCAGATATCGATAACGAATAAAATTCCTTGTACATATAATAACGACGAAGCATTGATAAATGTAATGAATAGACTGCGGATCTTTATGCAAAATAAAAAAAAGGTTTGCAGTTACCATTTGCAAGATACAGGAGCCAAATAAAAATTTCTTTCATCTTCTAAATGATCTCATTTAGGTGAAACTAATACACTGCTGGTGGCCTTTTTTAATATGTCCACTGTTTTAAATTGCGCCTACCCCTCTTTGTCATAAATGCATCAAGTCTGCAGTCTAGTAATGAATTATAATTTGCTATTCTGGTAGTACCTCGAAATAATCCAATTTTCGTTCAATTCACGCGTAAAACTATTGTAGAACCGCGGTAGTTGCGCTCTCGTTGAGAGTCTCTACTCTCTTGTAAAAGAGACGAGGTGTCGACATACGGTTTCGTTACTGTCTAAGTAAGCGACGGCTCGGGACAGGCTTTTGCCGTATTTCGGATCAGGGCACCTATGCGGCTCGTACGCAAGTTAAATATAGGCAATTATCTAGAAGGTGTTAGTATTCGAACGCCTTACGAGTCAACTGTAGATCTTGTTAATATATTTTGTATAAATGCAAATTGCAAGTGGGAGTGACGAAGTCTTTGTAATTTGGTAGTGTAAACGTCTAGTGCTTCGTGAAACTACCGCTAATATTCGCACACTCTTAATATTCGATTATACGATTTGATCCTTTTACAAAAATGCGAAAAATTAGTTTGCTATACGCTGTAAAAAGAATTTTTGAAAAAAATTGCAAGCTGTTGGAATTGCAGAGCAAATACTAAAAGTTGTTTTTGCTACTTTTTTGTGTGGGCTTATATGGAAAATTTAGAAAACGCCGTTTCGTTGATGTGTATCGATTAAACATATTTTGCAAATTTCATCAAACTCAGTCGACGTTGCAATAAGCTACAAGGGTTTAAAGATGGTAGAAATTGCAATTTTTCACGATTTACGGGTTCTAACTGCAATAAATCTAAGAACTTTTACACATTTCTCTTAAGATTTCTATAAAACGTTCGCAATACATATAATTGACACAGATATATAAAAAATATTTCTGAATTTTTAAATTTAGGCCCACAGAAAAAAGTTGTCGTAAAAGTATCGTTGTAATTTTTTTTTTAAATTCTTTTCACAATGTGTAGTAAACTAATTACTCTAACTTCTCAAGAAATTTTAAATCGCATAGTCGAATATTCAAAAAGTCATCGATTTTTGAGAACGTCCGGATATTAATAGGAGTATTTCAGAAACTGTATTTAAGAACGGCACGCGCGGATATTTGATCCAATTAAATAAACACGTTTCTGCTCGAGTTATTATGACTGACAGATCCATTTGTTTCTGTACAAAAAACTCTTCGATTTCCTGTAAATCTCGCGATGGACGCACGTAAAATAACATTTTTTACGTAGTTTAAGGTCGTAGGTTATTTAGTAAGCGTAAATCAAATTGATTGCTACTCCGTAAAGATTAAGTTCAGCCAACACAGCTGTGTTGCATTACCGACTTCGTGTGGAAAAATCGATCACCACCACGCCGCAGATGCAGACTGACGAAGTATGATTGAAATCAATTAAATATTCCATATGCCCGAGACAATTTAAATTGAGAGATTTAATTGCAAGTATACAAAATGTTATACAAGTCCAAAGTTTTGTCAAAAATCATCTAATCTGGAATTTTCAATGATCTTGGCTACGGATGTCTTTAAAGGAACATTACACTTTCCCGAAAATTTAAATAATTTTCATGGGACTGATAAACTAATGAAAAAACATTTATTTAACTTCGTAATATTTCTTGACATATATCTTAACTCTTCAAATACAAGAGAATATTTTATATAATTTTGTAAATGATTTTTCATAGGGGTATTATTGCAGCCTTATGGAAATACACTTGTTTATCGTGTCTTATTGAACTTTTACTGAACTCTTTGTTATCTAATGGTTAATTACAAGACTTAACGAAATATACACTCCTGTGGAATTTCGACGAAAAGAGTGGCTACATCTTGGGAACTTTCTCAAAAAATATTCTCGTCGAACAGATATGAAACATACCTCGTCAGTTCTGAATTTCGTTCGTTCAGCGAAGTGCGAATTTGAAATTATTCTTGTATTCGTGCGTTTCTCATCGTACCCCATTTCTCTCGTGTTCACGCGTGCCAATCGTTTGTGCAAAGAACGTGTCTTTAGAACGGGCCTTCAAACGTTTGTAGCTATATCGCTCGTGTAATGAGCGAATAGTAAGTCTTTAGAACAATGCTGGCCACGAGCCAGGGCGTCTCTAAAAGTTTTCATCCTCTTTCGCGTACCACATCGCGTATGTTCGAAAGCCAGAATGGAATAAACTCCTTGAACTCGAGAGCTTTTGTTGGATAGCATTGTTTTAAGCCGGATCCATGCGTAAGCATTGCTCGTTAAAATCTTGCCTCCTGTTTTCACGATATTCATCCGAGGTCGAACGAAAAATGGTTCAAGACCAAACGCACATTTTGACATTCTTTAAATGTTTCGAATTATTAATTAATTGCAGACATTAATTCAACTACAATTACACAACTAAAACTACAATTTGTATACTTCCTTTAGAGTATCTAATTCTTGGTATTTCTTATACAAGCTTGATCAACTATTTTTTAACAATTCTGCCTATTATCTTTATTGTGAAACATACAAAACTACTTACCCCAGACTAAAAGTGATTTGTTCGTTAAAGAGAAAACTAAAAATTATAAAAAATATTAAAAAATATTTGTTTGTTTACGAAGGATAAGAAAACTGAGCATCGATTAAGGTAAGTTTTATATCATCTTCGCACACTGAAGAGATTAAATTGTTACAATATTTTATCATTGCAAGATCATTATATTATTCTTTTAATATTTTTTTGGAATTTCCTCCAGTCTCGTGTACTACAATATTTCGTTCGCAAATTTGTAATACCGTCTTCTTTTATAAATATCTAACACAGTGCCAGTGCTGGGATCCACGCTATCATTCGCAAAAAATATTCTGGCACATAGCAAAGTTAGGGAAGAAAATTAGTGTTAGCCGAGTACATTAACCTGGAGAAATGAAAGCACATAAAGTTCTTGCTAACAAACAATACAAAAATGTTTATAACATTTATACAAATATATATAGAAAATCATATATACAAATGAATTAGTTGGTATAATAATAACTGTTACTTCAAGAATTCGGCGGTGTAAGTGCGACTTTATTTTACTGGTTGAAACAACTTGGGCGCTGTATTCGAGATAAGATTTTAAATTGACGTCTCAATGCTTTATGCGTGGAACCGACATTAGATTAGTATATTTCCTGCGCGTGAGTGGAACCACGTCAACCGTGCCGAAACGATATGTACAATAAATCAATATATTTTCTTTCCGCGAAATGTGAAATCTGTCGAATTAAAAAAAAAATAGACGACGTCAACAGGAATGCAGGGAACATGAAAAATGAAATTTGGTTAAAATACTTAACCGATAATTATGTGTACGTTCCCGTTATTTCTTTATTTTTTTTCTGTTCGTTACACACGAGCTTCTGTAATGTTCACGATGAGCAACTCATCGCAGACATTCCTTAGCTGAATCCCACATAATGATGCGAAACTGTGGACGAAATTGTTGGTAACAAAATCACTGTTGCGACAGTACTGATCTTATACGTAGAGTAGGATTTTTGTTGATCAAAGGACATTTTTTATTTAAGAACGAGTATATATCCTTTTGTTTTCCCCATGTAAATGGCTTATAAATATTTAACCAAAACGAAATAGTAAATGTTTATTTATAGAAAATTAAAAGTTTATTTTAATTTGATTGTGTTAACGATACACGAAGTTACCACTCTGTCTACAATATATTAAAGGAAGGTGATTGATTAATTTTTCTACAGGGTGGTTCACTCAAATGGGTATATTTATGTAGATATTGAGCATTCGATACTTGTTCAATTTTTCTATAGAACGAAACGACAAAAGGAAATATTTTTGAGAGTATTTTAACAGGTTTGTTTTCAGATGTTCATTCATATATAATTACAGGGAAAATGCGCGGTATTCTCATTTATGTGACTCCTTTTACGTACCCTCATTTTCTTTCTAACTTCAGTGCGTTGTATTGCGTAATTTTTGTTCCGAATAGCAACATTAACTAAGATATTAATATTATCTTACTATTGTATTTAATATATTTAACAAATAAATATGAAACATGTAATATGTATATATAAAAGTTGTAAACCTGGTAATATACAAATGTATTATAAATTCACATATATTAATGCATTAATTGATGTTACTATTTGAAATAAAGGTTGAGCGATAGAGAAGAGCGAAATTGAAAGCAAAATATACGTTACACATTTAACGAAAGCAGCAAAATTAAATTTGCAGATCACCGATATTGTAATTTGTACAATTTCACATGAATTCTGGTGCCTTGTGTATCGAGAATAAATATTTATGGAACTGTAGAGTGGAAATGTTACACAAACGAATATTTATACGCAGGAGTTGCGAGTTCAATTTTGTATCACAATATACATTACTATTTATTGGAAATAGAACGAATGCAAGTACTTAGAAGGTACAGGTTTTCGTAGCTGCAGCGAGCGCACTCGTGCAATGTCCTGCCAATGCAATTAATATTCACGTATTATATATATGTATATGTATATGTGTATACATACATACATGTATACATACATTTATATATGTATATACTATATTTAGCGAATGTTCAACGACGTATCGAGAAAAGTCGAACTGAAAACGACGTAGACTAATTTTAATGTTTGTTGTAAAATTTCTGTCGTTCGTCCACTGCTCGCTCAACGACCAACGACCTTGTTTCACAGGGAACTACACTTTTCTCTTTCCCTACAGCTCTGTAACTCCAAGTCAAAGTCAACCTTCTGCAAATTAAATTCAATCTTTTGCAAAGCAATTTCATCCATTAACCCTTTGCACTCCAAATTATTTTTCAATTTTGATGCCAACAACTCACTACTACTTCAAGTGTGTCATTTGAAATTTACTTCAAAGAATTCGATGCAGTATGACTCTGGAATTGTGCATTGTTGTTACGACAAAAATTTTACAACTACTTCGACGTAGGAACAATGAATAATAATCTCTCAGTAAATTGTAAAGCTTGAGAAGTTAGTATTAGGACCACGTTTTCGGTCGTCATTTTGCTCGAGATTGAATGGATATTTATATTTGCGGTGAAAGGTAGTGAAACAGCGCAAAATATTCGTCGGAAATGAATTATAATATCTTTTAATCCTGGTGAAATAAAAGCCGTGGAATAATTATTATTTATAGGATAGAATTGTTTAAAGTAACAGTATGTATTTCATTCTTTCATTCGACGATTAAATTGATACATTTAATTTTTCATCTGTATACAAAAGCTGTAAATCATCGTTAAACGAAGATAGTTTATTTATAAAAGATTGAAAATGCAAATATATACAATACATTCACCACCTTTCGCTGTAAATAAATTATTTATCTTCTTCGGCTGATGTCACTAGCGTAGTCGACACGCGTCACAATAATAGACATAAAAGAATTATTTTATCATTGCTAAATATTAATGATTAAGGGAATAAACGATTATAAATCGAAGGAATCGCGATTGATTTATTTTTTAGATACATTAGCAATCGATTGTTAAGCTCGGTACACTTTTAAGTGTTCCAATCTCTGTAAAACCATGCTTCGATGCTTCGACACAAGTTCTTAATCAGGTTTTCGCGGATATAAAATACAGCACAACGGCGTATTCGCGTCTCACGTGTTCAGCACTTTTGCGATTACTTTTCCACGATCGTATTTCTACCTTGTTCAACCCCAGAAATCTGTTATCTCGCCAGTCGATCGAGGAAATCAAAATCGAGCGTACGCTTCGTACATTCTGTAAGAGAAGTAGTAATCAGTCCAAAACTGATACATTAAGAAATCTCGATGATGGTCACCGATAACCACAAGGTGGGCGCGGCTTATAAAGATTTATAAATAAAGAAAATTTTCATTGAGACCACTTTGCCATTTCATAATATTCCCGTCTTTCCTCCATTTCTCCAAACAAGATTCTTTGTTCAATTAACGAAAAGAACATAATCTTTTTGTAGATTAAATGTTCGTATACATAATGTGATTTCTTATCAAATAATGAGCCATTAAAAAGAGATAAGACAATGTATTTTATATCGCGTTCTTAACAAAAATCCAAAACCGCGAACAAGCGTAAATTTATTAATTCGTGAAATGAATCTTATAAACTTGCAAGTTTATTCAGTTTAATGTTTAGTTCCACCCTGTACTTTTATAAAATTGTAATCGGAAGAAAACATCGAGATTCGATATAGGTTCATTAAAATTAGAACTTTCAGATCGGGCTTTCAATTGAAAATTGGATTCCATCCAGTATTAATTATTACTAGACTTGTAGACGAATTTGAGGAACAGCCTTTGTGAGTTTAAAATAAATAAAAACTGTAGAGTATTCTATTGAATTTTATATTCCAGCATTTTTCGAAAATTTTCAGAAGCCATAAATGTCTAGTTATAACTCTTCTATTATGTAATTCAATGGTATATACTGTTCTTATTGTCCAATATTAACTGTACATCAGTACGAAACAAAAAACCATTCGGATTATTTTATTGGAAAGATCTGCTACAAATTTCCGGGTATTTTATATCATTTAGAGAAAGTATAAATGGTCAGATGCTTATGGGCGATAGTATATCGCAATCTTTTTCTTCACGACAGAAAGTCCATGCTTCAACAAGAAGCAAAATGTGATTATAGATAATAATTATTATAGAAACGATATAGATCAGTTCTTTTAGAAATACGGACTCTTTCCCGAAAATTACAAAATCTAACCATATAAGTGACATTCTTAAATTTCTGTACACTGCACAGTGTTCGATTCCTCGATTCTAGGCGGGTAAAATGGTAAATTTAATCAACTTAAGGTACCTTCGCTGCCGTTCTATTTTGATTACGAACATTGATTTGTTCGATAAATACTATAAATAAGCTAATCCTTCTTCATCGTATAACTTATTTGTTTGTTGTTCAAATTATTATCTAAAAAATGGAGCGTGTAAGCGAAGATAAGTATTTGATTTTTACATATCTGTATAATTTTATTTTGCCGTGTAAATCGTATACAACAGGTTAACTAATAATATTATTTAAGAAGAGGTCAAATTGTATAACTTCTTTTCCCCGATTCGGCCGGACTTCGTTGTTTGATAGTTTTAAAGAATACTTATTTCAAAGTAGTAGTAGTAGTATTTTATTTGATTCCCCTTGCGGTTACAAATCCTTTAACAAATCTCTTTTCTATACACTACTTTTACATTTTAACTTAACCTGACTTACAACTACCTTAATCTTAAGTTAACCTATAAAATACTTATGTATATAGAAAGAGAGAGAGAAACTGTATTTACAATACTTATTTCAAAGTAATGATACTAATTATCGCTTGCTCGTTTTTGACGTTAGTCATTTGTATCATCTTTTAGAAAAGATACGGAGTATGCCACGAAATGTATGGAACCAGGTGTTCAATAAGTTCTAAAGATACTAAATCCAAAGTTGATGGAATAATAGGGCAGATTCTAAACTTTTTCAACATCGAAGCTGTTAATCATTCAGCAAACAAAACTTTTGCATACAAAAATTACAAATAGTAAGAGGAAAATTACTAAAAAATCTTCTAAAGAATTAGGAGCAGAGGCAAAAATTTTACTGAAATCACCTTAAAAAAGATGCGAGATTACATATGACAATTACAATTTATAATAATTTAAAATATGCACCTTTGTCATGCACATTCCTTATTATAATTTTGTAATTTTGTATTATATTTTTGTATTTTTATTCCATTTTGTGTATCGTTTATTCGCGTATTTAAACAAAAACTGTAAAATATTTAATTTATGTTATTTTCATAAACGTTACAATTAATTGTTTTATTTTTCCATTTTGAAGAAACGATTCAATTCTTTTAAGTTCATGTAGTTTTTCTACACTTGTGATGATATCTGAGAAATAATGCGTTATTACTACAAGGAACACAAAAATTTGAATTTTGTCTACGTAGAATTGAGAAACAATTGCAAACATGTGCATCCCGAAGCACAGCAGAGATCTACGACTATTCGATTATGGATCGCAGAACGCTGCGTCCAGGCGCGCAAAGGAGATCGCACATTAATGATAAATGTTATACAGGGTGTCCCAAAATTCGTGTACTTCCCGGAAATGGGAGGTTCCTTGGGTCATTTGAAGCGACATTTTCCTTTACAAAAATGACGTCGGCGGCCTTGTTTAGGAGTTATTAAAGAAAAACACGGACCAATCAGAGCGCGGCTACAGCGGATTGATTCTGGCTCGGCCAATGGCGCCGCCACGCTAAGCGGGACCTGTCGCTGAGTCGGACTTCGTTCGCTATAGCCGCACTCTGATTGGTCCGTGTTTTTCGTTAATAACTCCTAAACAAAGCCGCCGACGTCATTTTTGTAAAGGAAAATGTCGCTTCAAATGACCCAAGGAACCTCCCATTTCCGGGAAGTACACGAATTTTGGGACACTGTATAATTCCTCCTACTTATACGATCTGGCCCCCTGTGCGAGGTACATAGTTCTCTTTGTCCGCCATTATGCGACTGTTATCGTTTGATAGAATCATGAATTAGCAAAGCTCGCGAGTCTGAGCGTGTGATCGATTTAAACTAGCTGTCTAAATAGGTCATAATAAGCGGGAAGCCATACATTAGGCAGCGCGTGTCGCGATATTAGAATACACACGTAAGTATTCGATTTTCCGCGTGACATATCATGCGGTTCCGATCGGGCTGTCAAAGCGTAATGCTATGCTGTCACTCGGCGAGAACGCCAGCTGTCTAGGAAAGTCCACGGAAGTCGTCTTGTTTTGCCATTAAGCGGGATGAAACCAAGCTCGACGGCCAGATAAAACGAAACGGCGCGACTCGCCGAGAGAAATGAACGCAACCCGCGATCGAAAACGTTCGTAGGCGGGTTTCTAGCGGCGCCGGAAAAAGTATATTTTAAAATGCAACTCTCATTCACGGGCCCCGGCAATGGCCCCCGCCGCGGTTCTTTCGGTGATTTATGGTAAGTTGGCAACCCATTGCTATTTCTACTTACCTAACGTAAAAACTTTTACGCCTCGTTTACATCGCCGGCTAATAATTATTGTTCAGATAAATTCTCCAATACTAATAAAGCAGAAATTTCTTTTTTATTCTTTATTTAAGGTTCAACGTCGCATCTACGACTAAGTCATTAGCGACGAACATCTATGGTGCTTTTAGATTTTTGTGGAGGTTGTTGATTTCTTTAGCCCTTCACTATATAGTAAAGTTATTTTTCTGAAAATGTTGTTTGAATTTGGTTTAGTATATCTAGAGGAAGGTTTAATGAAAATGATCTAATTTGTCCGACCACGTCCAATTAGGTCCATTAAAAGATATACGTTGCAAATTTTAAGAAAGTATATATACATTTTATGCATTTCATTAAATATTAATTTACAGTGTTAATTGTTATCCCAAAGGACTGTTTCTCATTTGCACAAAAGGGGCAGGAGAAATATTAAATAGGGTAATCAGGACACCTCGACGAGAAGAAGCAATTTTTGTCTGAAAAATACTGCATCCAAAATGTCCGTCTTTGTGAATTTATATTAACTATAGTGTTTATGGATAAACATTAATTTTTTCAGCTTCGATATTGATAGACATTTAGGAAGCAGTAGAAATTTATTAAAAATCGATATAAGAAGGTTTGTTTTTAGTTGGTAGATCGGAAACAGTGAAAAAGAGGCAAAGGGCATCTCGTTGTCAATCAAAGGCGCCGGCGTCTTCCATTTTCCCGTTCGGTTTTGGTTTCCGACGGGAAAAAAAGGCGCGGCGTGCTCGAACACCGAAGAGACACACGGTGTTCACGCGTGTGCGGGCCGCGCTCGGATGACGTATGGAATGCATAGGGTAATCTTTTTTCCGAAGTGTTTTAGCACGTCGGGGACACCACTTTTTCCCCGGTCGTAATCTATAGGCGCACTTAATACAGCTGCTCGTCCGAGTAACCTCTCCCGCGCCCTTTTTCCTCTTGCCGAGGAACGTCCTCGCGCTTCCTTCGACGCCTCTCTCGCGAGAAGAGAGAGAGAGAGAAAGAGAGAAATAGAAGGAGAGAAAAGAGAGTCCGTCGGCTTCCACTTAGCGGAACCGTACAATATATCAAGCGCGGTTGCTTTTACCCTGTGAATTGTAGAGTCGCGTTTCGCGTGCGCCCATAGACGGCCACGTGCACACTAACACAAACACCGTTGGACCCTGCGCGATCGTGCTCGTGTTCCTGCTTTTGTTGCTGGCGAAGAAGCTGCTTCCTTCCACACGAGGGAGAAATAATAGAAGGGTGATGGGACTGCCGATTTGATTACGCGTTTCCTCAGCTGACCGATATCAGGGCACCTCAGGCTTTACAGTGGCTAAATTGTGTACGGAGCGACATTGTGTAACGTAATCTATTGTATATGTATACAGTGGAACGTCGGTATACGTCTGCTGCGGGGTACGTTCAACTCGGAATACGTCCTGTTTGGACGTGACAAATTTTGCACGGTATACGACATCAATTATTTTTGTTTTCTTAACCCTGCATTGTATGATTTTTTTCATTCGCATGAAAAAATTGAAAGAAGCTCGGTGTTTACGTTTTATTTAACGGATAAATATTTTTAAAAATTAACCCTTCGCTGCATATGGTACCATATCTGATACAGTTAACAAATCTGGTGTATAGTAAACTAAGAATGTGTTTTCTTACCATGTATATTTATTTTTATGTTTCTGAAAATGTTTTAATTTTTCTTTAAATATTTTTCCCTTAAATAAAGCACAAAAGCTGACCTTCTTTTTTCTTCTCAATTACAAAACTCATGCAGTGAAGGGTTAAAACAACATTTTTATAAAAATAAACATAAATGAACATAGTGAGCACCAAGTAGAAATTAAATATGATTTTAATAGAGGAAAAATCGTACATTGACATCTTGAATATTTGAAATTTTCGAACAACTTGGATTTCATCTAGCTGAATTTTGCTATAAATGCATAAGGATCCGCAGTCTAATGATCATCATCGTTCTAGTACAAAGGGCAACTAGTTTAGCGTTGCCTCCAATCCGACCGATCCAATTATTCTGTGAAAGTAGAATCGTTCGCGGAGCATTCCATAGAAAGAAAAATCGAGGACAAATGAGGAGCGGCTGTCAGCTCGTTCCTGAAGAGAGAGAGAATCCCCCCTTCGAACGGGGGCAATTTGGTTACCTGACGGCCGGACTATTCCAGGTCGGGTGTCGATCGATGTTCATCCACGTAAAAGGGTGGGTGGTGGAACGAGGGAGCGGATGGTTAAAGGATAGTGGCGGCGGTCGGGGTTGTAATAAGCGTAATGGATATAGCGGGCCTGCACGCATGCCCCCGTCTCTCGCGACGAGCGGAGCGCGGCGTGTTCACGCAGCAAAGGGTTGCTTCGTATAATCGTGAGAACGCCTACCACCCCCGACCTTCCCCCGTGTCCCTCCTCCCGTGTCTCCCTCTCCAGTTTATTTCTTTCGCTGTCCAGCGACGGCGTTACTTTCATTATGCCTCCCGTTTTATTTCGATCTAGTGATACATGGCAAACAAAAAAAAAAAACGAAACGAGAGAGAGAGACGCGCGCACGCGTGCGTCGTGTATATTCTGTTTTCGGACGGATTTATCGTCTCACGTGGTTACCGGCACGCTGAGGAAGATCATGATTTAGGACTAGGTTGCAGTCGGAAAAATATTTTCATTAAAGGACTGCACATTCTTGAAAGCTTGAAAAATAACAGGTACTCTATAATATTTTTTTTATATTCGCATCTGACGTGCGGGCGTGGACATTACACAGGGTGAGGCACTAATTATTGCCACCTACAATAACTTCGAAATTGTATTTCGACGTTGTTATTATACGGCAGTTAATGGTTCGCTGATTGTAATAGTTTTCAAGAAGTTCAATTTTTGGAGATGATTTATTAATATAATTAATATAATCGATCTACCAGGCTCTTACGTATTACTATTACATATCAAAGAAATCCTTGATTTTACTTTACGTCAATGAATTCACAGATTGTTGATCCTATTAAATTTCATGCAGCTTTTTAAGCACATTTTATTAACCCTTTGAGTATAGATTTATTCGGGTACGGATTTATTTGAAGATTTTTTGCGTGTAGAATGAATTTAAGTTTTTGATGTATGGATCAATGTGAAGATAATAGATTTTGTGTAAGATTTAATTTATTATAGTGATATTATTTACATAGTTTTAAACGAGATTTCTATTACAAAATAAAACTAAATTTATCAAAGAAAGGATTAGTTTTTTCACAGATTTTAATGTTTTTCAATGTGCGAAAGGAGACTGAAGTATAAATGTCAGAACACTATTTAGCCTACTCGCCGATTATAGAAAAATTATAAAAAAAGGCTAACCGAGAAGGAGAAGAAGAAGTTAAAGGAAACGAACGGCTTTGGTTTCACTTTGGAGAAATTTCTTAGTCGTTGTAATCTAATCTGAGCGACCAGGGAACAGTTTCAAGCCTCTCTGAATTTTAAAACATTCGCCAGAGTTCTTTCGTATGGGGACACGCATCCTGGTTTTCTCGATGAGCTAACAAGAAGTGGAGGAGCCTAGGATTGGCCGCCCTTAACTTTACACACTTCAGGTTTGCGGCGGTTTCCGGTGAAAAGTTCAAGTTGGCTAACTCGATGTACCGGTCCGCTGGGTCACCGGAAGCTTTTATTGTTTTACAAGTTTAGCGCGGCGGGGCTGAGCGAACCGGCCAATGATTCGATTGCCAGCGAAGACGGTGACTTCTTCCTCGAAGACGTCTCGGTTAGTTGTCCCCGGTTATCAGGAATGACCACTTTGTCATTCGATCAAGCGCTCGTAAAGACTCGGCCAAATGGTCCTAAGACTGATGCCCTTGAAATCCAGTTTTGTAGCGAATAAAATTTTATATTCGCGGCCGCCGCGGAAATCAAGTTGACGTGGAATGTTCGCTCGAAGAGTCCCGTAAAGAAATCACTGCCTGGGAAACGGATATTTCTAACAGATTCCTTCAAGTGTACGGACGCGACGTTCCAATAAAGGACCCCGCACTAAACAACGTGAAATGGGCCCTCGGCGAAAATGGAGAAATTCGAAATATATTGTACCTTTTAAGTCACTGAACAAAATGTGTGTCAAGCAAAATGTCAAATTAATTTTTCAAAAATACCACGTTTTTAAAAACGGACTAAAAAGTATAAAATATTTTTTCCTAGTCGCATACTGATTCCTAACCTCCTACAGACAGTGGTGAAAATTTGTGATTGTGAATTTTTTGAATTGCTATAGAAGTACTTGTAAGATTTAAAACGAAAAACGTGCGGCGCACGAAATAGATAATTGATGCATCTTACGCGCCACGTTATCGGCACTTCTTTTTTTAGATCAGAGGAAGAAATGCATTTACGCACTATCCCCGCTTCTCTCTAGTTCCTTAAAAGGCGGTTGAGGGGGAGGAGTGTGGGTATCTGCTCCGCCTGCGATGACGTGCGGCGGATATGGGACTAAACTCCCTGCCCATACCCACTAAAAACAACCTCTGATCAGGGGCCAATCTTAGTCCCTTTCTGGCTTATTAGAGTGCCGAAGATGAAACGCATGTGACCCGTTTCTCACATACAACAATGCGTTCCCTCTTCGGACCTCTGCCACTCATTTTCTTTGCTCGGAAAAGTATCGGCACCCCTGAAAATACTCCATGTGCCATCTAATACCGTGGTGCCCAAGGTGGTTCGGAACCCACCTTAACCCTCATACGTTTCTCAGGGTGAAATTCACCCGCTTACCTGTTTCACATATTGTAAAACGATCGATTTCTTTTTGTTCGAGTTGCAAAATGTATTTCTTTGAAACTTCACGCTGTAATTAAAGCATAATTCTTAGATTTGAAATGTAAAGTAAGAAGGGGTGAAATAATATTCTAGGATCTTTTATGCAACTAAGCCTGAGGAGCGTATGAGGGTTAATCAACCGTAGGTCCCGTCGCGAGATAACCTCGGCAAACAATCGAAAGCAACGTAAAATAAATTATTCCTTGACTACATGATTTTTTTTAATCGTGATGAAAAAATTGATAGAAGGTCAAGTTTTTGTGTTTTATTTAAGGAAAAAATATCTAAAAAAAATTAAAACAACATTTTCAGAAAAAATAAACATAATTTAGAATAAATCTTTGAATGTTATTGGCGCGCTGGTACGAAAACTTTCTATTGAGCACTATCATGCTTTTGATTTTGAAGCAAATTTACAACTTTAGGATTCTGTTGGAATCGATTCATATGATTAAACATCAGAGCGTAAATTTAAGGTATGAAACACCTTTGGTACATGAACATTACGCCACATTACTGAGCCAGTAATGTATTATGATGAATCGTTTTTTCCAATACATAATTCCTATAGCTAATTATCAAAAGTAAATAGAATGTCAATATATTATCTTTTTTACCAACAATTTTTGCTGGTATATTAACAACATTAGGATGTTGGATCTTTAGTCATGTTTCAAATTTTAGTGCCATTTATTGATTGGCCAATACGGAGATCGATGTTCTTTGATTCTTAGTCGTTTCAAATGGTCACGTTTGCTCAGTCCACATGTCACCGGCATGGAACCAACATGCGTTCCACAAACTGTAAAGAATTTAATTTAATAACCATTTTGTATTAAGCAAGGGAGTATTCACACAAAGTTTATTTTTATTCTTGTTTCTTTTTCTACTTTTTGTGTTTTCTAATTTTGCAAAATAGCTTAATTAACGTCATGAATGATCGTACCAGCGCGCCAATAATATTCAAAGATTTATCAATAATTGTCGATCGAAATAAAGGAAAACCGTTATAATTTAGAATAATTAATTTGGTTTTCGATCGACTTTTATCTAAGATAAAAAAAAGATAGTATAAATATTTATTTGCGGCGCGTTGGTTCGATCATTTATAACAATGGAAAAGAAATTTAGAATAGTTTAGAATAGTAAGAAAACACATTCTTAGTTTACTATGTACTCCGGATTTGTTAACTGTATCGGATACACTATGCAGCGAAGGTTAAAAAAAATCTTAAAGAATCACCACACTATGAATAAATAAATTTCTATGGAACACCCGCGCGCACCTATCACTAACCATGCCGGCTAAAACGGTAGCAGCTATCGGGTTAGATTTCAGCACCCTAGTCAGTCCCGGCGCGCGACATCAGCGTTTCGCAGCACGTCCCGCAACCAAGCATCGTGATCGATTCCCTGGCGCTTTTCGTTTGTCCCGCGGAGGAAATAAAGCAGGAGGCGTGTTTAGTGTTTCCGTTTCTATGGACGCTTGACCTATTGTCTCAGAGGTTTAATTTTTGGCCCCTGCTCGGCACGGGTCTCCGTCTCCTCCCTGAAACATGCGTCTCCCTCTGGTTTCGGTTCCTCCCACGTCATCGGGAGCCGACTGACGGCGTATTCAGTCCCTGTACGCGACAATACGTCGTCCTCGTCGCGGGACGAGGCGATACACAATGCGACAGCAATCAGGAGTCGCGCCCCTGTCAGCGGGATCCTTCTGTCTCGTTTCCGCAGCTATGTTTCGCTGCCGTTTTGTCTCTCTCGTTCTCTCTCTCTGTCTCCCTTACTCTCCGCTCGATGCCCACCTTTTTTCCTTTATTTTTTTTCATTCAGAGACCATGGAACACGTTGCTCAATGGGACAGACAGGGGGCAGATAAGAACGATTCTCTCTTTCTCCCGGCTCGCGCAGCAGGAGCCAGTGATTTCACGAGTCAATGCCGGGATAAGAGATTGCTCGAGGAGACCGGACGATAGATGGATGATGAGAAATATTTGGAAATCAAGGAGACATCTCATGCTCGATTCGGACGGTGCAACGAGGCACGGACACCGACGCGACGACTGTCCCACTCTACCATTCGAATTTTCGTTCTCTTACATTTCTCGGTTTTGTTCTCGGTATTTTAGGGAATTGAACCACGCCGGAACCTGAAATTTTGGCTACGATTTTAAGGGGGTAACGTACCCCCTGATTCTAGGGTATGTATCAGTGTTTCCAACCTCTGGGCTAGAATCTAAAAGTGGTTTCTCGATATTATATACATATATACATATAGACCAAATAATTAAATGGATAAATATATGGACTGATAAATAAATGTTTTGAAGATAGATAACGAATATATCTATCTTCACAATACAAGAGATCCCAGAACATGAGACGAATATTCAGATAATATACACTCATGAGATTGGAGAAAAGCTAGTAGGACATTGGATTTGCACAAGATCTGATAGTAACGACAATGTACACATTTATGATAATTTTAATGCTAATGATAATTGAATGCCCTTTATCAATATAATAAGAAATATATATTTCACAGAGTACAAGAGTTTGATAGTGGAGCATTTGCAATTTATATTGCAACATTATTATGTTATAACAAGGAACCAAAATCGAGCAACGATGTTGGTTTAATGCGACGCTATATAGCAAACATTTTGATAAGTAATAGTTAGGGAACTATTGAATTTCCCTAAAAACGTATAATCTTCTTAAAGTGCACGCTTGATAATGATGATAATATACTGCAACTAACGAATCGGGATGTTCTTTGTTTTTATCTTTTTTTACACCCTGACACGAAACGTTAATTTTGTGTTGGGCACGAAACACTTCCGATCCAGAGTGAAAGGCGTGAATCTCACCAAAACAAAGACTGGCGACGGAAGGAAAACCTTTAACGAAAATACAGGGCATTCTCCTGCGGAGGAGGACAAAAATACGGGATAGAACGGTTCGGGAGCTAAACGAAGATTTTACGGAACTGTTGTAGCGGGGAATTGGGGTTGGGGGCGTGTTTGCCCACCCCGATGGACGGATGGACGCTTTGCTTACGCAGAGAACGACGCACTGGGTAAACAACGATTGGGTTTCCACTTCGACCTTGTCTTTCTTCGGCGGACCCACACGGCATAGGTCCTGTATCCGGTTCGCCGAAGAAAGGGTGTCCTTTGCAGTTACCAAAACCGATCCAATTTCGAGGGGAGGTCGGAAAGGTAGAATCGACAGAGCCAACCTCTCCCCTCGAGTTTCCACGTTCGCTTGTTTTTCCATGGGAAATTGTTCGGTTGCTATTTTGACATCTCTGCACACGAACAGCTCGGCGGAACGGTGTGACAAGAATTATAATACAGCCCGCGACAACATTATAAGACATCACTTGAAACGAAATAATTATGGATTATATGAAAGAAATAGATAATAACACTCTGCCTGAAAGACGATGACATTCTTTCAACTAATACATAATTATTTCGTTTTAAGTGATGTCTTATAGTATTGTCGCGAACTGTACATCTTACATTAGAATCGTCGATCATTTACAATGCTTTTTTTATTTTTGTAACCTCGTAAAATATAATTTCTTGAACCTTGACCCTTCACTGCACGACTTCTTTCATCGGGATGAAAATATTAAAAGAAGGTCAGTTTTGTGTTTTATTTAAGGGGAAAATATCTAAAAACAAATTAAAACAACATTTTCAGAAAAATGAACATAATTTCGAATAATAAGAAAACACATTCTTAGTTTACTATATACCAGATTTGTTGACTGTATCAGATATGATACATAATGTAGCGAAGGGTTAATTATGAAAAATCAGGTCGTCTGGTAAAATTATAAAAGAGTTATTCTATTTTAAAAGGTGTACGAACACTTTGTACACCCACTGTATAATAGATAAAGGTGCTAGTCGAAATGCGTGAAACTCAAAATAGACAGCTACATAGTTATCGATTAAGCGATTGCCGGAGTACAGGAAGTGAACCTCCTCTTCCCTTAAATCGAGGCATCGGATATGTAGCTGAAGAAGTCTCTATAATGGAGATGGAACGTCGAAGGACGAGATCGCGAAGAGCGAGGGGTGATTTCGAGCTGCGACGAGGGTGAAGAGAGGAGGAGAGCGAACACTCCGTTAGAAATTAACGCAAGGGTGACACAGGCTGCCTTTCCCATTGTCCTTCCGCCTACCCCCTTCGAATGGGACGTCTGGTGAAAAAATTCAGATGTGAAATTTTCATTTCCGTCCCGAACCACCGACTCGGAAGAAATACTTCCTGCGCGTGGGGGTGGGTTCTCGAAACGCGAAGCCCTTTGCGCTTGAGACGTTCCTTTGTTGCTCGGCTACCACCATTCGCACACCTGATTGCCCCACAATGATAATTCACTTTTTAATGGCGTACTATCAGGTCAACCCGTAAGTAACGGATTCCTCCTTCAGTCACTGTGTGAATTATTCACACTTACGTTTCTTTCGGATTATTAACACTTTACCTATTGGAAGACTGCCAATACGATTTTCAATAATTGTACTCTACCAAACGAAAGCATAGAAATCTAGGTGCACGGTAGTGCACCAGCCAAGTTCTCGTACTGCCTTCTTTTACACGAAACAACTTAGCCGTTTTTTGGAGGCTTGTAACTTGGAACTGAAGACAGATGGAGAGATGTAATTTCGTACACTTGTTAAATGTTACCTTGTCTCAATATTGTCAAAACATTAATCTTCCAACATTAATAGGTTCCAAGATATAGGACCTCAAAAATCGCTAAATTTTTCACTGACTAACTGACTGACGAATTATCAAAACCTTTTGGGGCTGTTCTTCCGTTTATGGTCCACCTCAGAATTCGATGAAATTTTGAAAATAACGATTGCCAGAAGTTTTTTTAACTTTTGGGTTCTTCAATCAGATAAAGGCGAGCAATCAATTTAGTTCTGAAAATTCAACATCCCTTTTACGTAAATGTCAGGAAATGAATTTTAGTCTGAAAATGGAAACAACTAGGATTACACGTACCATTCGGTTACTGTCAAATAGAAGGAAATGTGATTACGCTTAATGAAAATGTGCATCACTTTGCTGAATGAGAAGGAGAACGTATTAGGCGACGAAGTTATTTTAAATCGTAATAAAGCGAATCACTGAGCCGAACGAATAGCCCCTATCGAGCAGAAATTCGTGGCGGTGCCTCATTGTAGATCATTCAGTGGAATGGGAGCGAGGAGAGTGAAAAAATTCAGATGTGACCTGTTCGGCGTCGTCGTGGTCCACTGACTCGGAAGAAATACTTCCTGGACGGGGCGAGAGGTGAAAGAAGGGTCACGAGCACCCTCATGTTTTTTCCCTTCCCCGGCAATTTTATGGCGAAAATATTACATGCATGGATCATTCATTGCTGATGAATATTTCTTCGTATTTCTTCATTTAATATGTGCCAGTAATACAACGATTGAAAGACCAATATATTCGAAATAAGTTTTTACTTCTTCAGTTTATTTCCACACACTGTTCTATCATAAAAATTATATGAACCTATTATTATTTCGGCTACGGAAGTCGTTTTTATTTAAATTAATACACTCACATAGGACAGATATATTTATTATATTCGACAGATATATTTATTAATATTACATGCATGGATCATTCATTGCTGATGAATATTTCTTCGTATTTCCTCATTTAATATGTGCCAGTAATACAACGATTGAAAGACTAATATATTCGAAACAGGCTTTTACTTCTTCAGTTTATTTCCACACACTGTTCTATCATAAAAATTATATGAACCTATTATTATTTCGGCTACTGAAGTCGTTTTTATATAAATTAATACACTCACATAGGACAGATATATTTATTACATTCGACAGATATATTTGTTAATATTAAATGCATGGATCATTCATTGCTGATGAATATTTCTTCGTATTTCCTCATTTAATATGTGCCAGTAATACTACGATTGAAAGACTAATATATTCGAAACAGGCTTTTACTTCTTCAGTTTACTTCCACACACTGTTCTATCATAAAAATTATATGAACCTATTATTATTTCGGCTACTGAAGTCGTTTTTATTTAAATTAATACACCCACATAGGACAGATATATGTATTAACTGTATAGGCCAATGGAGAAAGAGAGAGAAAGAGTCGACGGGGCTGCCAAAACCATAACACCTCTCACCTTGCCTTTCTGACTCTTCGGGCACAGGTGATTGCCGAAAAATCAGTTGCTGTCTAAACGTTACCGTACGCATTCCCGTTTCACGTGAGTGGTTAAACAGGCCATTGCGCTTCTCTGGTCGTCTATATTTTCTTTGCTAAAACAGTTGCCGAAAACTGCCGCTTCTGAAAGGGTCTCTGCGCTTCTCAGACTTTCTAGTTTTCAACTTATACTGGACTCTAGCTTCTCTAGTTTCTTTTACTCTCTATTTTCTTGTAGTTCTAAGCTAGTTCTAAGTGGTGACAGTTTCTTGCGATTTAGGTTTTTCAATAAAGTGGGCATTGGATTATTGCCGTTTGAAATTTAATTTAAAGTGCTGGTGCTATTATTTTACTAACTCCTTCCACGACCTATTACTTTACAATGAAATATTTTTCAAAAAAAGCAAGACTTTCGGTGAAAAATTGATTCTTTTAACCATTACAAGCTTCTCAGAAATGTCAGATGTCTAAGGCATCTCGAAGATCCTAGAATAATATCTCATCCAGAGATATAAAAAAAAGATATGTCTCGCAACACAAAGAAAGGGTATGTGAAACAAGAAAATGGTTGAAGTTTCACCCTGAGGTACTTAGAAGGGTTAATATAAACTTGTCAACGCATGGAAGTGGTTCTAATAATTAGATCACCTTCTGTACCTCTGGAAATCAGATAAATAATTTGGACAAAGTAGTTTCGAATGAAGGTAGAACAGCTCAGTCGCACAGTTACCACTCGGCTCACAAATCATCCTGACACCCTTTCAGCGAAGCGAGAATCACGGCAACCGCTATCATTTCTAATCACAAATAATGGGGTAGGTATGGGTTAAAGCCACTCGAGATCGGTTGATTGGTGTTCTCGTTCTACGGATCCCGCGTCGAATTCATTCTCTCGTTGCGCTGTCTCTGGTAGAATGTCTGTCATCCCGCTTGCGCAGATACCCCTAAATAGCAATCCCCATGGAGACAATCAATCAGCTGATCAGTGGACCTTGACTGTGTCCACATTGCGCTTTCTGCACTCTTTGCCACCCTCTCTCTCTCTCCCGCTCACTTCGTCGTCCTGCTGCTCCCAATAATGGGCGTGAAGGGTCCTATCTCTCATTCAATTTCTCTCTGTCTTTTTCACCACGTTAGAACGTAACGCGCCAGGTCGACGAATAGATGTCATAGACACCGTGAGGGGCGCGACTGTATGATATAAAATGACACGTTGCTGCCATGAATGCATGGGCGCATCTGCGATTTTCGACGGTCCATCGGGTCATTGATTCGTTCTTCCTCTGCTGCTTCCAACACCAGGAACAAATGCAGGTAAGCAAATTGGCGCATTTGTTCCGCTGCGTGGTTCCTGCTATTAGGCCGCGTGGTGTCTTGAAATTTATGCGGTTCTCCAAATTAAGTCATTTATAATTCATTTCAATGTGGTCGAATTAACAGCGAGATCATTAGTGACCACATGGTTTACAATCGAATATATAAAATCCCACGAAATTTCATATGATTTTTACCTATTGTAATTCTATAAAGGCTGGTACCATTGAAAATACAATTTTATTTATTCCCACATTCTTAAGATTTAAAAACAAAATGGTAGAATATAAAATCCCACAGAGTTTTACACGATTTTTATCTATTGCAAATCTATAAAGGCTGGTACCATTGAAGATACAATTTTATTTGTTTCCGTTTTGTTGAAATTTAAAAAAAAAATGGTAGAATATAAAATTCCACAGAGTTTTACACGATTTTTATCTATTGCAAATCTATAAAGGCTGGTACCATTGAAGATACAATATTATTTATTCCCACATTCTTAAAATTTAAAAACAAAATGGTAGAATATAAAATCCCACAGAGTTTTACACGATTTTTATCTATTGCAAATCTATAAAGGCTGGTACCATTGAAGATACAATTTTATTTGTTTCCGTTTGGTTGAAATTTAAAAAAAAATGGTAGAATATAAAATCCCACAGAGTTTTATACGATTTTTATCTATTGCAAATCTATAAAGGCTGTTACCATTAAAAATACAACTTTATTTGTTGCTGCTTCCTTGAGATTTCCCTGCAAAAATTAAAAATTGCATAAACATCCGCAGTATAGTACTGAGGTTTCAAATAAAACTAGTCTCCTTCGTACAGTGACTTAAACTTCTCAAACAAAGCAGAAAGTTACCAATTAGCCATGTGATAAGCTTCCATGAATCACTGTTACCCCATCCTTCGAATTACAAACATAAAATCCACTCCCTTGAGAGACGGGTTTAGGTAGGTTTGTCTATAAACTCATCTTTGCATGGAGAGAGAGAGTCACTCTCTTTCTCTCTCTCTATCATTCTCGAACTGGTTTTAAGATCCTCGCCAACAGTGTCACGTGACTGGCAATCAATCCGACGGCAACGAAGCGAATCAATCAGCGAAAAGGAGAGCTCGGTACAAGCGGAAGCCAAACAAATCCGGTCAGCGGTTCTCGCGAATCGAGTCTCTTCTCTACACTCGTCTGCTCCTATCATAAATATTGACCGCGGTTCTACGCCTATCCTCCGAGGCATACACTCGTGAACGACCAGAGCCAGGATCCACCCTTGGATTTCGGTCATAAATATTGATCAGGAATAGCGTGCACTCCTTACGGCACGGGAGCACGGCCGCGTATCCGGAGCTGGCTCGGTCAATAATGTCCCACGGGGATGCGAGCGGTGTGTTTGCCGTCGATGATTGCGGTTAATTACAACACTGCCCGTCTGTTTGTATGTCAACCCTGTGTAACGCGTGCAATCTAACGATCCCCCGTGGGAGGGGGCGGCCGACGCGCCACGAGTTTGCAAGGAGTCGCTTCTTCACGCAGAGTTAACCGTGGATAATAAGTCACCCGGTGATAATACATTGTTCGCGGTTCTTTTGTGAATTTACGATCAGCTGGTCCGCGACCGTTCACCTACCGTCCGGAAGCTGTCGAACACTTTTGCTGCGAGCTAATCGGAAACTCTTCTTATGTATTTATTAAATTGATGTATAATGTATAAATGTATAAAATATTTAAAAGAATTAAATTAAACAATAATTAAAATAAAATGTATAAATTAAATATATATATATATATATATATATTTAACATTAAACCTACCGAGCTCTAAAAGTAACCGATACCTGCTGCCTTATAAAAATAACAAGATTCAATTTATTTGAACTTTGTGCGGTTCTTATTATAATATCTCCGCTATGAAATATATTTATTTAATCATTAATTAATAAAACCACGAAAGCATCTTTATAATTCCAATTATTTGTGTGAAATAAAAAATTTTGAGCAGATCGTGTCCTTTAGTGTTAGTGTTAATCATCTTCTGTAGTGTTAAGAGGACCTTATACTTTCTCGGTCGAAAATTTGAATAATTTCTATGAGACTGATAAGGTAATGAAAAAACATTTCTTGATGCCGTAATTTTTCTGACATATACCTTAAGTCTTCAAATACAAGAATTTATATGAATATTGTCGGCATTGTTTGTATTAGTTTAACAACATTCATGGAACACATTCCGAAAGAAACTTTTGAGACAACCTTATAATAGAATCTCTAAATTTGTCTGGTATTTTTACTGTTTTAAATCACATCTACTAATTTTTGCTGTAAATGCATAAAATCCGCTGTCTATATAAATTAAGAACTAAAACCGCAATTATTTTTGTACCTTCCTGATACAATTAGACTATGGATTTTATGCGCTTAGCCTTAGATTGAATACGTGCACTTTTACACAGTAGAACGATTTATTTTGATCTTGTTACAAAATTGTAAAAGAAAGGACGAAATGTCTATCTGGTTCAGTTGCTCGTAATGTATTTTTGGTACGACGGCACTTAATGTTGCGCTACCGACGACATTTTTAGAGAAGACTCTCATAGTGGCAAGCAGATGCGGAACACGCTCGTGCATTTTTCATCTTTCTAATGCAATACGGTTTAAGAATATACCTTTGAATATTTAAGTGTTCTAAGAATTGTAGAAAGATTGTTGTACACTTTTATCTTGAGTTACTATAAACTGCCGAAGATAATGGTAAGTGAAAAACTAACGGTATTTCTATCGCTATCAATAATTTGCAGAAGGTAAATTAAAACATTATTCTTCCATTTTGCATTAAATATGTACATGCATACTTAACATTCATTGAAGATTTAGGTACATTACAGTGTTTGCAGACATAGACAAAAGTAGAAAGTGGAGAAAACAATTATAGTGAAAATTGTAAGACAAAAAATTATTACAGTTGTTATTATACGTATAATATGTATATACATATACATATAATATTTTGAATATTGAATATTCACAATACAGTGAATATGTAGAATAAATAGATGTTCGAAGCCATAACCAATACATATGATATATACATTATTATATACAGGGTGTCTCGAATTTAAATGGCAAAACTTCAGGAGCGTGTAGGGAACCGAGAAATTAAGACAAAAAGTCTTTTAGAGATTAGCTCGTTTGTGTTTCGTTTTGGAGAAAGTCACAGAAAAAGAAACAAAACAAGTTTTTCTTTTTCTACTTATTTATTTACGTTTTATTCGCGTTATCATCTATTTAATGTACTTAATGAAACCCATGGATTTCTTCGTATGGGGAACCTTGAAGCAGAAAGTTTGTTCGGTGCCAATCAATTCAAGAGAGCAGAACAATGTTTAGCTTGAATTTATCAAGTCAGTGCTAGATGTAATGTTGCAAGAAGGAAACATTTTGAACAATATCTACATTGAAAAGATGATAACGCAAATAAAATGTACATAAATGAGTACAAAAATGAAAACTTGTTTTGTTCTTTTTTTTGAAATTTTCTCCAAAACGAAGCATAAACGAGTAAATCTCTAAAAGACTACTTGTAAGTAAGTATGATATAAATATGCATGTCGTATAACTGAATGTGAGTGTACATATATGTTTAAATGTTATATATGTTTTTATTGATTTACATGTCTCGTTAATATTTTGTTAAACGAATGTTTTACGTTACGATTTTGTCAGAATAAAAACGACAGTCTTCTGCGAGCGATTGACGAAACATCACGTCGTCTCTAGTATTAATTCCGTGTCAAATCCTTATACCATTTAAATTCGGGACACCCTGTATATTAGATTCGAACTATAGACAGCAAACTCTATTCTATACGAAAAAGTAAAATCTCCGATGCTGCATCGCTTGCCAGCTCAGATCTCCGGCAACCTTCAACTTTCCCTTTTCCCAGTTTAGGCCTCTCTCGTGCACCCATACATCTTCTTTAATGCGTTCACTTTCGATACCCTTTTGTTGCTAAACTAGTAAATGTTTTATATACCGGCGGACCCTTTCCCTGGCTCCTTGTACCCTCCCATATGTACTCGCAAGACGACACAGATATGCTTTTAGCGGGAGCCGGGGGTGGAATGGTGCGTTTCCGAGCGCACGCGTCTTCCGGCTTTGACTATGTGCGTGCACGAGCACCGACGCCACCGACGCCACCGACGCCACGGACGCGACGCACACCGAGAGATCGCGACTCGCATTAAGGCGACAACGCGACCAGCTCCTGCTCCACGCCGAGGGAGACCAGAGACCGCCAAGAAGGGAAAGTCTCGGTGTTGCTGTTGCTGGCCATATAGGGGTTGCTACTCTACTTGCACCGCGTCGGCTAGTATGTACCACGATACCTGAAAAACTACTCGATCCCCTGCTGATTTCGAGGGAATGATCGCTGACTGCTATTTAATGTCCCGGTGAATCAACCTCGAGATGACGGAAAGGGGTTCGGATATTTCACACCACTTGTGAATTTATCAGAAAAATGCGTAGATGTAATGACAAATAGTATACGCGTCAGAAGAAGTTAGGAATACTGGTATACAATTATCTTCAACCCACTAAACATATTAAATGTGCGATCTCCTTTGCGCGCCTGGACGCAGCGTCCTGCGATCCATAATCGAATAGTCGTAGATCTCTGCTGTGCTACAGGATGCACATGTTTGCAATTGTTTCTCAATTCTACGTAGACAAAATTCAAATTTTTGTGTTCCCTTGTAGTAATAACGCATTATTTCTCAGATATCATCACAAGTGTAGAAAAACTACATGAACTTAAAATAATTGAATTATTTCTTTAAAATGGAAAAATAAAACAATTAATTGTAACGTTTATGAAAATAACATAAATTAAATATTTTACAGTTTTTGTTTAAATACGCGAATAAACGATACACAAAATGGAATAAAAATACAAAAGTATAATACAAAATTACAAAATTATAATAAGGAATGTGCATGACAAAGGTGCATATTTTAAATTATTATAAATTGTAATTGTCATATGTAATCTCGCATCTTTTTTAAGGTGATTTCAGTAAAATTTTTGCCTCTGCTCCTAATTCTTTAGAAGATTTTTTAGTAATTTTCCTCTTACTATTTGTAATTTTTGTATGCAAAATTTTTGTTTGCTGAATCATTAACAGCTTCGATGTTGAAAATGTTTAGAATCTGCCCTATTATTCCATCAACTTTGGATTTAGTATCTTTAGAATTTGTTGAACACCAGTATGTCTTTCCTTGTTTTTCACTTGCGAAGATGAGCGAAACAGCAATAAAAGTATATGTGCTTTTTCCGCTATTTTTCTATACGATATGTGTTTGAGTTAAGATATATACAGGGTGTCCCAAAATTCGTGTAACTCCTGGAAATGGAAGATTCCTTGGGTCATTTGAAGGGACATTTTCCTGTACAAAAATGGTGTCCGCGTCTTTGTTTAGGAGTTATTAACGAAAAACACGAACCAAACAGAACGCGGCTATAGCGAACTGAATCCGACTCGGCGACAGGTTCCTCTAAGCGTGGCGGCGCCATTGGCCGAGCCAGAATCAATCGCTGTGATTGGTCCGTGTTTTTCGTTAATAACTCCTAATCAAAGCCGAGAACGCCATTTTTGTAAAAGAAAATGTCCCCTCAAATGACCCAAGGAACCTCCCATTTCCAGGAGTTACACGAATTTTGGGACACCCTGTATATATCGTGTACACAATATAGTTTGTCATCAGTTATGCTCCTAACTATATATGTGTATGTATACCGTGTATGAAAATATAAAATTAGATTTCCACTTGCATGAAATAATTGAATGAACGTCGGTAATCCAAGTTCGAATTTCAAGGTGATCAGCTGTTGGTGTCTGAACAGGTCCCACAAAGAGTTCGCTGGTCGGGTCGCATGTTAAGATGAAAAGCCGATCGCGTTGCAATCGAGTGCAAAGTGCAACATGTCCCAGATGGAAATCGCAGCTAAGGGTGTATTGTGGGGCACCTGTATCCGAGCAACGCAGTCGCTAGGGGCATACAGTACTCCTAAAGGATCGTGATTAAACCTCTCTGACCCCTGGTCCCCTACGTTTCGTCGTCCCATCGGCAAGTATCATAGGGTCTGGGTCTCCGATCCGACATTTGGTGTCATTGTCGTGAGGCGGCACAAGGGTGCAACGCGGTGCAACTGCTCTAATGCTGATTTAATCAGAATCCTAGGTTCCTCCCTCAGGTCTGGCATCGATTTATAGCGGGGCTATACTTGTAATCTTACTTGTTTCTGTCTTCGACCACCCCTTCAGTTTCTCGCTCCCTTCATTCAATCCCTTTTTTTACTCTTCCCAGCATAAGTAACCATTTTTTTTAGCAAATTCAAAATGAAAACACGAATAATTGATTCGTACCTCGAACTGTTTATTGTACAAGTGGTGCAAACCAATTAATTATGACTTGATCTAGTAAGCGTATTATAGGGCCCCGAATTTCAAAGAAATTTATTTAATGTGTAACGATATGTAATTTTTCATTACTTTTATTTTTTGTTGATAAGCTTAGGGGAATTTTCTTGTAATTTTTATTTCTACCTTGAGTTTGTTTCTTTCAATATTTCAATTATAAAAAATAACATATTCAAAGAACAGACTTTGCATAATTTGTATGTGTAAGGCCGTCTCCGTAAAAATGCTCGTGTGCGTTTTCGAGGGATGCATGCGTCTGCAGGGGATGCGTTTGGACCATATGGCTGGCATACACGCCGATTATTGCATTAGCTGTGTAGGTCACAGAATAATAATCAGTAGGGACGCTGATGCATTTACCAATCATCGACGATACATCGCTGAACGTAGATATTATTTGTGAAAAATTATTTGAAATTTCACAGATGTGTCTGACCTCTAAATCAGGTAAATTTTAAAAATATTTTTTAAACTGTATTTTACATGATACAGACAAATACAATATTATTATCCATTTTCTGAATTATATTCTGAATGTTTGTACTGAACAAAAATGATATTCGTTAAATATAAATTCATTAATACTTTTCGAACCACAAAAGCGATAAAGGACGCTATCACCACTGAAATTAATTACCTCACTGAAAATTAAATAGCGCATTTAATTTGGTGACCGCTCATTTGATAAAATGACGCATTAATCAGTCATATGTATAGAACGTTCAATGTAAATATTTAATGTGCTCCGATTGTGCTTTATTCAGTCAATTGAACGACGCTAATAAATTAATATATGACATAATTAATAAATGCAGCGATATTTCTAATAACGCGAAACGAAAATTGGAAAATCCATAAACCGTCCGCAGTCTACTGATCAGTAAGTTTATTTAGAGTTTCGTGTGAAGCAACTTACTAGTTCTAATCAGACGGCGAATTTAATACACTCATAATACTAAAAATGAGTAGATTAAATGCAAAAGAAGAAATATAGTTAAAGATTTTGAAGGTGTACTATAGTCGAAATTATTAAACAAAAAGATGAACGTCTGCTGTTGTTCTCTTCTACAATTCCGATCAATTGTAATTTTTATTTATATAATTTATATATATATAAAAGAATTTCTTTTCACATTTTGTAGTAAACTAATTGTTCCAGCTTTCCAAAAAAAGTTCAAATCCAATTTCTTCCAAAAGTTTTTTTTAAATTTCCAAAACTTCCAAAAAATTTCCAAAAAAATGTGCGCCGCAAATAAAAATATAGTTATAAAAGTTCAAATCGTATGGTATAGTATTAAAAAGCAGTCATAGTCTTTTTTACAGCGTTCGAATATTAATTCGGTTCACTGTAGATTTATTTAAATATAAAACAAGTGTTACGTTTCTGCCTAAGCTTTCGCACAGTGCGGTAAATCCGTAGTCTAGTTATAACGGTTATGGTCCGTGGATGCTTTCATGAATTCTGTGGCCCCTTCTCGAAAAGTCGATTGGTAAGAGGCGTCGAGCAGTCGACGTGACGATTTTACGTCCGGGACCGTTGCGCTTTTGCGAGACAGCGAGAAATCGAATTTATTATCCGGCACGAAGGGTGCGCGGCGGCCGGGACTGTGTTTGTAGGGTCTTAATCGAATTCGGCTAGACAATAATCGAACTGGACTCGTTACTTTTACCGGGGACAGTCTGCTGCTGAGCATGCCGAATGTATTAAAATGCGTCAATGGTCATGGGATTCTCAGCAAGTAATTAATAGAATCAGGGCTTGAATGAAACTGTGAACTTTTCTACGTAAAAGTTATTTTCCCTCTCCATTTATTTTCTCTTTTGAGTTCACTTTCTACATGAACACTTTAATTCTGTTATAAAAGTTTAATTTTAACAGTTATGTTGTACTTGGTTTATAAAAAAGCTGTGAAGGAACATTTATTCCTTAACAGATATTTTCAACTCAAGTATAAATGTTTAAACTATTAGTCACTTACTTTTTACTTATATTATTTTATGAATTGAAAATGGGTTTAATAAAAGTAAGCAAGTCGCGATTTTCACGTAAAGATTTCAATCCTATCTTACGTACTTTTGTGCATATACATATACAGGGTGTTCCGAAATTCCCTCAAAATCCGGAAATGGGAGGATGCTGAGATTTTCCTTTACGAAAATGCCATTTGAGGCTTCGTTAAGGCTTTCGTTAATTAACGAAAAACACGGACCAATCCAGAGCGCGACCTACATGTCGTTGACTGCGATTACATGTAGGGAAAATGCCATTTGAGGCTTCGTTAAGGGTTTCGTTAATAACTCCTTAACAAAGCCTCAGATGACATTTTCGTAAAGGAAAATCTTGCTTTCAATGATCTCAGCATCCTCCCATTACCAGATGCTGAGGGAATTTCGGGACACTCTGTATATATGGAGTAAAAGATTCAGTGGATTTATAACTATTTTGAAAAAGAAAGAATTGATTGAAATCGTCCAGCGAGATCTCCCGACTTAAATTTCGTTGAAAACCTTTGGGGAATACTAGCCAGGGAGGATTATTCTAAAGGAAACCAGTTTAGTACTGTAGAACAATTGAAAAACTTGTATAAATCTATTCCAAAAAGAATATAACATATCATGAAAAATAAAGGTGGCAACACAAAATATTAATAACCGATAAAAATAAGCTGTATCTGTCAATGTTTTACAAAAACATTTTCTGTCTTATAGTTTCATCGCAGTTAATAAAAAAGGTAAGTTGGTGTTACTTTGAAATTCTTAAAAATACTAATGAAAACACTGCGTCTCCAGAAGTAAATACTAACATCCATAATTATTTCGTGGACTGTACAAGGGTTGAAGAAGTGTCATGTATTCCAAATGTTCAACTTTTCATCATGCGTAAAGATCACACGTTGCTGGAAACATGAATGAAGAAACGTCAGGAAGAAGTGTCCGAAGGGCGCGGGAGTTCCTCGATCGCCCAGCTCGTCGTGACGACCGTTTAAGGTCTTACTTTCACTATAAATCCTCGAATTAGTAGCCATCGTGCTGTGATGCAAGATAACGTGGATGTAGATGGCCGACTAGATTAGGGAAAGGTAGAGGCCGAAGAACAGGGTCGGCGCGGCGTGGCGCGGCACGGAGCTAAGAAGCGAACGGTGCGTCTAGAAATGCGCCAATGAATGCGAGAAAAAGAGTGGCTGGGTCAGTGACGCGGCAGATGCAACTGCTCGATACGGGATTACCCTCGTCTTCTTCTCGGAACTGCCACTAAAGGCCTGTCCATCCAACGGACATCACTGATGTCATACGGTACATCTCGGCGAAAGCGAGCAGATTTTGAAAACAAAAGGTTCCGAAGGGGTGCTAAGAGGAACGTCCTCCGACGCGGAGATTTCACCTGTCCCCGTGTCATTCGTGGATGACAGAGCCGTTATTTTTAACACTTCTGTTCGAACGTACAAAAATAATGTGGGAAACTGATCTGCATTCGTCACGCATCGGTTGCACAACTGTCGTTTGTGTTAACGCACATTTCACACGAATTACAGCGAGCCACGAAATTATTTGAACGAACTTTAACACAGTATAACTTTCTTTATAATTGTACCAAACGACCTGAGGTTTTGCAAGCAATTAGAAGCATTGGTTTACTAAATGATCTGCAACAAAGATTTTCCAACAATCACAATTTACAAGGTTGCAAGCAAAAAAGAATAAGCAGTTTTTAAAACTTTTTCATTTGGAAATTTAAGATATATATTTTGTAGATTTATGTTTGTTATACGCATACTGAAAATTTTACCAAAATCTATTAACATACCCAAGAGTTACGAGTGGTTAAATGTGGTATGAATCCACAAACAACTACATCTTTCGATGCGTGCCGCTCTTTTCTGCGTGAACCGATTTCGATGAAATTTTCAGCATGTGTGTAACTAATATACATCTACGAAACGTATATATTAAATTTTCAATGCATCTCTAATCCCCTTCAAGAGTTCTACTTTTTCATTTACGGTGCGTAATTTGCACTATTCGGAAGCATACAACTGCACACGTAGCTATTTTCATAAAGCCGCGACGGCTTCGTGCTGGTGAATAATTAAAATTAAGCATGGTATAGGTAAAAATAGGACTTTTCAGGGCGATCGCGGCCTAGATTGATCTTCCATCAAGCGTTTTTCACTATTGAAAAACCTCGTCGAATACATTATCGAAAAATGAGAAAAAGACATATACATTCGAATCTTTTACCATTCTATATTTCAGCAAGCCGAAAGGACCCCACACTAAACCACGTGAAACGGGTCGTCGGCGAAAATGGTTGAATTTCATAGTTGTACAGAATTACAATTGAATTACTCCAGAATTATAATTACAAAGTAATTGAATTAAATTGTAATTCAATTATGTTGTAATTTATAAGTCCGATCCTCAGTCAATTAAATTAAAATGTAATTCGTAATTGCAATGGAGTACAATTATAAAATACATTGTAATTGAATTAAATTGTAATTCAATTATGTTGTAATTTATAATTCAGATCTTTAGTCAATTAAATTACAATGTAATTCGTAATTCAATGGAGTACAATTATAAAATACATTGCTTTCATGTATTGTCTTGTATTGTATTGTATTTCAAGTATATTGTATTTGAGTTACAAATCTGATTGAAATACTTAGTAATTGAATTACGTTGTATTCGAATTATATAGTAATTCATTTACGACGTAATTGAATTACTATTAATTGAAATACAGTGTAATTCAACTACGTAATTGAATTACAATGTAATTGAATTAGCACAACTCTGCTGAATTTGAGGGTGCCATGGAAATCCCTGAGACTTTCTCCAACACGGTTTTCACCGACAAAATTTCGCCGACTCTAGATTTGACCGTCAACTACTTTGGCCGACAACGCCTTTAACCGACAACGATTTTAGATTAGTTGTCGGTCAAATCTGGTTTCGGTGAAATGTCAGCGAAAACCGGATCGGGGAAATTTGTGTCGGTGATTTCCACAGCACCCCATTTATTCAGTGATCCAAAACGTACAATATATTTCAAATTCCGCCATTTTCGCTGAGAACCCATTTTCACGTGATTCAGTACGGGGTCCTTTCTATATAAATATGATACATAAACATCTGCAGTCCAATGATAAACTGTAATTTCTGATTCGCTAGAACACTATGAAATTGAATATTTTTCAAGAACTAGAATTTGCCCCACTTTCGTAACGGAACGGCTCGTAATCATGGCGTGTTGATTTTTGTTGCAAGTCAGTGTGATTACTGTAGAAGCGTATAATACATAAGCAAGAGTGCGCAGTTACAATCGTTACAGACTTTTATTGTAATATGTATTGACTACACGGGGTACATATGATAAATTTCAATAATATAAAAATTTTCATGATAATTTAATAATACCCTGAATAATAATAAATCTAGAGGTGTATTATTTTTTATTACCACGTTTTTATTAGCTCGCTTTCTTGTTTGTCTGTTCGATGGTAAATTCTGCAATCGATTTTATTTTATTATTACTTTACCGCGTACACCAAGCGACACGTGTACCTTGGTAAAGGCACGCACACATGCACACACATAAGAGCAGAGCGCCATCATACATACAGGACGCACGGAACAAACAACTTATCATACACATCAGTGATGTCGCGATTAGTACGCGTGGTTACCCGAATTTCAACATGTCCAGCAATTCCCATCGAAATGTTTCCGCGACGGCAATTTTCCAATCACGTGTCAATTGTTTGCTGTCGGAGAATAGAGTATCGTCAGTGCGAAGTTTATCGGTGAGAGCATAAATCAATTTTATCCGCTGGCTCGCATCACGTTTTCATTAGAAGGCTGCGATCATGCGCTCCCATGACACAAGTTTCGTGGAAGACGCGTCTTGCATAATAGAGGGATGCACTTAGCGTTTCGCCACGGGAACCACGCCGTGGCGAATCTCTTGACAAACATGCGGTAGTCTTCCACGGGATGCACGGCGCATCATCTGCTCCATTAGAGATCCTGCGAGAGGGAGAGAGAGAGATAGAGGGAGAGTAATAGCGAGAATGGTGGAGAAATGGAGAGAGAGCAACAAGGAGAAAGATTCCCGGCGTCGAATCGGCCGCCGCCGCGCCGCGTCGCGCCGTGCAAACCGGGCCGCGGCCGGAAGCTGTTGAGTCACTCGTGGCATTGATCCTGTGCATCTTCACCTGCTTTTAACCCGTTCGCCATTGAATGTTTCATCGCTATCGCGAACTGTTCGACAGTTTATCTGGTTACCGCTGATTTAGAAACTTTCCTCGATACTGCTTGAACCGTTTAATGAGCGAATGTCGAGCGAATTTGAACAAGATCTGGGCAAAATTTCGAGAAAACATATTAGCTCGTCCCATAAAGGGTTAGCTTCCTTTTTCCAGGATTGTAACGGTACGGGATTCGCCTTCTATTTCCCCATAATACAAACAAAACTTTTTAAAAAACACGCTCACATTAGAATGCACTAAAAACGAGAAAATAATATTTATAGATATTAGTGACCATAAATAAAAACGTGAAGCGCCAAACTATATTAATGTATTCTTCGTGAATATATAAAAACATTATTTTCTCCTTTTTACTGCATTCTAATATAAGCGTGGTTTTTAAAAAGATTTTTTACATATTTTTTTATTTTCTACTTTTTGGTCTTTACTACCGAGCGTAGTTAGTAAGACCCGGGTTCCATTCCCGCTGGAATACTCTACTGAGATTTTTTTATCTCCTAAATGCACAGGTATTTACAAAAAAAATGTTAATATTGCATTGTGATTCAGTTCTGAGTTACGTTTAAAATTTCAAGTCTCTAGCTCATCGGTAAGAGGTTTAAAATTCGATTACAAGATTTGACACAACAGGGCAAGCTAATACAAGCGTCGCCAAAAACGCTAGATACAAGATCTAGGGCGCTATCACCCTCAAAAGTCCTTTTTTCGTTTACGAGCCGTAAATTGCATTATTCGGAAGCATACAATAACGCATGTAGTTATTTATCATAGCAATACGTAGAAATGGTGTAAAAATTCACTACAAAAATAGTGAAAATTTTGCAGAGACGGTTCGGAAAGTCGTTTCGCACGTCTTTTGCTCGATCGTGTAAATTCTTCATGTCTAAACCGCAATATTTACTGATGTCAGTTGTCAAAGAGTAGTACTCTATGTTCCCCACAAAAAATGGCGCGAAAATTAAAACGTCAGTTCATTTTAAGAGACACCTCTTTTAAAATTATGGTGATAACCGACCGAAGGGATTATGCTAATTTCTTTAGAGTTACAGTGATTAGAATGTTTTTATGAACAAAAATGTCATAGAAGGGCAAAGATAATGTATTATATTTTGTATGGCTACGTTCATTTGAATGCTTAAATATTGATTACTCATGCTCCTAATTGTATATGCACAGGTTGCGTTGCTTCAAAAAAGAAAAAATTCGCAGACATGCCCGAATGTTGAGTCTGGCGAAAAACATATTAGTCCTGGGTGAAGGCTGACCAATTCATTAAAGGAGATTTTCATTAGCCTCAATCCTGAGAGATTCTATGTATAGCAACTGTCTGATTTAACAGGATCAATATTAACTTACAAAATTTCGTCGCTTATCACAATAGAAAATTTATACTGCCGGAGCCGACGTTTTCTGTGCAACAAGTCGAACAGAATTAGCCTCTGCTAAAGTCTACTGAAGATGTGGGACGCGACTCTCCACATGAAATTGCATTTTTAATACCGTCTCTTCTAAATTATGCGGTGTGACAGATATTAAAGGTAAATGGAAAAACCGAAAGTAAAATCTACTGTAGATACATATATTTCTGTCTTCGATCGTTTAGCGGAATGTTGTAAAAAGAAGTAGATGGAACAAAACGTTCTGTATTTTTTAAACTGTCAACTATGTGAATACTAAATTCTGAACATTTAGAAAGGAGTAGTGTGTGTGTGTGTGCAAATGAAATTCATGTAAAACTTGTTTTACTGCGACATTTTATAGTTTTATTCTTCTTATGGTTTTATACTTAAAAACCATAATGATCTTATTCCATTCTTTATGAAGAATGTTGTTTCAAATCCTGAGACTATAAAAATATCGTCGCGTCTCTATTCGGATAATGGAGAACTCTACTGAATCGCCAATTAAATAAAAAATGTGTAATCCAAATTGTATCGTGCTTGATTTCATTTTAATTAGGAAAATGTTACAAATGTGTCAGCAGAAGTTGCATAAAAGAATAATTGCTAACAAAAAAGTGTTGTCATTAAATTAATTTTGTATACATCTTCTTGATTTGAACATCGAATCAGGACACCCTGTAGATTCTAGACAGATAGATCCGAGCGAAATATATTTGTCAGAAAAAGCGACATGTCCCATTCGAATTTTCCTGCCACGTATCTGCCGTAGATAATGGATGACCGCAACGGAGCACTCATTCTGGCCGGTCTCGATTTCAAGTGTGGGGTGATACGGTGGGAAAGCGAGCCCAAATGATTGCTATATGGGTCGCGGGGGAGTATTTACAAAGGGTGCAGTAATAACGCGACATTATGCTGTATAATGTGGATCATATTCCACGCGTCGTTAATCGCCAACGACGTATGTACATCGTGAGACTGTGAATTTTCACTCAACACTCGTGAAAATTCGAAATTTTACTTTTTACCACGTTTCTATTAGCTCGGTATCTTGTCTGTCTGTTCGGTGACAAATTTTGCAATTGGTTTTAAGAGGCAAGGGGCACCACGTGACATACCTATTGTATGGTATTTATCCATATTACCAACGTCTGCGCGGAGAAAGTTTTTTTTTGTGGTAACACTGATCAGTATCAGTCTAACGCTTCAATTTTGCTATGATTCCACGTTTTTCCCTTTTTTTTATTAATGTCTTTATTAAAAGTCACTAATCAAGCCCCATATATATTTTTTTTGTTGCGATTCCACATTGACAGTCCTGACTAGGCGCCATCTGGTCGAATTAGCTGAACTAAAATTGGCTCTAGACTTGCTTTAGACTCTGGCATCATGAATGGAATATGAGGAAATCAAATGCAATCATAGACTGTCGCTTTTTTACCTTATACGAGCATATTTTGAGCTGCACAGGGGTTCATTTGATAGAGGAAGGTTAACTGCACCACGCTGTGCCCCATCATAGCAGTCAAAAATGTCTATTTGTGACAGAAAAATACATCGGAATCTGCTGGTGTTTTTCTCGATGTTTGCTCTACTTTGGGCTTATTTTTCTGTGTCACAAATAGACATTTTTCACTGATATGATGGGGCACAGCCTGGTGCAGTTAACCTTCCTCTACCAAATTAACCCTTGCGCAGCTCAAAATATACTCGTATAAGATAAAAAATCGACTAGTAAGATTCTAGTTACTGTCTAGTTATCACACGTGGTGCCCCTTGCCTCTTAAACTAACTTTCCGATGAGCTAGAGACTTGAAATTGGAAACATAACTTAGAACTGGATGACAATGCAATATTAAAAAAAATTTTTTAAAGTATTTATCCGTTTCGGAGAAATAATAATTCAATATTTACCGATACATACCCCCGCGAAACGCTACGTCATCGTATCGATACAATTCGCTACGGCATTGTTTCCGATATGTCGCAGTGGCGATACTCATGTACATGTTTCTGTTATAATTTCATAACCTGGTAAAAATGTTAAAAATCGATTGAAAAATTTCACATACACAAGACTAAAAAGCAGAAAATAATTGTGTAAATGAAAATAAACTTTTTAAAAATACCACGTTTTTAAAAACGGACTAAAAAGTATAAAATAATTTTTCCTAGTCGCATACTGATTCCTAATTAAAATTTTACATGTTTATTAGTTTCTTTTTAAAAATGCCCAAAGCTTGTACTATATGTATGATGTAACAGCTAAGTGAAATACAACGAACGCAGCTTGTCGCAAACGGCGACAGTTGAGTAATATTAGAATATTCTTAACGAAATTCTTTACAATTCACCGCTAGCTGGTTAAGTGCTTGTTGAACAAAGCGTCCCCAATATTTTAGTTTGTCTTGAATGATAAGTGTTGCTACGCTTTTCCATTAATCTGCCTCTATCCCCACTGAGATTTCCTTCCGGTAGAATCGTTTCCGTTCAACCGGAATCCTCCGAAGAATCACAGAAGGGTGGAGAAGAAAATGTGAAACGATTGTTACTTATCCTTAGATTACATTTCACTTTTCGATTATCCGTTAACGATCGCTTTGATTTTTGATTAATATACACTACGGATCTTTATGTGAAATAGAAATTGTTTAAGCATTACTTGCATTAAAAATGATCAGAAAATATCAGTGATTTTTAGTCCATGCAGCCTTAGAGTTTTTAAGTCAAAGATTAATTGCAAAATTATGTCTTACCCTTTACAAAAAAAATTCAAGATGACCTTGATTGTATATCTCGACGAAAAAGAAATAAATATTTATTAGATTGTACGCTACTGTTGAAACCAGACGACTTTTATTTCAACCTCTTTTCATATTCCAATTAGTTTACAAGTAGACTATATTTTAAATATTTATAACAAAAAGGGTACGCACAATTTAAAGCAGTGGACATGTTAAAAATATTCAAAGATATCAATATATTAGTTTCAACTTATTAAAATGATTGAAAGAGAAATACAATTTTTATTTGACTCCTGTGACCTGCAATATACATATACAAGCATCTTTTATTGCACAAGATGCATCAATTATCTATTTCGTGCGCCCCACGTTTTTCTTTTTAAATCTTACAAGTACTTCTATAGCAATTTAAAATTCATAATCACAAATTCTCACCACTGTCTGTACGAGGTTAAGAATCAGTATGCGACTAGGAAAAAATATTTTATACTTTTTAGTCCGTTTTTAAGAACGTGGTATTTTTGAAAAATTAATTTGACATTTTGCCTGACATTCATTTGTTCGGTGATCCAAAAGGTACAACATATACAGGGTGTCCCAAAATTCGTGTACTTCCCGGAAATGGAAGGTTCCTTGGGCCATTTGAAGCGACATTTTCCTTTACAAAAATGACGCCAGCGGCTTTGTTTAGAAGTTATTAACAAAAAACACAGACCAATCAGAGCGCAGCTAGAGCAAACGGAGTCCGACTCCGCGACAGGTCCCGCTTAGCGTGGCGGCGCCATTGGCCGAGCCAGAATCAATCCGCTGTAGCCGCGCTCTGATTGGTCCGTGTTTTTTGTTAATAACTCCTAAACAAATGACCCAAGGAGCCTCCCATTTCCGGGAAGTACATGAATTTTGGGACACCCTGTATCAAATTCAGCCATTTTCGCCGAGAATCCATTTCACGTGGTTTAGTGCGGGGTCCGTTCTCCCGATCATCTTGAATCTGAAAGTGCGCGAAAGAGAAATGAAAAATAGAAATGGTGCTTGTATCGAAACATTTGAAAGAACCATCGGAACACCTTCAGGATCTTCCGTCCAGGGCGGACGAGTGTCATCAGTCGGGAGCAACCATTAATCTGGCGAAACTCTCGGCAGCGACGCGCTTTTTCTCCTCTGGCAGGAGCTATTCTTCGCAAACGGGATCCTCGAGCGCCGGCGACCGCGTTGCGTGATGTTGCCCTCTCCATAATGTCCGAAGGATATCACTTAGCCGACGTGGCCCACCCTTAGAGCCGTGACACGCGCAAAAAAAAGGAAGGGAACCGCAGGGGTTACTTTCGACCTCCTGCCCCTCTTTTTCGCTGCACGGGGGTCGGCTCGCAATAAAAATATTGATGGTTCGGTTCCGGCTACGGACGGGACAATCGACTAATTATTCAGTAACCACGCGACCATACCCGGATATTCGAATGTCCACGTGTTTTGATCGTTCTTATCCGTGATTCTTTATGGTGCGGAAAAAAGACAGTGAAAGAAACTGTTACCAAGTGTACGCAAGGCAGAGTTGGACAAAATTGATTGTTTTCTGATTAGTTGGCTAATCGTTTCAGTAGTCAACCATCTTAACATTAAATTTACCATCACCGGTCAAAATGACCGGTTCCAGATTTGTTATTTTACGATTATTGATATAGTAAAAATGTTTTTATAAGAATTTATTGTATAAATATCTTTAGTAGAGCACGTGTCATAATAGGAGCCGCGCAAAGTCTAAATAAAATCGATCTTGTCATATTTATAAGGGAACATGCACCAGTTTATTTTTAAGGCTTGGTAGGTTTAGTGTTGAATCGAAGTAGAAACGTAATCAGAATACGTGTTAACCCTTGGCACTGGAGGTGTACTATCATTCACAATATTTAATACATTATATTAAATATGTTGATGTGTAACCAATAGACTGCGGATTTGATGCATTTATGACAAAAATAGAAACGTACAATTTAAAGCAGCGCACATATTAAAACGATTTAAGAATATCGGTGTATTAGTTTCATCTTAATAAGGTAATTAAAAGAAGAACTAATTTTTTATTTGGTTCTTTTGGCTTGTAATCGAAGCAGACAATTTTTCAAGTATTGTACGAGGAATTCTATCAATTTCATATACATACAATGAAAAAAATCGTATTAGAATGGAATTATTCTAGGTAGGAGGAAATGTTTAATTTTCAAGTTAAAATACATATTGTAGCTCCGAGTGCAAAGGATTAAATAATTGCGTTTGAGAACTAAAGGACTTCGAAAGCTTAGTCATGTACTACGCCACGGTGTTTTTGCTGTGAGAGGAGTTAGCTATTACTAGCTTGGACATAGCATTACAATTTATCAAAGGAACTGGCCAGTCATCAGTGAAGCAACATCAATCGCTTCAATTAATAACGAAATAATAATTATGTGCTAATATGTTGCTACTTCTCGTGTACCGTACTGTTCGCTTGTACAAGTGACTATACTGGCACAGCATTCTACTGCAACCACTATATCTGTAGAATTTCTAATTAATGAAAGTGCACAAGCCCCGTGGGAATATTACAAAAGTTAATCTAGTGTGGTCAGAGTACCAGATATCTCGATTTTATAAAATAATTAATTACTTTTTCTGAGTATCTCTCCGGTCTGATCTCAGGCTTTCGAAAGGTTGGAACATCGAAACTGCCCATTTTTTGACATTTTGCCTGACATTCATTTGTTCAGTGACACAAAAGGTACAACAACATATTTCAAATTCAGCCATTTTCTCCTAGGACCCATTTCACGTGGTTTAGTGCAGGTTCCTTTCCACGTGTTTGTCGGCCGTGTGACCAAAAGAAAAATATGAAAGCTTCTAGACATTATAAATATAGTCTTGGTGGTATTAATTATTGATAGAGCGACCCGTTTGACGAATGAACGTTGTTCATGATTTGACGCAGAAAGAACATTGTTCTAATCTTGATGAGAATTTTTTATAGAAATCTTTTATAGGAAAATATGAAGTTATACAGCTGGCTAAGTGTGCCACTTGAATTACTTAAAAATAAACTGCGGGTCTTTATGTAAAATAAAAGATGCTTGTATATGTATATTGCAGGTCACAGGAGTCAAATAGAAATTGTATTTCTCTTTCAATCATTTTATTAAGCTGAAACTAATATATTGATATCTTTGAATATTTTTAACATGTCCACTGCTTTAAATTGTGCGTACCCTTTTTGTTATAAATATCTAAAATTCGTAGTCTACTTGTAAACTAGTTGGAATATGAAAAAAGGTTGAAATAAAATGAATAAAGAAACTATCCATTTTTTAACATTTTGCCTGACATACATTTGTCCAGTGACTCAAAAGGTGAAACATATTTCAAATTCAGCTATTTTCACCGAGGACCCATATCACGTGGTTTAGTGCGGGGTCCTTTCAGAATTTTCGTATTTCGTTCACAATCTGAATAAGGACATGGTGCATGGTAGCATTGCTGTGAAACTGTTTTCAATGCGTGTATCGTACACAAACCATCAACAAGGTGTCACCAATCACTTGACGAGCAGTTCGCTGTGTCCTCCCTCGAAAAAATTTGCAAGAACCGGAACACGGTAGATCGCGCGAAGCCGCGGGCACGCGTATCGTACTGCATTAGGGGTCGTTGTAAGTTGGCGAACGTGCGGATTCGCGGCACGTGACGTCACGGTAGCGTCAATTAGGCGTCACGTGGCTGGACGACGCCACGCGTCATTTGTCAGTGTCCCCGCGAGTGAGCAGTCCCTGGAAGCATGTAACGCGAAATTTCAACCTCCTCCGCTCCGGTGGGAGTAGCCGTATCACTGGGAAACGGGGAGAACACTTCCGGGTCAATTTTAACCTACCACTACCCAGAGCTGGGCAAATTTTATTGAAATACAAATTTTTTCCTAACTCTGCCACTATTTGATCGTTCTTGTTAACCCTCATACGTTCCTCAGGATGAAAAATCATAAAATAAATTATTCATCGTTTTATGTATACATCGTGAAATGTGTTTCTTTAAAACGTGACGTAATAAATGAATCATAATGTGTTGATTTAATGCGTAAAATAAGAATGAGTAAATTGTTATCCTATTCTCTTTTATGCAGCTATTTTTGAGGAGCGTATGAGGGTTAAATGAGGGTTGCTGCTAAGACGGCGTTGATGTTCATTTCAGAAAATACATAATTTTTATTTATTTTCATGTTGCAAGTGAAATTTGTTCCCATGAACAACACTGCACGAAATAACTAACATAGATCTACAAAACATATATTTTAAACATTCATTAATGGCCCAAATAAAAAAGTTTTAGAAAATGCTTTTTTTTGTTTCTGCATTCAACCTTGTAAATTGTAATTTCTGACAAATCTCTTTTACAGTTCATTTAGCAAACCAATGCATCTAATTGCTTGCAAAACTTCAGGTCGTTTGGTACAATTATAAAGAAAGTTATACTGTTTTAGAGTGCTTTCAGGTAGTTTCGTGTGTGGTTCAGTGTACATCGTTAATAAAACTCGTGTGCTCAGAACAAGTAGAATTCGTCTATCCGGAAGTGAGCGCGACGGAAACAGAAGGAAACAGTCCATTGAGAACACAAACTAAGAGGATTTCTCAAATGACCGATTAATTTTTAGATACAGCGTGTCCCTCCGCCGCGCTGGGACAGCCTACAAATTCTGCAGCAGCGAGTGCAACTTGCAGCACACAATGTCGGCTGATTGGAAGTCACGTGCCGGTGGCAATGAATTCGAATATTGAGGTCACGTGTCGGGCCGCGTTTCCGTGAACGATGTAGCCAAAAGTCAGGGTCCTCCTGTCGCCCCTGGTAGCCAACCCTAACACGCACCCCCTTTTGCAGCCCACCGTCATTCCCCGTAGCCTCGAAGAGGAGGAGGAGTCTGCTTCCGTGATCGAGCCAAGATAGCAGTACGCTTGATTTCATCTTCCTGTCTGTTTCTTTGTCTCTTCATATGGCTATTTTGCAGGAGGACAATGTTTGGACTTTTGGGGCTGTTAGGCTCTCAACCAACGATCGATAAACTTATGGAACTTTTTCACAGACATATTTGATACCTCCCCTACTCAAAAGTATGTGGACGCTTATCATTATATGTATAATAATGTCGATCTTTATAAAATAAAACTATTCTGTGTCGATTGTGAGAAGCAGTGTTAAATAAAAATTCATTTTATCCCTTGACAGTCTTTTCACTGAATTACACTGTACTTACTAGAGAGATTATAACAGAAATAATGTTAATACGTCTTTGTATTAGTTACTTCTTATGTAAAACTGATAGAAACCTGATAGAAGTTCTGAAAATAATTTATAATTTTCTCAAACAATCCCTAGTAGCACAAAATATTATATACACATTCATATAATATTAAAATGAGATTCAATCTCTTCTTAATATTTAAATATACATACAATATTTATTTTATATTAAGTAACAAATATATCTTTTTAAATATGCAGGAAAATATTTTTTTCTAAATACAAAATGAATCTTTATTTAATATTAGAAATAGAATACTTTTTCCTAATGTACAGATAATATTTATTTCGTATTATGAAAAAAATATTTTTTTCTTATAAAATAAATCTTTATGTAATATCAGAAATTATATAAAATTGTATAATATAATATAAAAATTTCTTAATTGTAATAAGGTCCTTTGGAAGATAAAATGGAATATTCCCTGAAGCAGTGTACAGAAAGTAATAGATATTCATAGTTTCTAATCTTTGTTATAACTTGTTCTTGCATTTGAAAGTTTTGTTGAATGTTATTTAAATATTGAATTTATATTTTTCATATATTGGATTCACATTTACTTTATATTTTTTAAATATCTAGCTTATATTCTCCAAATATTTAGCTTATATTTTTTAAACATTCAATTTATATTTCTTGTACATGTATACAATATTCAGATCCAATATTTTTCTCATATGAAAAAATGTGGCTTAAAAAATATTTTCCCCATATTTGAAAAAAATATTTATCCAATATTTTTGTGCTACTAGGGATGTTCCGTAAGAATTTAGAAACAATGTAACACGAATTGAATGCAAGCCAAATGTAATAATACTGTATTTGCTATATAAACGACTTGGCTTAAAGTAATAGTAAATAAATAATTATATTAAACAGTTTCTGAAATATAATGTCCTACGGGGAAACAGAAAGCAATAGATAGTGGTAATGAATTAATTGGCTTACGGTGACGCGTGGCCGGATGCGCAGCCGATCGTCCCCGACTTCCGATCGCGGTGATTCTTCCTCCCTTTTCGTGGTTCCGATCGAAAACCACAAGAACGCTAAAAAGGAGGATAAAGCTTGAACAACGCTTATTGTCCCGGAAAATATTTATCGTGTCCGATGCCGAGGGGTAAGAACGACACGAAGCCTGCTTCTTTCAAATCCTTTCACTTCCGGTGCTCCACCCCCTATAAATTCTCGACGTTTTCGACGATAACGCGTTACTACTGCAACATGTAAGCGACACTGGTGAGCTCACTGTGCATACAGGTTCTGCACTCCAAATTCATCCTTTTGCAAATCGATTTCAACCTTTTACAAATTAAGTATTTTTAAGTTAATTTCAAAGTTTTATTTAAAAAAAGTGGATTCAAATAAAATCTTGTTTTCAGTGGTAGTAGTCTTTGCAGGTCTGGGATAAATAAAAATTTCATAATTTAAATAGAAAAGCTATTAATTCAATGTTACATGATCAACCATTTTTAAAAGAATTCTAGAGATCTTGATTTGATACTGCTCTTGACAAAACCAGCAAAATCTATTTTAACTTCCAGTTCTGAAGAACTGGTTACGTAGAACTTCATGCGACTCCAACGTAATAATTAATTAATGTAAAATAAATATTTGCTAGTGTAGTGCACACCTTTGTTTTAAACTTAAAACACTAGATTTCAAGTATCGCGATAGTACGTACTATATGCGAGTAATTAAAAGTTGATCTTGTTTCATGTTGTCACAGTTTTTTAGCTTTGGAAATGGATCTTCAAAATGTAATCTTTTTTCCTGAATAATGATTTTTAACTAAAACTCTTGTTTCCTGAATTTTTACTAAATATGCACGTTGATAAAATGTTTAGTTTACACATAAAGTATAGATAGTATAGAGACTCGCATTAGAAATCGCAAATTTTACGTAATACGCAATTATTGATTAGTTCTTAGGTTCTTTTCAATTTCTAAACGAATGATTGTACTTCAATATTTTCAACATGTTTTACAGTGATATTGAACGAACACATTCGTCATCAATGGTACATATTTGCACGATAATGTTTGCACTTTTACTAGAATAATAGTACAGCAGCCTTGTCAAAGAGTGCTCGGTGTATCTTAAACTTTCTAATCTCTTGCAGACTATTCAGAATCATGCGTAACGAGAATCATTACACGTCTGTTTATTTCTTGTAGAAAGCTCGTTTACATATGAAGCAGCGTTTGAAATCAAGCGAAGGTAATCTGGCGTTCACAAGAAAAGTTTGATAATTTTTTGCAATAAACGTATTAAACCAAAAAGGTAGAAATTTCAGTTAACAGTGAGATACACTTGCGAAATCAATAATTTGTTTGTCATATGTCTGAAATCAAGCGAAGGTAAACTGACGTTCACAACAAAAGTGTGGTAATTTTTTGCTACAAACATATTACAATTTCATTCGAGCTCTGTGGCTGCTGTAAAGAATCTCAATTTTTCACACATTAGTCATCTTTAAAAAATATTTCTGAGAACAGATGATCTACCTTCTTATTTTATCAACTTACTTTTTATTTTTTTAAAATTTATTTATTTAACGGCAGCATCAAATACAAAAAACCATATAAATGAAATATTCAGGAAACATGTAACTGATAATATTAAAAGAATTTATGCACAAAAGTATCATAACGAAGGAGCGGATTTTGAGTGGCAAAAGTTTCCAAGGCCAATAGATCGTCAAATTCGAACGTCAATTTCTAGAATCAGAATTGGGCACTCAGAAGTAACCCATTCATTTTTGTTAAGTAAAAAAGAAAACATGATCTGCGATATATGTAAAGTACCAGTTAATATAAATCCCCTTATACTGGAATGCAAAAAATATGAAACTGAAAGGAAAAATGCTAAACTGCCTAGATTCTTTACCCGTTCTGTTAAGTTCTGAGGAACACATTGTCGGTCTTGCCAATATATCAACTAATTGCATCATAAGGAAATATGAAAAGGATGTCCTTATCAATGATGTGAACATGAACGCTTTTATTTATTTCTAGGTTGCGAGTCTTCATAGTTGCTGTATAAAAGAGATGGTAAAACAAAACTGGTAAAAGCAGCTTCGCTAGTCTCGAGCAGACTTCGCGAACCCATCAATCACGAAGCGGGCGACAGCTTGTAATCGGGAGGACAACGAAAAAAATAAAAGTGTTATAGATTTGACAGAGTGGAGCAACTGTCAGTTCCGTCGTCTATCGATTTCCAAACCTGTAATCCCGCCTGTTCACCGTAAAATCGTGTAGTGGCAGTATTCCTTTCACGGGTCCCGTGTCCAGTGGATTTATTAGGCATAAGCGATGCGGCCCGTTTATCAGCGGCGCGATCTTCTTATCAGATGTCCACGCGCGAGGGTGGAAGAGCAGAACCGAGCGTGGCGCACGCTCGGTGCATGCCATATGGCCGAGAGGGGCAGCTGTTGATTGAATCGCAGGCTCATCATCGCTGCTAGCCCTTAGCCAGCTCATGCTTCGCGTTTCTACTTGATTTGCAGATGGCACAATTTTCTCTGTGCCCGCGCGTGGGAGGATGACGCAACGATTTCTCGTTTCCGGCTGAAATTCCGCCGTGACGAATCAACTCTTTCCCCGCGGGGTCAAGGGGTCGCCATAGACAATCGCAGACGAAAAGATGGGACCTAACCCACTCTACGTTTCTGCATGATTCCATATGATATGCAGAGTATATAAAATTTATATGTCATGACCACCATAACGGTCTTCTACACCTTTGGATCGGTGAAAATCTGTTGAAAAATGAACCGCAAAATTCACCTTTATCTTGATTTTCAAGGTCTAAATTTTTTCCTATGCATCGTTAGTTATGAACTAGTAATGAACGATCAAAATTTGCAACGCAAATAAGGAGAACGTATGTGAAATGCTATGAACTATGTCTCTTTCTTTACTATTTCACAGTTTTACCATTTTCAACTTTGCAACTTTAGAATTTTACAGTTTAACGATTTGCTGCTGTGGAATTCTACAATTTCATCGTTTCATAATTTTCTTCTCTGCAACTTTGAAATTGTACAATTTCGTAATTTCACAGTTTCACCATTTTCAACTTTGCAACTTTAGAATTTTACAATTTAACGATTTGCCGTTTTGGAATTCTACAATTTCATCTTTCATAATATTCTTCTCTGCAACTTTGAAATTGCACAATTTCGTAATTTCATAGTTTCATCATTTTCAACTTTGCAACTTTAGAATTTTAAAGTTTAACGATTTGCCGCTTTGGAATTCTACAATTTCATCGTTTCATAATTTTCTTATCTGCAACTTTGAAATTGCACAATTTCGTAATTTCACAGTTTCACCATTTTCAACTTTGCAACTTTAGAATTTTACAGTTTAACGATTTGCTGCTTTGGAATTCTACAATTTCACCGTTTCACAATTTTCTACAATGCAACTTTAAAATTTCACAATTTTAGCATTTCCTACATAACTCATAATCCGAGACTTGAATTCCCACTTTTGACCGTTACGTTTTTTCATGTCGCGAATTCCGTGACGCGAATTATGCTTACACTCTGCCGAAAGAAGTTTCACTTCAAAAACGATGTAAAAGTTACATTTAACTTCTAGAAAAAGAAAGAAGTTCGGTGGTGTCAAAGGAGAACGAGGACGCCGAAAGTGTGGAGCAGGTCTGCATTTTACCGATTGCGTTCCTAACATTTCATGAAGATTTTCATATCTAAAATAGTGGCATGCCTACAGAAATAAACCAGCCGGTGATTTTGCAAAAACTCCTACAAATCTTTTAGCGATTTTCACGTCTGAATAAAATTCTGAATATTGTCTGTACAGAAGGAGAGAGACAATTCGTAAATAATACTTAGTAAATCATGGTGGAGGTTTTATTTATATTTAATTACAGACCGGGACTCAGAAATCTGCGATGAAAGCCAGATCAGGTTTGATGTTCATCGAAATTATTACGAATGTGTGTTTTTTGTTGTTACATTTTCGTTAATGTCATTAGGTAACACGTGTATCCAATATGAACATGGAAAACGGGAATATAATTGAAAAATATGCACACAGTATTCGATTACAGAAAGTGGTCGGGTGACGCGATGTTTATACAATCAAACAATAACTTTTTGATGAAAAAGTGACCGTTACTTTGCAATATTCATATATTTACAGTGTGGATAAAATCTTAATCATTTTGCTTCCGTTCTGTTTTCATCACATGTTTTATCAAACAGTAGCTACATGTAGATGGAACATTATTTTATATTTAACATCATGCAGAACCGTTTTTCAGTAAAAGTCATTGAATTTTTAATATTGTTTTGTCACTCTTCTTATTCTGAAATAAAAATTAATCGAAGTTTCAGATTTTGGCACAACGAATTTAAAACACGAACATAATTTTATGATATCCTAAACTTCTCTACTAAACTTCGTCTACTGCTCATTATACTATAAAAATCAAAAATAATTCTAAATATCTTGCAACGTGTTCCGAATTTCTATTCGAATTATAAATACGTATATCGAATTTTATTCTGCACGTTTTCAAGTATTTTTTACAGAAACAGATTAAGAACAATAGAGGGTGTAATTATTGTTGCAAATAGAGGATAACATTGCTTTCGAAAGAGTGAATAAATTCGTAAAATATGATTTCCCCGGTGTAACGTAGCTTTTAAAGTACCAGATTTTTCAAATCACCTGTTTGCGAAGCTCTGCAACCACATTCGGAATGGATTTGTTTGCCATCATAAAAGGGATCAAAGGATTATCTGGACAAACAGGGTACCCGTTATATTTTATCATGCTCCTACTCTTATTTCATACACGCGACCGTTCGTTATCGTTTTTATCGACTCCGCGCAACTGTTAATATTTCCGTAAGTTTTCGAAACGCTTTTATCTCGCTCGATTTCCTGAGAACTCGAACTAGTTGACGTGTTAGGGCTCTCCGAGGTTTTGCTGTGTGCAAAAATGCCGACTGATTAGAAATTAAAATGGTCAAGCCCATAGCTTAACCAGTTCATTCAAAGTTTCCGCTTAAAATCCACAGATTCTTTGTAAAACTTGCAAGTAATTATACAGGGTAGGACAATAACTATGTCTACTTTGAATATTTTCGTCATTTGTAACAATACGGAAAAATGTTATAAACAAAATTTGCACAATAGTGGGTTACATTTTTTGACACTAACATTTTCTGCGTGGGTGGAGATATGGAGGACATTTCGTGGTCAACTTAATTTTTTAAAAATGGAAACACCTACTTTCTGATTGACCAGTCGATAGACCATCGAATTCTGAGTAAAAATATATTAACCTCCATATGTCCTAAATCTAATAGTTAACGAGATATTATCGAAACAATTTTCTTTCTTCTTTGGATAATATCTCGTTAACTATTAGGTTTAGAACATAAGAAGGTCAACGCTTTTATACTCAGACTTTCATACTTTATCGATCTATGGTATAAAAAAATGGGACATTCCATTTAAAAAAATGAGGGCGATCTTCGTATGTCCTTTACGCGTCCACCTTCAAAAAAGCTACGAACATCAGATTAATGGCCCCTCGAAACCAAGCAAGTTCCATCTAATGCATTTCTTCCTAACACCAATAGCAGCCGAGTTATTCAGGTGACCTGTTTCTGGCGCCTCGAATTTATAAATGGTGTCTCATTTACTCTCTTATGTAATACCAGGAATTACAATTTTTTCAAAAATCTTTTGCAAGTCCTTTGGTAAATCATTTCTTATAATTGCTCGAAAAAAAGCAGGCCATTTTGGTCCGATCAAAAGAGTTATACTGTTTTAAAGTGCGTTCAAATAGTTTCGTGGTTTACTGTGAATTTGATTATTGTGCGTCGCATCGATCTGAGTAAGTGTTCTAAAAAGGTTGATTAAAAATGTGCAAGGATCTGCAGCCTGCTGATAAAAGAAGGGAATGACGTATCTACATATACGTCGTATAGGACGTAACCTCGTATGGACGCGTGTAGCATAATTAAAAGAAAATCACCTTGAGTCGTGATCGTAAATGGCCGACACGCTCGCTTCACCAGCGGGGGTTGTGCAACGCGCAAATGTGGAAAAGCATGTAACGATTATACGGAGTTGCGTGTTACGTGCTCATCTACGTTCCATCCTGGCGCACCTAACCATTCAGGCATCCCTTCACTATTTATTCAACCCCTCTGCCACCCTGCGGTCAGTCAGTTAGTCAGTTAGTCAGTTCTTCGCACGCGATGCACGCATTTGATTCTCCGCTCGAACGACATTGATCTTCTATTTATCGTTCGACTGCGTTGCAATTCTTCCTTTCTCTACATCTCCGCCTTCAGGAGAATTTTAAGTTAATATTAAATAGTAGCAGAATTTTAAGTTAATATATTAATTATTATACTAGTTTTCAAACTATATTACTTAGTTCTAAAACTAAAGGTACATAAGAGTACGTAAGGGTAAATGAAAAAACTTTTTAAAAACCACGTTTATATTAGAATAAATGTTTAATGCTCTCGGCGCTAAGGTTCGATCAATTATTACTGAGAAATCAAAAAAACAATTTTGCAAATTAGCAAATATTCATCGACGTTTCGATTCTACTTTGAATCATTTTCAAGATGTATTTGTATTGTGTCTGAAAATATATAAATGTTATACAATTTTCGATATACATCTAATACAGCTAATTTGCAAGATTGTTTTTTTGATTTCTCAGTAATAATTGATCGAACCTTAGCGCCGAGAGCATTAAACATTTATTGTTAACAATAATACGATCGAGATAAGAGACATATTTATATTAGAATGCACTGAAAAGGAGAAAATAATATTTTTAGATATTAGCGACTATAAATCAAAGCATGGAGCGCTAAACAATATTAACGTAAACTTCGTGGGTACTCCACGTTTTTATTTATAGTCGCTAATATCTAAAAATATTATTTTCTTCTTTTTAGTTCATTCTAATATAAGCTTGGTTTTTCAAAAGTTTTTTTATATATTTTTTTATTTTCTACTTTTTTAGTCTTTACTACCGAGCGTCCTTACTACCGAGCAGAACTGCCGGTCCTTGTCGCCCCCCCCCCCCTCCCCCGCTCGACCCAATCCAAACCAAGTCTGTAAGTAAACTGAGCTCCTTCGCTGCGAAGTGGGCCAGTACAGTGGGAGTGGGATCGCGTAGTGGAGTAGGGAGCGCGCGGAGTGGGGACCGCTGCACGTGACGTATTACCTAACGTAAATTTGGTTATCGATCGTAAATTCTTAATCAGAGAATTTTAAATATGTTTTCGACGCAACGGTTCGATCAAATGAAGTATTACCTAACGTCGCGCGGCGAGAGGCGAAAGGGAATATTTAAAAATATTGTTTAAATCCTAAATGCAAAGTCTTTTGAAAATTTTATTTGAATATTGCATTGTCATCCAGTTCTGAGCTATGTTGAAAATTTTACGAAATTTGACGCATACAAGGACAACGACAACTCGGCAAGCTAATATAAGCGTGGTAATAAAATACATGAATATCACGACTTGCTTACTTATCTGTGTATTTAACCAGTTTTCAATTCCTTAAATAATGCTAAGCAAGTGTGAAGAATAGTTTAATCTTTCATACTTTATTTGAAAATATCTAATAATAATGTTCCTTCAAAACTTTTATTTACGAAGTATAAAGTAACTGTTAATATTGAATTTTTATAACAGAATTAAAGTGGAAGTAAGTTAATTAGAACAGAAAAGAAATAAATTAAAAGATTTGTTCGAGTTTCCCATTGTAATTCATCCATCTTATTTGTGCTCATTGATGTTTAAAGTCGAGATTCAATTCTTTTCTGTACAATATATATTATCGCGATCAATATATATTATCGATTACATATCGATCAAATAAAAACTGAGCTGTTTCAATTCATATTTTTATTATATATTATAACCAGCAGTTATATTTATATTGGTTGTAATTTATAACTATTGCAACTATTAAAATTATACTTTAATATAATTTAATCTAACTAATTTAATAGTTCGATACACACATTTTACAAGAGCATCGCAATAAACGATGATATTTATTGATCTGATCTGTGGTTATATTCGTTTAATTTTTTACAATTCATAAAGGGCCCTATTGTACGCCTAACAATTCAAGTTAATTCTATTTCATTAAGAAACTTTTGCAGCATCAAGTAGAGTCGTTAATAAAAATTTCTTCCAAAATAAAATACATAAATTGATTGAAAAATCATTAAAACAATTAGTTGAAGCCTCACTTTCATTCTGCACATCGAACAATGAAAAAATTTATTAATAGGGCCGAAGACAACGGGCAAGGTGAATTCTTCGAGGAATTAAGAACTAAGCGAAAAAGAAAAGAAAAGGAAATGGAATAAAACTTCCAAGATTCCTACCACGCTTTTTGTCTACGAACGATGATTATGAATCCGAGCAAGAAAGGGAAGCCAGTTTTACTGGTTCACTTTGGAGATGCGGCTGCAGATGCAGCTGGTAGGATGGCCGCATCAATATAGATAAAGCAGTTATGTCTATATGTCGTATTTCGAGACGCGGGACCGTGGCTTTCTCTCTATTCGGCCGACAAAAGGGCAGCCACAGATAAATATGTAACTATAAAAAAGGATAAATACTCACGGTCAAGAGTCAATATTGTGAGAGAGTCCCTGTCAGACATCGTTGTGTCCGAGGCGGATCCTGTATTTAGGAAGCACCGTGCATTTTTATCCACTTTCTGGGAAAGTATTTTTCGACTTACCCGCGGCCCCTTGTGAAAACTTTCCCTCGCGTGAGCTGTAATTTCAATTTCCAAAGGATTGTGAAAACAGGTTCAAGCTCTAGCATTCCGTCAATTAATTCGCACGCGAGAGACCTTGTAATAAAGGACCCTGTACTTTTTTTTAAAACATGTTTTTTTTGAAAATTGTAGTGATATAATCTACATAACTTTTGTGTTTTTACTAGTTTATAAATTGCCTGGTCTGTGTTGATGCTCACAACCTTTATTTATTGAATTATCTTATCCTATCGGTCTTAACTATTCTATAACTGTGGCTTATATACTAGTTTATCTTTGTACTTTGTTTTCTTCCTTTATATGTGTCCGTATAAAAAGTATGAATATAAAAAACTACGGCTGTGTTTTTCGTTTCTTCACTATGTTGAGAACTTATACTAATTCATATCTACAATATTTACTAATATTTACGGAACTAAATATAACTTAGCGTTAGCTATACTTTTTTTCTCTGTTTTATTGCTATTATTTGTCTAAAGGACCCTGTACTAAACCACGTGAAATGGATCCCCGACGAAAATGACTGAATTTGAAATATGTTGTACCGTTTGTGAAAAATGGACAGTTTCGTTGTTTCAACCCTACAAAAGCCTGAGTTTGAAAATTTCATTATTTGCAAGAACTGGTTGATGATTTAAAGCGGGAAAAATCGAAACGGATAGCGTTTTCCCAACGCATTATTTGTTTTAAAATAAGCAATAAACAAATAACTGATAGTGGAATCTATTCCAGTAGACTGACTGACTGACTGCAGAGAATTATGAAAAAACAAATACTATTAAACAGAAACAATGATACTGAGTGTTTTTATTAGATTTTATAGATTTTATACATAGATACAATGCGATTTTAGACTCCTTTGGGGTGCTTTTTGTACGTGTTTTGTTTAAACAATTCTGTTATAAAGAACAATACTGTAATTATTCTTTAACTATTTTGTACACTAAAAATTCATATTGTTCCCTTATAATGGTATTAACCGCATTGATCAGAAAGTGATATTTTTGCTGGTCTGATCTCAGGTTTTTGAAGGGTTGAAACAATGAAACATTTGTTCAGCAACGCAAAAGGTACAACATATTTCAAAATCAGCCATTTTCGCCGAGGACCCACTTCACGTGGTTTAGTGCGGGGTCCTTTTTACTGCTACAGTTGAACCTTGAGAATATAAATTTCAAGAGCAATTGTGGAAGAACCAAAATATTTCTGTTTAATTCTATTTACTTATGGAACTGAAAACTTGAGAAGAGCAAAGAACGAATGGAGAAAGACAAAGGAGTTTACATTGTAAATGCTACCGATGAAATGATTCTAGGGCAGGGATAGTTTATGGTAGTTTCACGCCCGACGTTCTATCAATATTGTTTAGCAATCGATCCGGAACTTCTGTCCTGATAAAATGTCGACAGCACGCGTAACAAGGAGATAACGATATAAGCTCGATCGACGCGAAAGTTTCGCCACTAAAAGCTTTTGAATCGCTGACAAATTTGTCACCGGCCGATTATGGCGGGTAAGTGAGAAAGAGGAATATAATCGTCTACCCGCATTAGAGATCCATTACGTACGAGGTCACGCGTCCAAACACATATCAAACCCCATGGAGTTTTACATCACGGCGATACCCCATCGTCTCGTCTCCTAGATTGAGCCTGTCAATTTAACAAGGACACAGGTACACTTAGAATCCGATTTTCCTCTCGTTTGCCGTTCACAAAGTGCGATACTTCGATCATTTAGGAGAATTAAATTCTTTTAATGATGTCGTTTCTTTCCTTCGTCGTGTATTTTGTTAAAACTACTCAAAGTCTGATCATTTCTAGGTACTAATCTGCGAATTTTTATGCATTTATGAAAAAGTTGGGTGAAATATAAGACAATAGCAAATTAGAAAAATTTAAGATGTTGTTTTCAATGAAACAAAATCATTGAGGGATGAAATCAATTTTTATTTTACTCCTGCTGCTCATGATCAATGCAGAACGTTCTTTATCTAGTTATCTTACAAAAAGAATAATTTGAAAATTTATAATAACTGAATAAGATGCGGTAAATTGGCAATATTTAATATCATCTATGCTTTCACAAATTTAATTCGTTATTGAACTTCCACCGTTCTTGTGGCTACAAATAATGAATAATTTGAAAGAAGAGAAAACACAAAAATATGCTTTAAGTAGTTTCCAATAGTGAAGTCTTTGCCAGTGTTTCATTCTACCTTTTTACATATTCGTTACCACAACGCCAACCCTTAATTATTGCCCTCGATTCTTCGTAAGTAAAAGCTTTTAGTTTATCAAGTCATTCATTATCTTTTTCAAGAACTTTCCACTTATATCTTTTTACACAATGTAATCTGATGTGGTTTTTTGTTCGGACAATTCAGATCAGCAATTTAATTTCCTGCTGTTATCATCACGTGTGTATTCCTTACTTTTTCGACGACATTCTCCGCTCGAGATTATACCCCGATGCGGTTCAATTTATCTCATTAATTTATCACAGTTTAATGGAGCTTTCTAATTATCACGTTGTAATGCTAATTATAAGAGCGAGACAGTTTAATTGTCAAAATAAAATTAAAATTCTCCGTAACGGTAAAACTCAAGCCATTTTTGTTGATTACGGTTGATTTGTTCATTTATTCATACTATAACATTGCAATACACAGTCATTTGAAATTCTATGAGCTAGAAAAAAGTTCGAAATCGCCGAAACCGTAAAATAAATCATGGGGCAAGGGGTTAATATCAAATTATATTTAAAGAGTATTTGATTTAGAGAAAGTATTTGAACACACTTTAAAACAGTAAAATAAATCATGGGGCAAGGGGTTAATATCAAGTTATATTTAAAGAGTATTTGATTGAGAGAAAGTATTTGAACGCACTTTAAAACTATTAAATAAAACAGTGAACTTTTCTTTGGTTTTATCGAAATCGATTTTAAACCCACATTATTCGAAAATTTTATTTAGATAAAATATTTGTTACAAACATTTCTAATGATATCAGAAGAATCTTCAGAAAAGTTGGGTTACATACTATCTATAGAATTCCGATGTATTTAAAAAGTTTATTTCCACACATTAAAGATTCAATACCATTACTAAAATGTTGTAATGTGGTGTATCAAATACCTTGCAAAAGTTGCAATCTGACTTACATTGGACAAACTTCTAGACATTTAATTACAAGGATCAATGAACATAAAAGAAATATATTTTTGTCACCTTCACAACATACTGCTTTGACAATACATGCGTATTTTGTCCAATACACGCATTTGATTTTGAACATGTAAAACTACTGGATAAAGAAAGTAATTTATATCAAAGATTATTTTTGGAAACGGTTCACATCATTAAACATCAAAGTGTCAATCTCAGATACGAAAAACCTGAGATTAATGAAATTTACGCTGCACTGTTCAGTCATTAATTAATGTATTATGCTGGTTTCTAATAATTTAATGTAATGCATCTAGTAGAATATAATAATTGTTGAACCATATGCATATTAACAGTGTTATGTTAATCTCATACATAAAATGATTGCTAAATTTCTACCAATTATTGGTAATACAGTGGTTGAAGTGAAACGACAAATATTTGTGAATTTCCCGCCATGCAGTGATATGGATGTTCTTGATCATTGACATCTGATTGGCTAATTAGATCCTTGATATTCTTATGTTTTCCTTCTTGACTTTGCCATAACAGTTACTGCTTAGTACAGTTCAAACCTTCTTATTGACAAGTACCATTTCATTTACGTTTAATTTTGGTGGTTTCTCACAATTAGCAAGTATGCATAACTACCGTTTTGTAATAACTATTTAGTAGTCAGTATATTGAATAACAATTTATATTATATTAATTTTTTTACAGACGCTTACTTTTGATAATGGTTCAAAATAGAACCGAAACGTTGAAATTATAATTCTGCAAAATTGTTAATTTTTGTATAATTGATCGAACCTGTAGCGCCGATATCATTTAGTGCATATACAAAATTTACGATCGTTAATAACTGGAGATTAGAATATTTGCCCAAATCCATGCCCTGCTATGCTGTACCTGCTTTATCGAATTCTTCCCACAGTCGGGAAGAGGCTCGAGATCGAGCGAGAGATTTCGTAGGTAAATTCAAGAGGTGCGATCGCGTGCACAATCAAAAATAGAAACGCCCGTTAAGTCTCGCGGGACAGTCTGTACGGCGTTAAGCTATTATTTCCGCAGAATGCAGGTGTTACCTTCTCTAGACAGGACTAGAGATCCTCGAGGAGAGTGGCATCCTACCCTACATCAAAGATCCGTGCCGCTGCTCCTCCATTCATCTGCCAAACAACCGAGCGGCCGGGTTTCTACGAGCATGCCGTTACACACAGCTCGGCTCCCTATAGTAATCTCGGTATCTCAGCATCTCTAGTCCTATCTGTTGACCTTTGACTCAAGTTCACAGGTAAAAGATGCCACTTCCTCTATCTAACCCAAGTGAAACCGACTATTTCCGCCGTTGCGTCACACGGTGGGACAAACCGATGAATTCTATGCCAAAATCAAAGAGCTTTCCATAGAAATAAGATAGACCGATGATTTTTCTTTAAATTAAAGCTGAAACATTGAAGTTATATATGGGAAAAGTACAGAAACTATCTTACAAACGTTCTTTAACCTTAAAAAAATTGCTTTGGCTAATAGTCTTCTTAAGGGCAAAACAATTTTCAGTATTTTTTTAATGAAAATAGACTTCCTTGGTTTTCTCAGTTAAACTTATCCCCTTCAACTATTGTCAGTATAAACAGGTGTAGATCTGACCACTATCATCTAGCTTTTTCTCTGGCTCGCATTGGATTTATTGATAATCCTGAGTGTAGCTGCCGGGAGGGTGACGAATCGCTGAACCATGTTCTATGCAATGCAACTTGTACAACGAGGAAAGGCTCAAATTAATGAATAAACTCAGTAAAATAAATTTCCAGCTTCCAATGAACGTCTCAATATTAATAGCTAAACCAAATATCAAAGCTTGCAACTACATGTTATCACTTTTTAAGAGCTGTGCTCTTAAAGTATAAGTTTTGTCTATACTGTTCCAACTAATCATATGTCTGTATTAAAATATCTGCGTATCTCTAATAACCACATTCTATTTTGTAATTATTATATTCTGTTTTGTATGTGGTGTATTTCGTGTTTTTTTTTTGTAATTATGTTGAAATAAATCTCATATGAGAGTTTCTAAAAAAAAAACCTTGAAAATCTGTGTTAAACCCTTGTCCTACGATTTATTTTGCCGTTGCAATGATTAGAACTATTTTGTCGATAGTAATTTCTTAAGAAAAGAGAAAACTTATATTTAAAATAGAATTCTATTTCGGTTATAGGCAATTATTGACACACATTTTCATTAGAATAATGTATATATCAGAATAAAAATGCAGGAGAGAGAACTTTGATTAACTAAACATTTTGAATTCTTTTCTGCTTTTCACAGTCGCAGAGAATGAAAGTGTAATCCCTCGAAAACTTGACAAATTTGAGAAGGATAAAAGTGTCGGGAAAATTTTTCTGTTACTTTTTGGTTTTTAAGTATGAGAACAGTCTTCAAATGCTAATGAACTCGTGAGTGCGCGCGGGGCGCACAAGTCAAATGGACTGAAATAAAAGTTGACATGAAAAGTGTCTCTAGGGTAAAAAATTAATTTTACCTTTCTACTTATGCTAAAAACCGTGGTTCATACGTACGTTGCATTTCATATGAATATGTATCACTCGACGTTTGTAGTTGTGTGCTTTGCTAAATTCAAAGACTAATTTAATATTAATAGATCATATCCTTGTCACAAATTAATAACTATTTATTATTTCATTGACAACTTGTTCAAATTTGAAACTGCATATCCACCGATGACACTATATTGTGCGATCATAATTATTTTGTTAAAGGATAAAAATTCATAATATGAATTCAACACTTGAAGGTAAGCATAACACTACAGATTTATTTCAATTTTGTTGTTCAAATTATTGTTTATACCATTTGAGGACATCTTGATATTTATAGTATTAGTCTTTTGTAGAGTGGAAAGTTCAAGTTACTTAATGTTAATGATTGTAATTATTTTTAAGCAAGAGTAACACTCTTATGCTTCATATAAATTCAATAGTTGCTGGCCTTTAGTTGCCGTTTCGTAAGAAATGATATTTTTTCTGTCTATCGCGACCGTATTATAACTCGGCAAGATATGGTTCTTCGCCTGAAGGAATTAGGACTTATGCAGTTAATACAAGGAAAACGTGTCGATTGACAACAAATGAGGACTTATTAAATAGATTACTTGCATCAGACCATTTTATTGTTGATTTACTGAATTCTGGTCACAGGAAGTTACAGATCTCATAGGTCTCCCGGATGAGGCACAACACGAAGAGGACCGAGATCAAGAAAACAGAATTCCGAATCAAAATGATGAGAATATTAAATTATAATCAGAAAAATACTGAATAAGACAACGATAATTACTCAAGTAAGTTATGATTTTACTGAACATAAAATATATCATCATTTCTCTAAAACTATTAATCTATCGAATTCATTTTGGTCTCATTCGATTTAGAATGAAAAAATGGGTAGAAAGTGGTATCGAACTTATTAGAAAAATAATTTTATTATTTTTTCCTCCTACTTATACGATCTGGCCCACTGTGCGGCCTGTGTTCAGAAGTGTCTTCGTACTGAAAAGCAAATTGTTGTATTTCTGCGCACAGGTGTTATGTTTTACGGCTAGTGTTGTATTCGAAAGTATCTAAAATGATGAGAATATTAAATTATAATCAGAAAAATATTGAATGAGACAACGATAATTACTCAAAGTAAGTTATGATTTCTCTGAACATAAAATATATCATCATATCTCTAAAACTATTAATCGTATCGAATTCA
>CM052334.1:18431692-18443359 GCA_028455595.1 Lasioglossum vierecki | reverse complement strand
CTTTGAGAACGATAGCGTCGTCTATCGATTTTCTATCTAGCGTTTTTGACTACTGAAAGACCCTATTTTTTCATTATCAAGAAATGAGAATGTTAACTTGTGTACTTATCATTGGCCACGTTCGTAACTGAGCAGGAAATTCAATTTAAAGAAATGCTCTTATGCACTTTTTTTACATGTACAGTCTGAAACAATAAGACATCACTTAAAACAAAATAATTATGTGTTACGTGAAAGAATTTTATCGTCTTTCATGCAGTTTTATTAGTTACTTCTAGAGACATCGTTTAACGCAGTGTTTTCGTTAGTATTTCTAAGAATGTGAAAGTAACACGAACTTACCTTTCATTAACTGCGACAAAACTATAAGACAGGTAATGATTTTCTAGAAAATTAACACGTACAGCTTATTGTTATCGGTTATTATATTTTGTGCTGCCACCTTTATTTTTTATGACATTTAACTTTCCTTTTGTAATAGATTTATACAATGTTTTTAATCGTTTTTTGCTTAATTTTCGATTTCGATGCATGTCGTAAAGTATTCCGTTTGTCTTATCCAGTTGCCAATTTTGGACGGCCTCTTCTTTGGCCTTTTTACCACTGAATGGATTTTCATTTGACAAATTATTGATAATTTTGATCTCTGTTTCATTTAATTTTTTACCTAGTGGCATTTTGTACAAACACAAAGATTGCAAATTAATTAATATTTTTCAGGTTTTACTTAAATTACTAACCTCAATTACTGACACTTTAGAAGAATATTTCATTGATGACCTTTTGGCTTACACTGTTTGCGAGAAACTGTTTTATAGATTTGTCGCGGCTAACAGGAGGTCAAGCTTGTATAGCTTTCAAGTTTATAGAAATTCTAACGAAAACAACGCATGGAACGACGTCCCCAGAAGTAGAGTTGTGCAGAATTACAATTGAATTACTCTAGAATTAAAATTACAAAGTAATTGAATTAAATTTTAATTCAATTATGTTGTAATTTATAATTCAGATCTTCAGTCAATTAAATTACAATGTAATTCGTAATTGCAATGGAGCACAATTATAAAATACATTGTTTTCATGTATTGTATTTTAAGTATATTGTATTTCAATTATACTGTAATTCAATTACAAATTGCATTTCAAATATATTGTATTTCAATTACATTGTGTTTCAATTATATTGTATTTCAATTACATTGTGTTTCAATTATATTGTATTTCAATTACAAATCTGATTGAAATACAATGTAATTTAACTACGTAATTGAATTAGCACAACTCTGCTCAGAAGTAAATAATAACATTCTGCATGAAAGACGATGAAATTCTTTCACGTAACACATAATTATTTCGTTTTAAGTGATGTCTTATAGTCGCGGACTGTATAACTAAAATGAATATCGCATGAAATTTTTTATGCATATTGCAAAGGCAGGAATCTATCGATGACTAGTCCAACAAGTGGAGCCGTTGATGTAACAACGAAATTCGCGGGAAGCATAACGAGGGTGAGGCAAAGGAAAGAAGAAAGAGGAAAGAAAAAAGAGGAAAAAAGGAAGAAGAAAGAGGGATGAAGAACGAGAGGGCGAGCGTTCGGGATGCGAGGAAAACGAGAGGAGAAAGAAGGCACAAAACCTATGACGGATTAAGGCTGTCTTCCGCGCCGAGGCGCCTGGAGCAAGCGATTGACCTCCATATTCCCGACTGCCTGAACCAGGAGCCGTCCTGAGCCGCTTAAGTAGGTAAGATTTGGTTTCCTGGAGCGATGGATGTGTCAGTGAGCTCTTTTGTGCGGGCACACGGCGCCACTCGATGTTTTTTCTTGTTTTCTCGCGCGCATAATCGCCTGAGAGTTGCAGTTGCACTTTCCCGCTCTGATTTCATCGTCAACGCTACGGAAGCTCCAGCTCATTGCTTTCCGACTGGCCACGCACAGTAGCCTCTGTTTCTACAAAATGGGTGGAACATTCGTTAAAAAATATTCATGCTATGAAATAGGTTATAACTAAGTCTTTTTGTAAATTAACCTTTTGCATTTGGAGCTATTTTAACTCGAGAATTAAACACCTCTTCCGATACATCCATTTCATATGATTTTTTAAACCTTATGGATATGAAATTGGTATAATACCCCATACAATTGATACAATACCGAAATGTTTGATAATTGATACTGATATATTTAATAATGTAAACAATGTTTTGAAAAATGGTATAGCAATTTTTAATTATAAGTTGTGGAACTATATAGGGAAAAAATTACTACAGAACCAAGTAACACTATTTAATAGGTTGGATCTGAAACAAGAACAATCATGGTGTGGCATTAATCACTTATGCGGTCATATTCACTCATGACAATTGTCAGCTCGATTTAAATTCATTTTAATCAACACTCATTGTTCAAACATCTCGTCACTAAAATTACTGCATTTTGGATGGTTGGTCATTGTCGCATAAGAAGACAAACATAAAATTGAGTTGTCTGTGAACGCGAAACGGAGGAAACACGGATAAAAATGAAAGATCTTTTCCACATTGAGTATTGCATTATATTGTATTTTAATTATATTTTATTTCAATGCTACCGGAATGTTTGTGCAAAGAGGGTAGAGGGGACAGTCGTCAGCTCATAGCGCATAAGATGCGGTAATTGAGAGAATTGGAACAGATACTGGATGGAGGAAGAGGCAAGAGGATGCGACCTATGTGGGGACAAGTATGGAAACCTATATTATTTAACGAGAGATTTCAAAATATTGGGGAAATGATCAGGCTCGGGGAAGTAGTGAGCGGGAAAAAATATAGAAATGTTGAAGAGTGGTTGGCGAAGTTGAGGAAAAAGAGAGAAAAGAGAGCATACATAAACCAAAGATCATACCAAACCAAAAAATGCAAAAGTTATGGATTGGGGAGGGAAGCAATAAGTATGGAATTAAGTGGGTTAGCGATAATTAGGATACTAAAACAGTAAGACAGTGTAGAAATGAGTGAGACATAGAAAAGAATGATAGAAGGTATGGACCGAATGTTTGAAATAAAATAGTTTTGTAGAGATAGATTAATGTAAACCAAGTCACATTTCTTAGCCGTAAGGTTGAAATAAAGCAAATTATTATTATTATTATTATATTGTATTTCAATTATATTTTATTCCAATTGAATTGTACATCGATCACACTCTCACGATTCCCGTAATTAGCAATTAAATGAAGAGAATGGTTCGAATTATGTAATGCACTTACAATGTAATTCAATTACCGTGTATATAAAATACAATGTAATTCAATTATCGTGTATACATAAAGTACAATGTAATTCAATCGTAATGTATTTAAATTAGCACAATTCTACGTAATTTCCTCACAGAAGCTATTAGTGTATCCTGCAGCTGTGGAGACCGGAAAGATTCCCGGCGGTCGAAGAATAGTCAACATCCACCTTGAAGGAGAGGGTGTTGTACCGAGGAAAAATCAACGATAAGCCCGTACTAATGAGGGTAGCCCTGGGCGGGCTAAGGTCAGGTAGCATTGTAAAACCCAAAGCGCCTTAAGACGTATCCGCAATGTTGTGTTTTTCGAAAGCGCCCGTGCCGAAATGATCGTCGCGTTGCACGTAATCTGCCGTCGAAACGGAGAGAGGCACGATCGCGATTACGTCCGCAGCTGCGTTCGGGCTGCGTTTTGATTTTCGGTTCAAATAATAAAGTTTGCGGTGTTAATAATGTCGCGGCAAATAAACTTAATCGCTGGGCAAATTTAATAATTATCGGTAGCCGCGGTGTTTATTTTCACCGTCGCGCCGCGCCGGTGTTCATTTGGTTTATTTGACGAATCGATTATTTTCTACGGTTTTCACAGAGGAAGTCTACTCTCATAAGAGGTGCTCTCTATATTTCTGCATGATTTTAATTGCGGAACATGCTCGACGTTACTTGCATTTTTATTTCTTCGATTTTCTAATTGATGCGAATTACAAAACTCCTTCGATACTGGAAAAAATTGATTATTTTCTCATTCCTGAGAACGAGTTGCGCAAGGACTTTTCGGTTTTAAAATTCATTTGCATTATAGCAGATATTTACTGCTTGTGGAAATTATACAATTAATCCTTAACACGGATTATTTTTAATATTACTTTTCGTTTATTTATTCAATTTAGCTTTAATTTAGATTGCATTGTATTAACCCTTTGCACTCGGAGCTAATTTAACTGGAAAATTAAATATTTTCATACCGTACGATTTTTGAAATTTTATGGATATGGAATTGGTAGAATACCTTATACAGTACCTAAATGTTTAGTACTTAATTAGATACCGATATATTTAATAATGTAAACAATATTTTGAAGAATGGTACAGCAATTTGTAATGGCGCCTGAGAATTTTATATAACGTAATCTTTACTTTTATAATAGCACTTTTAAATTTAAAACGTCTTTCTGCACAAAAGTGTCATAGAAGGAAAAAGAAAGTGTATATTTTTTATATAGCTACATTTATTTTAATGCTTAGCAAGTCAAATTTGATTTCATCTAAAATGAAACACGTAACATTCGTCTTTGTTAGACTTTGTTAAAAACCTTCATCAAGAGTCTGGCTCGTCAAAATACAGCAAGGGATTAAATGCTATAATAAAAATTCAATTTTTAGGGTGTCTGAATAGTGGAAAAAAACGTTGTCAAAAATGTATTGTTAGCAACGATGATTGTTTTGAAGATGACAAGATAGAAATCGATAAATACGCGAATAGTACGTGTACTATTTGACTTGTCCCGTAACTTTTCGAAGAGTACACGTGCGATTTCGTCCGGAGAAATGGTTGACCCTTTATCACTCCAACTGTCATCGCAGAGACCTTTTCCCTTAACCACTTCCGCCAGCACGTGGTCCGCAAAAAGCGGTACGGCCGAGAAATCGTGACCTTGTTTACGATTGACATTCCCTGTGCTTAAAGTCCTTCCCGTTCCGGAAAGCTGGCCAGACCTCAGTCTACTATACCTGAGGGTTAAAGACGAACAGGATACGCGTCATAAAGCATGGCGCCAGACGCAACGACGCGCACTTAAACGTTTACCGAGCACAGGCACAGGCGGTAGCCAGGCTTCGCCACTTATTGTCCGTGTCCCGGGGACGAGGACGGGGATGGGTACTCCCAAGACCTACCGACAACAGGATCCTCCGCAATTTACATTGCCTAATATCACAATGACAGCCGAGGCTCTCGCAGTCAATCGACAGCGTTCTCTCTTTTACGAGGCTGCTGCTGGGTCGACCCTATTGTACCGTAAATCTGCAAAACACGCTAACCGCGTGTAATAAACTGCGGCTAATGAGATAGACTACGGATTTTTGTCTGAAAGAACAATTCTCCGTGCTGTTTTCTTTTTTTTTCTTTTAGAAAATCTCATATGAGATTTATTTCAACATAAATGTAATTACAATGCTGGAAATACGCTACATATAAAACATAATACAGGGTGTCTCAAAATTCGTGTACTTCCCGGAAATGGGAGGTTCCTTGGGTCATTTGAAGCGATATTTTCCTTTACAAAAATGACGCCAGCGGCTTTGTTTAGGAGTTATTAACAAAAAACAGACCAATCAGAGCGCGGCTAGAGAATATAATTATTATATTCTGTTTTGTATGCGGTGTATTTCGTTTTTTTTTTATAATTATGTTGAAATAAATCTCATATGAGATTTTCTATTAATAAAAAAAAGTAGTTATAAATATTATTTGATTAACAATTGAAATTTAAGTCTTATTTAGGAGAAATATGTAGAGTGTGTATATTATTGTACAATAGATTTTCAAGAAAATATTTACTTGTCGATTCGTATCTGAGTAGCAAGAGCGATTTGCCTAATCTCTTAAGCTTCTTGCGCACTGCACTTCTGTAAGCTACTAATTCGCAACGGTTCTGCCCTAATTATATTCTTGGAACAGATCAAGTCGATATTATCAGCAGTTTCCAGAAAGCCTACCTATGATCCTTCAACGTAGGTAATCGTGAAGCGATCTTGAAACAATTCAGAGTAAGCTGAACAACGAAAGGAAAATTATAACGGTTAAAACGTTGTATTAGGTTGCAAATACGAGTTCCGTGCATTTTCATTCGATTGCTCGTAACTAGACTAGGGCTCTAACATTTCCGAAGCTTCGAAGGATTTGAAGGAACGGAGGGAATTTCGAAGTTTGAAAGTTTTCCAAGTGCTCGAAATTTCAGTCTTCCAAGTGCTCGAAATTTCAAAGTCTTCCAAGTGTTAGAAATTTCAAAGTCCTTCGAAACGTATGAATTTTTCGCCTTTTCCTATGCAAAGTATGCCACATAAAAAAGAACTGCGTGCCACTTACCCCAGAACCCTCAAGAAGCACAAACGAACTTTGCTTCGCACAAATGTACTGAAACTAACAAAATGAGCTTGTCTTATGAAAAACATTCACGCAATCAACGAAAGTCATATTGAACACGAGATGTAGTCTTATGAATACAATATTACAAAATGTTAAATATATTTCTTTTATTTCTGCCCTTGTATGATCCTGAAGACCATACTATACTACATGGTTGAAATAGTCTTAATTCCCGCTTTTACTTGATGTTAAAAATATGTAGCATGTCATAAAAAAATGAAGGTCACCTCTATTTTAAGAAAACTATTACAAATAAAAAGAATGTAGATCGTATTGCTAGTAAAATATATTATGTACAACTTCCTCCTCATCGGTTTTTTTCCAATGTTTACCGTTTACGAAAAAAACGTTGGCCCAGATTATCACGAACACCTTGTATGTATATGCAACGACTTCAAAAATCGATCCCCCAACAAAATGTACTTATAACTATTTCTAAGTATAATGACCTAAATTCGTAATCATGTGATACAAATCCTTGTGGTCGCTATATAATGTTGATGTGACCAGTATAAATAAATAATATAATAATTATACTGCGGATCTTTCTGCAAACTATAACAAAATGTTTCTATTGATTGCAGGACACAGAAGCCACACAAAAATTGTATTCTTCCTTTAATTATCCTATGAAGCTGAAACTAGTACATTGATGTCCTTAAACATTTTTTACGTGTTCACTACTTTAAATGACAACTACCCAATTTTGTCATAAATGCATCAAATTCGCAGTCTAATATAAATAAACCAGCTGTGTGGCGATTTCGTTGTTTTTCTATAGATTGCAGGACACAGGAGCCACATAAAAATTGTATTCTTCCTTTCATTCTCCTATGAAGCTGAAACTGGTACATTGTTGTCCTTAAACATTTTTTACGTGTTCACTGCTTTAAATTAAAACTACCCAATTTTTTCATAAATGCATCAAATTCGCAGTCTAATATAAATAAACCAGCTGTGTGGCGATTTCGTTGTTTTTTTATTGAGTGCATAAAAATTGTATTCTTCTTTTAATTATCCTATGAAGCTGAAACTGGTACATTGATGTCATTAAACATTTTTTACATGTCCACTGCTTTAAATTACAACTACCCAATTTTGTCGTAAATGCATCAAATTGCCAGTCTAATATAAATAAACCAGCTGTGTGGCGATTTCGTTGTTTTTCTATAGATTGCAGGACACAGGAGCCACATAAAAATTGTATTCTTCCTTTCATTCTCCTATGAAGCTGAAACTGGTACATTGATGTCCTTAAACATTCTTTACGTGTTCACTGCTTTAAATTAGAACTACCCAATTTTGTCATAAATACATCAAATTCGCAGTCTAATATAAATAAACTATCTGTGTTGCGACTTCGTTGTTTTTCTGCGAGGAGTCCTCGGAAATTTGCCGGCGCGACGCGCGACGCCACCGTTCCCCGGAACGCGGTCTCGCCAACCTCAACAACCTCAACAACCTCGCATTCCAGCCGATCGCAGCTGACCCCGGCAGCACGTTATTGTCAAAATTATAACAGACGTGGTGCCGAACCGCGTTCAAAGTGGAGTAACACAGCGTGTGCGTGGGTCCGAGTCTGTGTGAGTCACACCGATTCGCTCGCATAAGTGTAGGACGAGTGGTGAAGCAGCGGCGCACTCTACACTTCGCCGCGCCGTTATCTCGGCACCATCTAGCCGGGCTAAAAGCTTCTCCCCATCAACTCCCTTCTTCGATTCTCTTGCCATGGTTCTCTGTGCCCACCTTCCTCCGGTCCTCGTCGACGCCACGCCGCTTCTCGTCGCGCCGCGCCGCGTGTCCCAATTTTTTTACAGCCCGCCCCGGACGAACTTCCCGAAAAACGCCGCGACGAACTGCTTAACATCTTGTTACCCGTGTCCTCCGGCATTTTATAGAAATTCCTCAGGCGTCACCTATTCGCTCCTCCCTACCGATCGATCCTCCATCGTCGGCCCTCCTGTCTCTGTCTCCTGTTCGTTTCTTTTTTCTTGCGACGATAATGAACGTTCTCGCGGCGTTCGACGATGTGCAATGGAACAGAAACGGCGGAATCTTAGAATCCAGTCGACGCACAGTGGTCCAAACGGACCAGTTGGATGAAACCCAAAAAAATGGAAATCCCGCAGAAAGTTTCCCGCTTTGGTAAATCAGAGGTACGGTACCAGATAAGAAGAATCACTGCTCCTTTTTCCCTTTTTATCATCTCATAATAAAATATGCTCCCACGAATAACTCATTTTTCAACGTATTTCTCCATCGTCGTTCGACACCTCACTATTCGTTAGTCTATCTCGATGTGAAATCTAGTAGTGGAAATATTTGTGGGATTTTTCATTCTACGATGGATACCGGCATGAATCATAAGTACAAATCTCAAATATTGTTTATTCGCTTAAAAATGAAAATATACTTCAAACATATATAGCACTTAAACTTTGTCGGTCTCGGAAAAAAGCTTTACTGTGGAACGTGTTGGAACTTCTTTATAGTAGTCTAGAGTGTCCGAAGAAATCAATTTTAGTTGCTCCTTCTTGCTCCTTTTAATTTGAAACAGTTTTTAGTAATCCATTGTCGATATACATATTACGAATTATCTCTGTGATTCTCTACGTAGCCACAAACGACAAAACGATATCAAAACATGGTTGGAGTAAAAGTTATATCGTACTTTTGGGCCCATAAATTTATGCAAACAATTTTGAAAATTTATATTTTTCTTTTTAATTTTTAAAATGATTTTTTTGGCCTATATTATGAACATATTTCAGATAATCTGGCAAGAAAATGTTTTTAACAAAAGTTAATCGATACTCGGTCATCTATTAATCCCAATAAAAAATATCACGAATCTGTTTCTTTTTAATAAAAAAATGTGATCATGTTAATTGTTTAAATGTAATTAAGTATTTTTTATTACATGTTCTTGTAGCTGATGTCAAGACAAGTTCCGTCCCTTTCGTTAGTTTCGAGTGCACTTGCTTGATATTAATACCAAAGATCAGGTTTTGATGACTGCTGTTCATATCATTGTTCCATTAGGTAGGCCCAAAAGCAATTGCGATTTTTTTTCTTTAATTTTCAAGCTGTAGGTTTGGCAATGAAAGACTCAAGAAGGGATTCCTAGGTTAGCTGACGTTTAACTATTGTTTAGAAAGTTTATCAGACTTGATGAATTTGATGAAATCAAGCTTCTGAGAATTACAAGGTTTTGCCACTTATTGGTAGCAGAGACTTCTACTGACGTACTAAATACATTATCATATTGCACAAAAAATCGCAATCTAGTAGTCTGACTTAGCTTTTCAGGGACATCTATACACCATACTGACACTAACGAGTATTTAACACTAAAGCTACCACCACCTGTCGAAAAGACCGGTTCCAGATTTTTTATTCTACAATTATTGAAATAATAAAAATAATTATATGCGCACAAAGTCTAGATAAAATCAATCTTGTCATTTTTATAAGGGAACATGTTCCAGTTGCTTTTAAGGCTCGATAGATTTAGTGGTAAACATTAAATACATGTGGTAACATTATTAGACAGCTTTGGCTCCATGGATTTTGTAACCGATGCGAATAATTTTCATTTACTTAAAATTCGCAGTCTAGTAGCTTAATCCTTCAGAGACGACATCGGTACACTATACTGACACTAACGAGTATTTAAACATGAATTGAAATAAATAGAAATTTGTACTTATTCGAATTCTTTGTATTTCCTAAAATTACTATTTCACTGTCATGATTCAGTGTCTGGTTAGAACGAGAAGTTACTTCAAACTATGATTCCGCTTTCACCGGATCAAATATCATAATATTATTATATAAATTGTGAAATAAAGCGACTATGCTCGAAGGACGAAATACTCCACTGTTATTATATCACATTATCTTCAAAGTGCATTAGGCAGGAACATACGAAGGAAATGGAATCTGTTTGGAAAAGCTTTTTAATCTTGCCATTTCATACGAAAACGTTGCTTAGCGCTCGTACCGTGATCAAATTATTTCTGTCTCAATTTTTATCTGACTTTTTATAATTAATCTGAGAAAATTACTAATTGTATAAATACTCATTCGCGTGGCTTAAAAAATTGGCTAATGAAATTACTCATTCGAGTAGCTAAACAAAGACTTCAAAGAATTTGTTTAGATAACAGTTAAAGTATTAGTTTATTTAATAATTAAAGTATGATAAGAAATTTGATGCTAATGTGTCAAACAATTAAGTAATTATGAATTCGAAACTGAAGTTGTTGACATTTGCAACGTTATTCATACGATTCTTTCAATAAACATATTTCTTGTAGGAGGAAAATAGAAATTCCATTATTCCTTTGGAAGCTCTTCGTTTCTTTTAGCTTGTCCTGTGTTTGAAATTACACCTACTCATTTTTACATAAATGTTGTATAGAAATGCATCAAATCCATGGTCCACTGACTCCTAAAGATTTTATTATGTAAACAGTCGCACGTCGATCGAGTGATTTAACAGTAGAATGTAAAAATATTGGAAATGTCGGGGAATGGGTGAATTAGCTCGATAGTTTCACGGAAAATCCTGGAAAACAGGAGTGTTTCTCTTTTCTCCGGCGTGGAAAATGAAGGATTCACGGGAGAAGGCGGTCGCAGTGAAAGACGATCGGTTGAAGGACCCTGGCTGGATCGAATCCTGTGGCCACGGGGGATGGGCCTCCCCTGAAGTTACCAAGAACCCTGTGGTGCAGGTATGTACAGAGGTGCACGCGTGTACACGCGTGCGTACTTCGATATTCCAGGGGGTGGACTGGTATTTACTATATAAGCGACAGACTTGCGCAGACGGAGTTTATCGATCGGTCGCTCCTACGGCCGCTTTAAACCAGCGACTCACGCCCGAGGATAATAATTCATGGCTCCAATGGCGATCATCAAAACGGAATTCCGATGGAAACGTTATGATTTCCACCCGCTCCGCCGACTAGATACTTTCGAATACAACACTAGCCGCAAAACATAACACCTGTGCGCAGAAGTACAACAATCTGCATTTCAGTACGAAGACACTTCTAAACACAGGCCGCACAGTAGCGGGCCAGATCATATAAGTAGGAGGAAAAAATAATAAAATTATTTTCCTAATGAGTTCGATACCACTTTCTATCCATTTTTTGAATAAGACCAAAATAAATTCGATACGATTAATAGTTTTAGAGAAATGATGATATATTTTATGTTCAGAGAAATCATAACTTAC
>CM052334.1:18380434-18421527 GCA_028455595.1 Lasioglossum vierecki | reverse complement strand
GCATCACGCGTCGCGTCGCACAGTGTGTCGAGAAAGAAGTCATAACTCTTAACCCCTCAACGCACCAATTAAAAATTCAAAAGCGGTCGTTTTTCCGCCAATCTTTTTGTTCTCTATTTTCTTAAAATACGAAAGAACGTTAAAGTAAAGTAAGAACACAAAACTATTCCCACCGCTGGTACCTCTGGTGGTTTGGAACCCACCTTTATTCTAAACTGTAGGTACCGTCGCGAAATAATTCTCACCTAAGAATTAAAAAAAGCGACGTTAAATAATAATTAAAAAAAAAACACAAAACTATGTAGGAAGTCGAACCTATAAATTCAAACGACGACGATTAAACCATGTAAAAACATATCTTTCGATCTAACTGGTCAGCGGTTGACCGTCGACAGTTAGATTCAAAAAGCTAAATACGGGAGTAGAGACAGTTTTTTACAAAGAGAACACATTAATATTGAATAAAGGATTCTCAATCAAACCCGCATTGAACCTTCCTGACTCTACAACTATTTAAAAAAATGGTGAAGCATAGATTAAGTTATTCGGAAGACGTATGTAAGTGCAAGCAAGCCAAATGTAATCGTTTAATTACGAAGTTTATTGCAAGCGTCTCTACTAAAGTTTATTTACGCACTGTATTTATCATTCAATCAATTCCTTGACAATACGTTGATAGTGTCCTCAATAAAATTATGGTGAACGTTCATCGGAATCTTGTAAAGTGTTCGAACAGGTGTTCAACAACATCTATGCACGTTTCTCAGTCACTTAATAAGCAATTGGCGAGTTGTGTTGATAATATCTCGTGTAATAGCGATACAAGCTGCGATAGTACACAGCTACATGTCTTCTTGCATTGTGGTCAACATCTCGTGAGAATCTAGTTCCGCTATATACCATGTAACTTTACGTTAGACCCTAAATCATTTTTCTTAACCGCTCTCATGACATTTTCGTCTGCAACGAATGCACGTTTATCGCATTAATCGCAAGCGCACTATAAGGATGCATACAATAAATTAATGGATAGTTGACCGATGATGCATTTTCTCTAGAATTCCGACAACTTGCAATTTTCTTCGAAAGTTTTGTTCACGTTGTGTAGCAAACCAAATGATCTAACTTTTCAAAAAATTTTAAATCTTATGGCGCAATATTACAAAAGTTATTGTCTTTATAAGAGCGTCCGAATAATAGCGGTAGTCACTCTATGTAACATTCTCAATCTCGTAATTTACTTAGAAACAAATTAATTGCATACTTTTTGCTATTTAAAATCAAAGTAATGATGTTGAATGATTTTGATGATTTTCTACTGCTAAATTGTTTCAAGATTTCACGAAGGAGGTACGTTAGACTGAATACAACATTTTCATATTATATAAATTTGAATGTATTAACACTACACCTACCGACCATCAAAAGTGACTGATGGGTATAGTATTATAAGAATAACAAGATTGAATTTACTTATATTTTGGGCGATTTTTACTGTAATATATACTGGAGTTAAAAAATATATTCAATAATTGCCAAATGAAAAATCTAAGATAGGTCATTTGACCTCTCTTGGAAGATTTAGTGTTAAAGACGATTTGCTATTTGAATAAATAGAAATCCACAATGAACTGCGGATGTGCAGAAATGTAGACCCACCAGTTTCCAGCATTTCGAAAAACGTTGCTATCGGAATCGGGTGAGATGGCGAGCCGAATTCGCGTGAGTTTATTTTTGATTGCACTCAAGGACCGATTCGGCGGCGGTCGGCTATTCGCCGGTTAAGTAGAAACAAATGAAGCGAATTCGAAGAATTCGAACTAAGACGCGGTCTTGGGGGCTGCTCTAAATAGTTTTTCGAAATCAAACGGGACCGACGATCGACCTTATCTCGTTTTCTTCTCCTCTGTCTCGCTCGATTTTAGCCAACCAATGGAAACAACGCGACTCGCGTCTCGATTATCCAACGCGATCCGTTAAATCTTCCTGTTTCCTCGTTTCGCCAGCGTTCGTCCGAAAATCTGTTAGACGATTGCAAAAGCTCGTGCCAATTTTATTAATCAATTGAAAAGACGAGAATATGTAAAAAAAACTTTATATTTCTAACTTTCTAAGTGCTATTTCTTCAAAAATTGTATTTCCGCACAAAGGGATGTAAGTTTCAACACAAATGCAATAAAATAAGGCTGAATGTTCTCTGACGATTATTTGCAAATTTTGAGTTGGTTACTAGAAGATCTTGCAAACTTCACAGAGATTTTTCCCGGAATTACCATTTTGTCTTAAGGCCCTTTTTCAGTTGTTTTTTACTTGTCTTCCACCATGTTATCAAATTTTACAAGATGGCAGATTTCTTTTTTATAAGAACAGCGTGGTTGTTCTTCAAAGATTCTCGGGTTGCTGAAAACCGAACTCGAATTTTTCCAATCTAACGTTTTACCAAGAATAATTATAAAAGTATTACTACGGTCCCGTAATATGAAATGTTGGAATTTTCGTTTTGCTTCTGAAACTTCTATGGAGGCTTATTTCTGTTTACCCACATATCTTATCATATTTACATGTGTATTGTATTCATACGTGTATTAATTTAACTTTATCATAGATTTTTAGCTTCTGTAATTACACATATTAAATTCTTTTAGGAAAATTAGTTTTGCATAGAAATGCCCGCCCATTGTAGATACATCTAATAAAGTATTCAACTCGACAATAAATAAATGACTTACTCGGAAACATCGGAAATGATGGAAATGTAAAATTCTATAAATATATAAATAACTATACATTTGAAAACATCAACATACAAAATGAACAAAGTATTTCGTAATAAATCTTCGTTTTCGATCAAATGGGTTAGAGAAACGCGGAAACGAAAATCCTCGCACAGATTTAATAATTATTTCAGCTTCAATCACTCAGTTCGACATCGAATTCAATTGCGTCAAAGCATGAAAAATAAAGTCTACTGCTTGGTGTATACTTCGATTTACACTAAATAATTCTCGATTGAAATATGCCCAACAACAACGCCTATAATTCGATAAAATATCGAAGATCGTAGTAGCAACTGGTTGCATCTAAATATATGTATAAGTGCAGGATATAAATATCTCGACAACTGTAAATTTACCGTGCACCAGCATCGACGCCAATTTAATGATCCCGATCTCGCGTGATTAAACTGGCAAGTCAACATCTTCCACGTGTTTTGTCAGATAAATTGAGATAAAAAGCTGGGAAACATCGTCGGAGCAACGATCGTGCTTTCTTAATTTTTTAATTATTTCTCGTTTCGTTGATAACTCATATAAAAAGGAAGAAATGATTGGTGTAAATTCCTTGGCTTTTAAATCGCACAAATGCATGGGGCGAGGGGGCGAACAAAGAAAAGGAAACCAGTCTCGTCTTTGAAAGAAGAAATAGCACGTAGGTATTTAGAGATTATACATAAACACGTTTCTCATCACCGAGGCCGAGTACGAAATTCGTAATAATGTTTAATGGTACCACGTCGTGCAGACTATAAAATAGTAATTGCTGTATTTTGTACGTGTATTCAGTGCTTCCAGTAAACAACGCTGCTGATAAATTATATCGCAGATGGCTTGTGAGAATCCAAATTCTTCTCAGCTCATTTACAGAAGCTCGTATTAAGCGATTATTATTCCTCTTATTAGACGTTTTAATAAATTAAATATAAGACGCAAATGTAATTATCCAGTTGCATTACATCCTTCACCTCTTTGTGTTTCACGTAATTATTTGTGCTGCGATGGGTTTACATTCCCAATTCACCCTTTTTCAAATCAACTTCAACCTTAAACAAATCAATTTGACCTAAGTGTAAATCTATTTCAAACTTTTACAAGTTTTCCGCTCCCAATTCACCCTTTTGCAAATGAACTTCAACCTTAAACAAATCAATTTGACCTAAGTGTAAATCTATTTCAAACTTTTACAAGTTTTCCGCTCCCAATTCACCCTTTTGCAAATGAACTTCAACCTTAAACAAATCAATTTGACCTAAGTGTATCAACTTCAACCTTTTGCAAATCGATTATGAATTTTTTACAGGTTCTGGTCTCCAAATTCACCCTTCTACAAATCAAATATCATAATAATCAATTTTCAGGGTGAATTCGGATGGGAAAACCTGTATAACTCAGAATCTCAGAATTTTATGTTTAAATAATTTTTTGGATTCGTTGTAAACACGTCGATAGTTTTCAATATAATTGTTTTAAGTATTTTACAGTAGTTCTTGTAACTTGTGTCATAAATACGAAGAATCTATTACAATTCTTCAAATTGCTCAAAAAAGTTCAGATCGTTTTGTCAGATGATAAAAAAGTTATATTGTTTCAAAGTCCGTTGAAAATGCTTTCGTGGTTCACTGTACATCTGAAGCATATTGGGATACGAAAGATTTCAGACGTCGAAGGTTTGGATAATCGAGGTCCTACTATAGCTCAATAAATTTGATTGAGAGACGTAAGAATGTTTGAGAAATATCCTATTTCGTATACGCACGGTAGCGGCCGCAGTAAAGAATGTTTTCCCCGATTGCAACCAGACAAAATGCAGCTTGCGTTGGTTTTAATTAACGGCTCATACATTTGCATGATTAGACCCTGAAAGTTACGCGGTATCAGCATTCCGTGCACCGAAAACAACCACGACATTAATGGTGGAATCCTTCTACCTCTCTCTCTTTCTCTCGTTCTGCCATTCACCGACGCACATAATTCTGCCTGACATCGACCTTAAATATTTAAATATCCATCTTCCACCTTCGTCTCCTCAGCTTCATCTCCGCCATTTGAACTTCATGTGGGCACAATACAACCCCTGGCACAATGTTTCCGATTGGAACCATTGATACCGGTTTTAGAGAAAACATTCACAATTTAGAAGTATAAAGTATTACTTTATGCAGTTAAAACCGATGGGAAATGAAAAGGGGCTTACCGAAGAATGAAAAACAACAACATAGCATCAGCATCCATTTATTATGACAAAGAAACGAGAAAATAAACAAAATGTTATACGGAAAAAAGTTTGCGATTAATAGAACTGCTGAAAGGAAGTTTCCGATTCGATTTACACTGTCCAACACGAAATTTGTTCAACAATTACTGTTGGATGATTCTGATAGTTTTTCAGAAAGTTTTTGAGAAACTTAATTTAAAAAAAGAAAATATATTTTTCAATTTTAAACAAATTTCATTTCAATCCCACTTTTCGAATGAAGTGGGTTGTTTTCCAAGTGGGTTTTGAACCCACTTTATTCAAAATTTTTTGCCCACCTCTGATCTTATTCGGTTATACCCCGTTTTATGTTTTCTCGAGTTAAGAAACAAATTGCGAACAATTATGACGTGCAATCGTAACGTCAGAATATTGTCACAGGAAAATTAGGTGCGGCGGTATTTGAAAAATTCGAATGCCTACGAACGATACGTCTGTGTCAGAGTGTGATAAAAATAGAGACACGTGTAGTAACCATATAATGCAACAGCATTATTGTTGTCACGATAAAAATAACTCGTCAAATATGTCTATACTACCCTCACTGCTTGCACTTGTCTGTTTTTTTACGATGCTTCATATTTCACTTATTCGAATTAGTAAGCTAGTTCCTAATTAGTAGACATCGAATCCTTATGCAAAATTGTCTATCTGTATTGTAAGAAAGTGGGGCGAATTAGAAATTTATTGTCTTTCAAAATATGTTCGATTCGTCGAAAACAATATAACAGTCTTTTGAAATTCTTTCAATGTTTTTACTATTTTAATTTATATCTATTCACTGCTGCCATAAATGCATAAAATCCATTTAATCATTAAATCTATTTTCAAATACATTTTTTTAAATTGAGATCGAAGAAAATGTTATTTTTCGTATTAAAATACAAATTAGCATACTAAATGCATTTGAATTGTCGTATTTTGCTATGCACGTCGTAACTATTGCATATGCAATAGGTAATTATGCTTCTCCAACATATTAAAATTAGTTGACAATTAAACACGGGACATCTTAGCACAGTTAAGATTTTGCATTGTCACATTACTGTCATATTCGTTAAACACATTATGCAAGTGTCACTACATCAGTTACAAAATTGCAGAATTAGATGTTAACTAATGCATCGAATATTTTCTGTAAAAGATTCAGTCGCAGAATGATTGACTTGTGAATTGACGTTGTGTATCTTTAGAATAAGTATGTGTGAAGCTCTTGACGTTGCTGCGATGAGATTTGAATACGTTTGCTTGGAAATCATTCACGAAGAATCATGAACACGAGTCACTTCGAATACGCTTAGAGATTATGGTCAGCTTAGGAACGTTTAAGGTCTCAGGACTCTTCATACCGTTTAATCAAAATTCATGAAGGTTTCAGATAATTTTATACTCTGCAACACAAATCTCTGCAACACAGAAACATTAACGATTTTAGAATTTTGAAAAAATTATCTGTTTTCAGGCTACCATTTCGATCCACGCGTATTCGCTATTATTATTCAGAACATATACCTTCGTTCATCGCCATGAATTTTCTTGATAAAGGCAATCTGCCAAAATATATTTTGAATTTGCTTCAGTAGATTACACTGAGCGACACGAGCAGACATAGTTGTTTATTTCTCTCTTTGCTACCGTGATTACAACATTTTCATTTGTCACCACAAAACAATATGGAATCGCAGTCATAAAATAGCTTAAAATTCAAGAGAAATTCTGAGAAAAACATTGTTCTAGTAATCTATAGACAGACGAGTTCACTCAATGCAAAGATCTATTTTCAACTGAATTCACGTGGAACGTGATGTTTACTTGAATCTTTTATCGTAATTGAGATATTGTAATGGAAAAGGTGTTCTAATCCGAAGAAACTCGAAGAGACTGAATCCATTTTAATTTCGAAAATACATATATTAATGTCTCGCTAATAGACTGCGGACCTCTATACAATTACAGCAAAATTAAGTTCTGTTAAAATCATCAAGGGAAGAAATAGCATTGAATTTAGTTGCTATTTCTTGCAATTGATGCAGGCAATTTCTATTTCGCATAAAGATCCGCAGTCTAATAATTACTCATTATGCGCAGGCACTGTATTTTTAATCGACTTCGAAAATGAAGGAGGTTACTCACTCTAACCTGTATATGCCTTTTTTCCCTTTTTTTTCTATGTATGTTCACTGATTACTCCGAGATGGATGGACCAATCGGTACGAAACCTTTTGCATCTTGTAGAGTATGTCCCCGGGGTGGTCCCGTTATAATTTTTTTTCATTCAAAACGACTTTTATGATTGACGAGTAGAAGCAAATAGAATTAACAAAAACTTTTGCATACGTTTCTGCAGCACACTATCGCTTCTTTAAAATCAATTTCGATGCTTCCAAAACAGATTGGAATCTAATTATTTGAAACAGCGCCGAAGTTATTCCTCGAAAAGTAATATCCCAACAAAAACATCCTGTAAACAGGAGCCAAGTTCTCTATGGCCGTAAAAAGTTGTGAGATCAAACAAGATACGGCCAAGTTCGTTAGCTCACAAATACCTCTTACAGTACTGAAAAAAGCGTTTGTAAAAATTAGTTTAAAAGAACGCTATTTAATTTTTAAAGAGTTACATGGAAGGCCAAATTATTCATACTTGGCCGTTACTTTCTAAACCAATGGCCATGAAAGATGTTTGGTAGCGGCCAAGTATGAATAATTTGGCCCTCTATGTAACTCTTTAAAAATTAAATAGCGTTCTTTTAAACTAATTTTTACAAACGCTTTTTTCAATACTGTAAGAGGTATTTGTGAGCTAACGAACTTGGCCGTATCTTGTTTGATCTCACAACTTTTTACGGCCATAGAGAACTTGGCTCCTGTTTACAGGATGTTTTTGTTGGGATTTCATCTATTTTTGTTTAAATATTCAAAAGACTACAAACGTCATGTGGTTCGGCAAACACTATGTGCTTCGGATACGGCCTTCTGAAAATTTCGTTATTTTCGCGGTAGGAAGCACCGTTCCCGAGATACAGCCATTTTTTAAGACTAGCTCGGCTGACCATCCCCACCACTTAGGTTACGCTTTTTTTAAGGTGTAAAATTTCAAAGTTCATTATTTCAAACTTTGGTTTTACAAGTTCTAATTTGTACAAGAGTCCATGGTTAAATTCAATTTAAAAAGAAAAAAATTTTCTTAAAAATAAAAAAAAGTAAAATTTCAAACTTTGATAATTATTCCTTTGGTTGTGTGTTATGGTGGACCTATGTTCCAAATTTCAAGCTTCTAGGTCAATGGGAAGTACCCAAAAGGTTTTGATGATCTGTCAGTCAGTCAGTCAGTGACAGATTTAGCGATTTTTGTGGTCCTATATCTCGGAACCTATTAATGTTGGAAGATTAATGTGTTGCCAATATTGAGACATAATAGCACTTAAAAAGTGTACGAAATTACATCTCTCCATCTGCCTCCAATTCTGAGTTACAAGCCTCTAAAAAACGGCCAAGTCGTTTCGCGTAAAAGGAGGTAGTGCGAGAACTTGGCTGGTGCACTACCGTGCACCTAGATATTTATTAAAACTGTTTTTATTTAGCATAAAAACACTGCTGAATAAAACTACGCGCTAGGTACATTAAAAATGTATGTTAAAAATCAATTTAATCGTAGGGTACTTTCAGAATTAGTTAACAATAACATAAGTTAAGAATATCAATTCCAAATGAAGAATTTTCGACCGAAATTTTCGCAGACGACCGCATGATTTGTCACCAGGGGGGCCGTATGTGTATCCGGGGGACATTTAGGGTGGTTAGAGAGAGAAAAGGGGATAGAGAAAGGGAGAGGGAGAGAGAGGTGCTGTAGGTGGAAATCATCAGCCGATTAGAGTGCAGATGTTCTCGTACGGAGATTATAAGCTGTTTCTACCCTCTGTAATGCTCCTACGGGATTCTTGGTCGGATGGGGCGGCTCAGGAAGGAATGGGTATAACTCGATGGGGTGAGCTTGATTGAATTATCATGAGTGTTTGCGGAACGGCGGCCTGCAATTGAATTAGACTCGGGTCCTTTTTCTATCGACGCACGTAGACATCTATCAGTGTCTCGATAGGAGAGCCTCTGCTTTTAATGTTAATCAATGCCTTCGCCTCGTCTCACGAAACCACGGCACCTACCGTGGTTATACATAATAGAGCAACTGTAGCGATTTCTGCAGTACGATCATGCCTTGATCGTACCTTTATTTTAACATACATATTATCACCCGTGATTTTTCCAAAACTGCTGAAAATCGATGCTCGATGGCTGAGGATTTTTTTAAAAAATCCTTTAATTGCAACAGTAAATTTAATAACAAGGAGTCTACATGATATCGGCGCAAAACAATTGTGCTAGTCTGGTTAAACTTTCAACAACTGCGTCTGTAAATTTTTGAAAGCGTTTTCAATATGAAAGTACTGAAAAATAGATTTAAATACAATATTCAAAATACGGTAATGAATTAGAAACCTGCTTTATAAAAAATTAGAGACAGGAATATATGTATAAGCACATGTTGTCTCAGTAAATTTAATCATAAACCAACAACCCCTCAACAACATAATCCAATAATTTCCTTCGGGATTATTCCGTAAAAGAAAATTTTCAAGCATCCATTTGGTACAGTATAATCATTGTAAAGCCTGTTAATGTGTATGTATAGGCTACCGGTAGATGAAGTGTTAAGTGAGTAGACTCCTTTCCCCAGGATTCCAAAGGTGCGGGATTCGCCTCGTCATTTTTCGATAATACAAAAATGGGGTTTTTCAGTAATCAAAAACGCTAGATAAAAGATCGAACTAGGGCGCTATCTCCCTCAAAAGTCCTATTTTTACTAATGTAGCTATTTTGATAGCTACATGCTGCCGAATAATGTCCATTAACGATCGATACAGAAGAAACATGATCTCATTTTTACCTTTCATGAAGAATGTTTCTTCAAATTCTGAGATTATTAAAAATGTGAGAATGAGAATTTTGTTTGTAAAAACAAACGTAAAATGTACACCCGCAATAATAGGTACATTTCCCCTTCATATGAAAGTATTATGACAAATCGTCTCAGGGACTGTAAATTTTAGTACTCTCTGATTTCGAATTTACCAGTAGAGCCGAAGTCGAGCATTAAAATAAGACACTTCGTTATTGAAAAAACAAATGTGAACTTCACATCTCCTTTACACATACATCTCTGTCAAAAAACTATTCTTACTTTTGTATTATTAATTACCCTAAATTCTATAACTTGTATTCGAAATATTTTCGCCAATCAATTAAGATAACGAAGATATTTCAGGTGGACTGAGTTTGTGGGTCACAATGTATAACAATCTGCTGGTAGACTATTATACATAAAATACATATAAAATTTAAATGAAACAAATACGTCGGAAGTGTCCCAGTTAGAACAAATATTCGTCGAACATTTTTAGAAAGTCTGCTGTTTCGACGGAGTAATAATTCATGGAATCGAATCTTTCCTGGACACCATTCATTCCGAATTGAATAAAATTGTCTAGTGGAGTGATGAAACTTGTTGAACAGTTCGTTATAATTTGTCTCTGTCGTGCGATTTCGTTTCCAAAGGCATTGGCAATATAAAAACATTGAACTTTCCTCCCGCAAGCTTTCAAATCTATTACAACTAAACTTCAACTAATAATCGTGATTATTAATTTTTTTTTGAGTATTAATTTAACTTTATATGTATAACGCTATACTTCATTATTATTTGTAAAGTTTTATACTAATGTATGCTATGTAAATCAAACATGGTTTACGGCATGAATAAATAAATAAATATATAAAGCAATGTTAAAGTTCAATGTTCTTAATGTTTTAAATTACAACCGACTCATTTTTGACATCAATGCATAAAATCCGCCGTGACTAATTATCAGAAAGCAGTTTTCAAGGAATTTTCGTAGACTACAATACAATATTGGAACTGATCCTATCGATTGGAAAACGTATCGATAAGATTTTAAGAAGGTTCAGTCGTCTCGGGATGACAAAACAATTTCATTGGCTTTCTTGGTCGCATTAAATACAACTTTTGTACAATTAGAGATTGTAAACGCAATCTTCGGATTAACGTTTCAAGAGAAACTCTTCGATCGCCATATTTATTATATTTTCGGTCTTGCGTTTCGAAAACTGATGATCAACATGTATGTATTCCGGAAACGCAACTTTCTCCAAATGCTGAATTTATTCTTCCGATGTCCAGTCTGAATTTGTACCAAAAGGTAACGTATTATAAAGAAACGTTATATAACATGATTCGAAGGTATTAAACTTAAAGAGCTTGCATAAACCTTTTTTCAGTCTAATCATTACAGTATATATTATATAAATTTACAAAATAATATTCTGCAAGTTGAACATGAATTTTCGTTGTAACGTCTGACACTTTGCATTGGAAATCCTAACGAACGCCTCGAGTCATGGAAAAAAAATTAATCGTGACGTATCGGAATCGATGACGATGCTCTTGCCGGTTATCGGCCAGTTAGTCAGTTTGACAACCTGATAACAGAGATGTTATCGAACCTCCGATATTGGGAACACTTTTTTCCAACAGCGCGGCGCGGCGCGGCCCGCCTTTGATCTGTGAAAAGCATTGATTTATTTTCGGTTTTAGTAATACGCGAAGGATGTCTTCGATAGCAGATAAGTATGTGTACCGAGCGATTACACATTATGAATTGAAGAATGCGGTATTTTTTCGACGTTTCGGCTGTTTGAACGAAACACTTGATTTCACGGTTCCCATTATCAATTATTCGATTCGGACATCCTCGTACAGCTCGAGGAAGTGCTATGTATTATGAAACGTATTCCATTTACTTGCAATTAAACATTTACCTCGCACGACGAGGTCAGTATAGAATTTCTACATTTGTAGCGCATTTATGATAAAATAATGAGAAAGTATAATTAACATATATATAGTAATTTTTATATTATATATATTTAAATTATATCATATAAATAGTCATTTTCACAAATAGATTCCTATTTTACTTCAATTTCTGAATTTAAGTAGCAAATCAATCTATTCATGTGCATTATTGAATGTTACAAATGAAGTCGTATTTAATTATGAATTATGAAATCTGTGTTCAATTTTCAGAACTGAAATATATGTTTATATTAATTACAATCTATTGAACATATTAAGAAAGAAAATCGATTTCTATTTTACTCCAGTTCGTTAATTTAAGTAGCAAATCTATTTAGGTGTATTACTGAATGTTACGATTGTTCAAACAAACGAATTGATTAACAATGGTACTAAGTATTTGAATTTTATTGATTATTACGTATTGATCAGACTTGTGACGAATCCGAAATTATATGGAAGAAGTGAAACGATAAGCTTTTGTTGGATAAGCACTTGTGTATTTATTGATACACTTGATTCGGCAAATATGGATTTTTGGGACAAAGTAAGCTTCTGACACTTTCATGTTATTGATTTTTCGATATGATATTATTCTATCGAGTTTATTGCACTTTTATTACTACAACGTTACTTAATCGTCAAACTCCGATCGTTGATGTCATGCATATTTATATGATGGAATTTCTGCGTGAACAAAAATGACAAATAATTAAATAACATGATAGTGTATGAATATTTTTCTGAAGCAGACGATTGCTGAGAAATTCAACTGTAAATAGGCTTCATCAGTATTGAGTTATTGTTATCAATATTTTTTATTTCATTGTCGTCTTTTTAACCAAATTAACCGATCAACTTTCATGTCTCAAAACTTCATTTCCTACACAATATTTTTAAAGCAGCTAGAGTAACTGTACCTATTACTGCGGTATTATGCTTCGATCGTACTATAATGTAATATCATTCCTAATTGATCATAAAATAATAATATGTGTAAGCATAACAGCAAATTACAGAAGTATTTCACACTCCATAACACAAAAGAAAATATTCGTGAATTAATTTATGAATACGATAGAATTATTTTGTACTGCCTAGACTGCGGATTTTATGCATTTTTGACAAAGCAGTGGACATGTTAAAGTCAATTTAAAGCAGTGGACAAAAATATTTAAGAGCATCAATGTATTCGTGTTAACTTAATAAGATTAATAAAAGAAGAATACAATTTTCATTTGGCTCTCGTGTCCTGCAATCAATGCGAACATTCCTTATTTTTACATAAAGATCCGTAGTCTAGTATTGACGTAACAATCGGATACATTTCGAAGAAAAAAAACTAAATTATAAGTTGATAATGTATTTGTCATTCAAATATTTCTTGAAACACTGTTCACCCATCAATGGTCCCGTTTCCTTCTCCGACGAGAAAAACGCCGGACAAACGATGGAAGAATAATGTTTACGAGACATTCCCGACAGAAGATATTAAGCATGATGCTTGCAAGGCGAGACATTCGTGCATTTCGCAGTTCTCCGAGGATTTTCCGAGTCGTGTCGTTTGGACACGGATTGGTCAAAAAATTCGCGAAGGTACACGCGCTATACACCTTCCACTAAACAATATTCGCGTCTCCGGGGATCGTGATTGCATCTTGTCCCGTGTTATTACACAGCAATATATCCTCGACTAAGGGCCCCGGCTTCCTAATTCTCCTACAAAATTAGCGTCGCTGACAAGAAGCAGACCTTGGCGATGGCTCATCGACCAGTATTCCAACACGGTTTTACAGCTTACGGTTATCGAGGAGGGGGGCCATTTGGTCGGTTTTGAGAGAACGATGTCCAGAAGGCCCCACGAGACTCCCGTCGGTCGCTGCGCCTCGCCGCCGACGACCTTCTTTGCTCGGATTGTAAACCGAGCTTTCCGGGGCCCTAACGCCGGCGCCAGGCTCGGGTTTACGACACGGAATCGATATGGTCCCATCATTAGTTCGGTTTAATGAGCGCGGACCACTGTCCTTCCATTTCATAACGTTGTCCGTAGACATAGACGTAGATCATTCGAAGCCTAGGCCCGATTCAAGCCCTTGGCACCCGAATCCGCTTCCCTATGCCTCTTCATTCAGAACTAACCGTTTCAATTGTCCCTGGCTTCAYGGTGTGAACGTGATCGAGACTCTGAAAAATATTAGCTTGTCTGGGAAGCTTCATTCGTTCCCGATTGACGCGCAAATTCTGAATAGTTCCTTCTTTTTAACACTTGGTCTATGGGACGATACAAAATAGTGTAAACCAATGATGAATTTTGTGGTGTTTGGGGAACTTGTAACTCTATGTGTAACATAATGTGAATATGATATTCTGGATTTGTTCTATATTTGTTATGCATTTATGAAGAAATAAGGAGTAGGTGTGATTTTCGATAGAAATGCGATAGAACGAAAATTTTTTTTTAATTAAAGCTGAAATATATTGCAGAATATGGGATGGATAAAAGATTACGGTACAAACTTTTTTAACTTTGAAAATGTATTAAACTCGCAAAATTTCAAGACAATTGTGATTCATTCAATACCATGTACGGATAGATTTTTTCTTGACATGGACGAGATCAGAATAGAATTTCTATATTTTTTGTGCATTTATGACAAAATGATAAGTAAGTGTAATTTACAACAGTGTAATAATTGAAAAGAATTATTAAATAAATTTGAACCTATTGAATATTAATATATACGTATATCGTGTAAACCGTAATCAAGAATAAATGATTATTTAGATCGGAATACATCGAGAATCTATAAAACAGGGGGAAGGTCGTGTTACATAAAATGTTGCAATGAAAGTTACGGAGTAACGCTGACTACGTATAATTGATTGAATTATAAAAAGTCAGCAACCAAGCTATATTCGAATATATGTAATAATCGATTAAAAGGTTATATCTTATATCGAAACTCTTTAGTGGCGTATTTATAACGTACATTATACATTATACACATACAAATGTACCGCTATTTTTCTTAGATATGTTTCGTTGATCTGAGTGCCGAATTATAGCCCAAAGGAACTTTCAAATAGCCATAATTTTATTATTGCAAAAGTGTTTTAACCCTTCCGTGAAATTAAAACCACTTAAATATTTTCGTTTTATGCGTCGTATAATGCCTCGGAACTGTTGCCATTAAAATATCATAATCTACCCGAACGATAATCGTATACTATTAAACACGACGACGGCGCGTTTTCTACTTATTCGGAAATATTGTAGATGGGAAATGATATTCCGCCAAACTGTTTCTGCGCCAATGGGAATTCGTAATGGGATGAAACAGCCATTAACTGTTGCGAGAAAACTTGCGGATACTTGAAGAATGGCAGATTCTACTTGTTGAAATTGATAAGAATATTATTGCATGTTTGTTTAGTATGCAGGTACGGCGTTGCACATTACAGAAATATTCTAGCAATAACATTTTAAGCTAGTTTTTTCATCGACATATTTACAGTTACCGAGCGCTATACCCGATTAATTCAAGTTCCCTTCAAGTACAGTTACAGAATATACGATATGCTTCTAATTTACATATTCGAGAAGAATTAGTTTTCTAATTGGAGTACATTTGAATAGGAATATTATTAGACCACTATTATTAGATTATTTCAAATGTGTTTGTAAATACTGTGGTGCCCAAGGTGGTTCCGAATCCACCTTTATTCTAAACTGTAGTAAGTAATCGTTACAATAGCGAAGTAATTGTCACATAAGAATTCAAAAAGCGACGTTAAATAATAAAAAAATGTGTTTATTGAACTAAAAGTTCCTCCTTAAACATTGCCAGAAATGATCTTTTAATATCCAAGGTTAGACTTGGAATAAACTTAAATAGTTGTTTTCGTACTCAGTTTACCTTGTGACCTTTTTTGAAAGCAGACGTAACATCTACGAAAAAGGGAATGAGGATGTAAAATGTTCGGAGATAATTGTAGAAAATAGTGGTGACTATATAATTGATTGATAAAACTGTTATTTTTCAATCATTTAATGTTAAGCTAAAGACACATCAAATGTAAGAATCTCGTTTATAATATTGCCGATGTATTTTCGTTTTATTATATTTTTTTTCAGTCATTTCATCTTAGCCATAGCGAATTGTTTGTCAATTCACATAAACGTAAGAACATAATGTACCAACTATTGTAATATATCACAACACTACTGAAGCAAATATAAATATGCACGTAGCTCGTACTTTTTCAGCATATAAGTTAATATTAACTGACAAACGACAACAACTAAAAACATGGACAAATTACTAGCACCTTATTGTAAGGCAAATTATGGTGTTTCTGTATAAATAAATCGTTAATTTAAACATACCTGATGAATATCTCTTTGTATTAGTTCTGATCATACTGTTTTTGTGCATATTTGCATATTTTATCTACATATTAGCATATGCTTTTTGCATATTTGCATATGCTTTTTCTATATTTTACGTGCATCAACATCCGCATTCTAATAACAAATAAAAGTAATGCTCAGCGATCGAAAGAACTCGAGAGACGAGAAACTATCGATTTCTAGTTCTGCTGGTTAACAAGACAGGTGCACCATTATACATAGACATAGTTAAAGCCACGACACATGGAAAACACGAGTGGGGATACATTGCGCTTGCTACAAGAACCGATTAGAATCGGTTCGAGCAAAAAGATTCGCGCAGGTCCACCCACGTAGCGCTTATAAGTATTGAAAGGAAAATTTGTACCGCTGTTTTTGCGGCCTTTATTTCGTGCGGAGAGAGAGAGAAAGAAAGAGAGAAACGAACGAAACACGAGAGATAAATATCTTAAAAAGTTACGAACCCTCGAGACGTAATGTATTCCCGCGTCGATCGCCTTGTTTGAAAATGTTTTACTCGATCGCAGCGAGTCGTTGCTCTGAATAAGAATATTTCACGCGTGTTTCGCATCTCCAAAAGAATTCAAGGATCATTGCGAAATTACAGAAAATCAATTACCTACAGTGGGCCTAGAAAGTATTCGTGCAATGATCAATTGCAAACAAAACTTTGATGAAATCGTTCTTTATTACCCATTTTTCTATTAACAATAAATATATGCGCCACGCTAATTGTAAGGTAATCTAAATTACTTAATAATAGATTATAGAGTCATAAAAAAGAACAATAAATACTAGTTTAAATTGTTGTAAATTGAACGAAAGTTTACACTTTGTTTGATAGTTCAATATATTGTAATCAATTACTGTAATCAATTGTCTAATAATCAAGATAATTGTAATCATGTAACGTAATTACGATCTACTGTAATTGTCCGGTCTATCGAATAATTAAGTTCACCGAATTACGTATCGAATATTGCGCAACGTAATAGTGTCTATGTGTATTAAGGGGCATTATTGGTTTGTAGGGAATACAACATTAAAACGTGTACAATTTACTACGCTATGGTGTTTCAACAAAAAACAACAGAAGAAAATAGCTCCGAATATGCAAAAGGTTAAAATGATTCCAGACTTTATGGTTGTCTTATTTGGTTTCGCGAAACGATTAAAATTTTTCGAGAATCGAAAATGTAGTGTTTAAATCGTTTTTCGATTCACATCCGAAAACTCGAAACTTTCGTCGTGCCTGCGTACGTGTAACACCTCGGTCCCCATTTTCGCTTGCGATCGCCCCTGCCGAAGTTCCCTCCCCCCTTCTCCCGCGGCGATATCAGTGCCGTTTTTCGAACAAATCGAAATACAAGCCGGTCGAATTCTCGCACAACCGGTGGACAGTTTCGCCGTGTGATTCGCGTGTCAAAGTATAAATATGTCGTTCCGTTCGGCGCGACCTTTTCGCGATCGGGTACACAGGGTGGAGACGAGCTGATTCGGGGAACCCGGGACGCAGTCTCACGAATTAGAACCTGCTCTTGGGCGACACCGGGGCGCCGGGTGGACGCAAAGGAATGCCAGCCGGACTGATAAAAGCCACGGACAACACCTACATAAATTTCGAACGGGGATATCTAAGGACGACCTTTCGTTCATTTAAGCATACACCCTAAATTTAGTGCTGGTCACGGTGCTGTATCGGCCTCTACGGATACGGGAGGCGCCTGCTTTGCGTGCAGCACCTTGTCGATGCGCCGCGACGCCGAAACTGCGTCGCATTGCATCGCGTCGCGTTGACTTTCTTTCGATTAGTCGAGAACGGCCTTGTTATTCCGGAGAATAGGAACCATGACTGTTTTAACCCAGGATCGAAATTGTAGCCGGAGAACAGATCAACAAATGCGTACAACTGCTTATACATATTTGTAACGTTTGAAAATTAATTACATTCTAGGTAAAAGTGATTTAAGAAATTCAAAATTGATACGTATCAATTTCGTGCATGTATATATTATATTTACGTAACCCTTTGCACTCAGAGATATGAAGTTGGCATGACACCTCATACAATACCTAAATGTTCAGTAATTGGTTAGTCGAGAACGGCCTTGTTATTCCGGAAAATAGAAATCATGTCTGTTTTAACCCAGGATCGAAATTGTAGCCGGAGAACAGATCAACAAATGCGTACAACTGCTTATACATATTTGTAACGTATGTAAATTAATTACATTCTAGGTAAAAGTGATTTAAGAAATTCAAAATTGACACTTATCAATTTCGTGCATGTATATATTTATGTAACCCTTTGCACACAGAGATATGAAATTGGTATGACATCTCATACAATACCTAAATGTTCAGTAATTGATTAGATTCCAATATGTTAGGTCATTTTATGTATTCGTGCCATTATTCGAGCGCGGTTGCATATGTTAATTTTATATAGATAGATACCTTTAAGTTTGTTTTATGTATTTTCAGAACATCTGACATCTCTACTGATAAACTTCGATACACGGTCTCTAACTTACCGATATGCGCTAAATAATAGTCACAGACTTGAAATCAGAGTCTGTGTAATTGTTTTATATTGGAGGCTCGCATTGGCCGACAAGACCGTGTTTCGTTTCTCCTTCAAGAACGTGCAATACAACGCAGACTCGCAATCGTGTGAAACACACGCACTCCTTATATGTATATGTCCATATATGTATACATTTTTATATGTATATATCCATATATGTATGCATTGTACATGTATATGTCCATATACCTTATACATATGCATGTGTATATTAGTAAAGTGTAATAATAATCCCAACAAAAACATCCTGTAAACAGGAGTCAAGCAGAGTTGTGCAGAATTACAATTGAATTACTCCAGAATTATAATTACAAAGTAATTGAATTAAATTGAAATTCAGTTATGTAGTAATTTATAATTCAGATCTTCAGTCAATTAAATTACAATGTAATTCGTAATTACAATGAAGCACAATTATAAAATACATTGTAATTAAATTAAATTGTAATTCAATTATGTTGTAATTTATAATTCAGATCTTAGTCAATTAAATTACAATGTAATTCGTAATTGCAATGGAGTACAATTATAAATACATTGTTTTCATGTATTGTATTGTATTGTATTGTATTTCATGTATATTGTATTTCAATTATACTGTAATTCAATTACAAATTGAAGTTCAATTATATTGTATTTCGTTTACATTGTATTTCAATTCTAAATCTGATTGAAATACTTAGTAATTGAATTACGTTGTATTTGAATTAGCACAACTCTGGAGTCAAGTACTCTATGGCTGTAAAAGTAGTGAGGTCAAACAAAACACGGTCAAGTTCGTTAGCTTAGAAATACCTCTGACAATATTGAAAAAAACGTTTGTAAAAATTAGTTTAAAAACTTTCGGTTTTGATAATCTGTCAGTCAGTCAGTCAGTGAGAGATTTAGCGATTTTTGACGTCCTATATCTCGGAACCCTACTAATGTCGGAAGATTAATGTTTTGTTAATATAGAGACATGATAGCATTTAACAAGTGTACGAAATTACATATCTCCATCTACCTCCAATGCTGAGCTATAAGCCTCTAAAGGACGGCTATGTTGTTTCGTGTAAAAGCGCAAGAACTTGGTTGGTGCACTACCGTGCACCTAGATACTTATCAGTTTTATTATTCCAAATCTCCTGACGATAAGTTATTAAAATTTCGGGTATGAAAGTGGACAGCAAATAGAAAAGGAAAGGAAAGAGGCGACGCGTTAGGAAAAGATGAAAGACTGGCGTGAGCTTTTATTTATGGTGGAGACATATGAATTCAATAAATGTGAAGTCCGAAATTTTAATCGCTTGTTGCATCCATAATTATGATCGTAATTATATCGTGTTTAGTATTATTTCAATCAGAAAAACGATTCGAGAGTAAATGTTTCATTGAAGAAATGCAACCTCAGTCGCTGTACACCCACGTTCGGAACTCTACAAAGAATGAAATACCTGTTCTATAACTGTGACCCAAAGGTTTCACAATTACCGTGTGAATACCGCAGTTTGCTGACCACTGAGTTATACAAATCATTCTTTTATTTGAAAATTTGAAATAACTTATAAACTGAAATAAATTATTTGTTATTATAAATGACATTTGTTCAATACTATTTTGCTGTAAGCGCATAAAATCCACAGTCCGGTAGCGAACGAGTTCATGGGGTACGATTTCGATGATGATTTATTATAGTAGGAAGCAATTTCTCTGTGAATAATGTTTGACCGCCGCGCGGATTTGAAGAAAACCCGCAGAATCCCAGAGTTAGCGAGTCAGTGTTGTTGTCCGCGGTGCTTAGAAACGACAGTCGCACTTATAAATGATATCCGACGAACGCATTTTACGTCCACAGCAGCGTGAGTAGACACAGTATCCGCGAGCAGGTCCGAAGGTACCCGGAGCCTGGACTCGCAACTTGTAAGGTGCATTCCCGATCCAGCTACGAAACCGGCCGGGCCACACAAAAAAAGGGAAATAATTAGCAGAGGTGTTAATGAAATACCAAACGAACGCCGTGGGACACCGGGTCGGCGCCTCTGAACTGCCAACCAGACATCCTCGACACAGTCCACGGCGCCGTTTTCTTTTCCTCGTCCTTCTGTAACGCGGCAACCGCTACTCTAACATATCTCCTTGTTCCTTGCTCTTCTCTTGCCCACCCTTGCTCCTCCGCGTTTCCGTTTTGCCCGGTTCCGTCTGATCCGACGCCGACGATTTCGAATGATCTTTCATTTTCGAAGAATATTTCGCCGAGAAAACAGTTCTCGCCGTTCCACAGTGGGGTAAACCGATGAATTTTGAGAGCGATGATTTTCTTTTTTTTTTTAAATTAAAGCTGCAATATTGCAGAATATGGGAAAATTAGAGAGATTATGGCACGAACGTTTTTGCAAATGAAGTTCAACATTTTCAGGAGCTATAATAGCAAATGTTCTCTTGTTGCCAATCAATAATCTTTCACTTTGAAAAATTATTGTCTTTTATCAATACGTGTAAACGATATTATTAATCTCACATATATGGCTAATTGTTGTTGTAAATGATCGAACCTTTGCACCGCGAATAAAAATTTGTAATATCTTGAAGATAAATTACGATGATAACCAATTAATTAATTATGATATTATTAATGTTTTCATTGTATCGCAATATAAACTTATAGTTCTTAAATTGCTGAAGCAGTGTTCTACACAATTCACGTATTGGAATAACATTTTATGAATTATTTATATTAGTCAACGTTTCGAGTTCGAATCACCGTCGTCGTTTTCTAATACGTGATTTCACAAGGTGCGTAGACGACGACGGCGACGTTCGGTATTATTTGAAAAACTCTGTTCGCGAAGCACCAGAAGGAAGATATGTAAATTATGATACTCGATATTTGGTTTCCGACCTGCTAATCAAACAATCTTAATCTTGCCTCTTCTCTTTTTTTGGTCGCTCTTTTACAGCAACACGCTACCCTAAGATCCTTCGCTCTTCCTTTTTGCCTCACGTATCTTTTCTGGGCTTCTCTTGTCAGGTCCTCTTACTCTATTTATGTCTTTCTTCTTTTTCATTTTTACACATCCCTTCTCCGTCTTATCTGCCTGCTCTAAATTCAGGATTTTTTTATGCGGCTCCCATCGTCCTACCGTCAAGGGTTATCCGTCGTTTTACATGAATACGCGATTCTCGGAAGTGTGGATTATAAAGCGGAATGGGTCTAGATCGCGTCTGAACCGCCCAGCATATTCGCAACGAAAGATAGGCCGTTCCAGAAGATTTCACTACTGTCAAGAACAATAGTTTATCATTAACATACTGCCTCAGCTTTGTCACGACCAGCGATGGACAGCGTCGAATGCTTTTGCCATTTAAATACGTGTACAACTCCGAATATTTGTATTGAATATACCGGGTGGTTCGCGGGAAGTAGAACACCTAAACAGCTCCGTTAGATAAAAGAAAATATTAGAGAAAAGAGAATAGCATCGATGAATTTTATATGACACTATGTATGTTTAACCTCATACTCTTATAACCGATGCCAAGACGAGATCGTAAATATATATATCAAATACTTATTTAAAAGTAATTACCAATTTATTAACTTTAAAATGTATTAAACTGTGTGTATGTATTCATTGTAGCCATATTCTGATTAATAAATCCCAACAAGAATATCCTGTAAACAAGAGCCAAGTTCTCTTTCGCCGTAAAAAGTTGTGAGATCAGACAAAATAGGGCCAAGTTTGTTAGCTTAGAAATACCTCTTGCAATACTGAAAAAGCGTTTGTAAAAATTAGTTTGAAAGAACGTTATTTAGTTTTTAAAAAGGGAGGGCTAAATTATTGAAACTTGGCCGCTGCCTAACACATTGTATGGCCGTTGGTTTAAAAAGTAACAGCCAAATTTAAATAATTTAGCCCTCCATGTAACTCTTTAAAAATTAAATAGCGTTCTTTTAAACTAATTTCTAAGGTAACGAACTTGGTCGTATTTTGTTTGATCTCACAATTTTTTACAGTCATAAAGAACTTGGCTCTTGTTTACAGGATGTTTTTGTTGGGATTTCATCGATTTTTGTTGATTGTTTTTTTCATCAGTATTTTTTGCGACTTCGAAGCTATGTTCTATTTAAGGTGTAAATTTTCAAACTTTGATAATTATTCCTTTGAGTGTTTGTTATGGTGGACATATGTACCAAATTTCAAGCTTGTAGGCCAATGGGAAGTACCCAAAAGGTTTTAATGATCTGTCAGTCAGTGACAAAAGCGATTTTTGAGGTCCTATATCTCGAAACTTACCAATGTTGGAAGATTAATGTTTTGTCTATATTTAGACATGATAGCATTTAACAAGTGTACGAAATTGCATCTCTCCATCTGCCTCTAGTTCCGAGTTACAAACCTTTAAAAAACGGCTAAGTTGTTTCATGTAAAAGGAGGTATTGCGAGAACTTGACTGGTGCAACATCGTGCACCTAGATTTAAAGAATGAAAATACATATATGTATGCATTTATTGTAGCAAATTGAGTATTGAATCTTATTTTTCCTTCACAGTAATGGCACCGTTCACGTGTGTGTCTAAATAAATATATAATTCCATCTAAATAAATAAATAATTAATTTTACATACTCTTAATGGATGAAATTAATTCGTAAAATGTCAAATTTGTTTTGTAAAAGAATGCAACTGATTTGCAAAAGGCTGAAATCGATTTGTAAAATCTATATTATATGTAAAATTTTGTTTCTCTGCTAAACACAATCCGATGTATATATTTTTCTGAACAATCTTTAAAAATATATACATATAGAAGATTCGTTTAGTAGAAAACCTCTCTCCAAAATTCAGTTGTTGGAGCGCGTACGACGAAAGCGAGGTTACATTAACTTTCACTGATGAATCACTGCTATCGAATCAGCATTAGTCGCCAATAAAATTTAATTCACACGTTAACGGGTAGTACCGCGAAGAAGTTTGTATAACGGTACATATTGCACAAAGAAAAATAAAATTTCCTTAGCGGGCAGCTTAAAACATAAATATGTAAATTTTCTAGTTGTAAATGCATTTCATTACAATTCTAAATATCCAGGTAAACAATTATAAGCATTAACGTTGAACCCTCGAATATTTACAATTACGATAAATACGATTGTCGAATTTAAACAAATCAAACATTTGAACAAAATGTAAACACTTCGAGAAGAAGCAAATATAAACAAGCAGTTCCTTGAATCAAAGCGATTATAATTAAAATATATTGTTAAATTATTTTTCCTTTAACCCTTGTCTAGATTTCAAGAATGAAACTAATTTTCTATTTCATTCCAGTTTGTTGCAGTCAGTTAGAAAATTTTTATTTTTTATAAAGATACGCTTAAAAACTGCTTTTTTAAACAAATTCATGCCTTTGCACTCGGAGCTATTTTAACTCGAAAATTAAACATTTCTTCCGAACTAGAATAATTCCCAGAATGAAAAATATAAATATTCTGTTAGATATTGTAAAAGTATTTCAGTTCCACATTAAAATTGGACGTTTCTCATTATAAAATATTCTCCGATAGAGGTCTAGCACAGACACGTACAGCGTAAATAGTGAATAAATTACCTGGCGTTATATAGACATTTTGAATTAATAATTATTATGCAAATATTAATTATGAATCGTGATTGAATTACTTCACAGCACTTCAAAAATTCATAGGAAGCGACCTTCGCGACGAGCGGCACGGCGTTTTGCGGAAACGTGCACAGCGCACCTTGGAAATTCCCTGCGTGTTAATAAAATCTTATCAGCCGACTCGTCGTTAATAACGTAAAGAAAGAGTTTACCGATTATTATGCGCAGCTTGAAGTGCATAGGAAAATTGGCATTTCAAACAGGTTTATGATATGTGCGGCAATGGCGGATATACATATAATAAAATTCCGCGTTGCTTCGTCGGCGTTGTACGATTTCTGGAAACTATGAATAATGCATGCAACTCCATCTACATAAACATTGATTTCTTTCTACTCCTAATTTATATAGCATAGGAGCTCGAGAGAAATTAGAACGGCGCGTACGTCGCGTCGTCGCACACACACACCGCGCACGCTCTCAAAGACAAAAAAAAAATGATCGTTTGAATTATTAACAATTTAAATCAACGTTCCGTGTATATGAATTTATTTATTATCAAACATTTCAAGTACCTGCAAGTATGTTTTTTATGAAAGAATTCGGTGAATGGAATTCAAATGCTTGTTTTCCTTTTTCCTTCGATTTTGTGTTTCACATTATTTCATACTATTCGCGGGGTATTTATCACTAGACTGTGGATTTCATAGTAGAAAGATTAGGGTAATTTGGAAACATCGATTAGTTTTAACTTATTATCCCTTAGCACACAACAGTGACTGATGAAAGTCACCACTAAAAGTTCTACCATCATTCAAAATATTGTTTACGTAATTAAATATATTGGGATCGATCCAATTACTAAACATTTAAGTATTCTGTGAGTTATTATGTATATTTTAATACTACATTGAAACAACTTTACTATATCTAAGGTGTAAGTAACTTCCGGTTTTCTTCTTCAAATGTATACATATACGTTACATGTATTTTAACTCAGAGTATTGCATAACTATTCAACGTCGCTGTTATTCAATTTTAACAAATATCTTCATCCTTCGTGTTTTAAATGCTAGAAAAATAAGTGTTGTACAAACAAACATTTGTAATTGAACATGTTATAATTCGACTGCGGATCTTAAGCAAAATAAAAATGTTTTGCGTTGATAGTAGGAATTATGGGTAATAGAGAAATTAATTCAATCCCTTAACGACTTTGTTACATTATAAGCATCGTTACAGCATTCTCGAATTTTCTCGTTTTATATTTCACCGAACCAATTTCTAGTTATAATTTAGCTGTAAAAATATTTATTTTATTTGTGGCGAAGCGGATGCTCAAAATCAATTAAAATAGAGGCAATAATTGCTCTAACAATCATAAAAATTACAACTTATTCCATGATATCAAATAGCTTCAGTACGAGACATATTTGTGTTGTTTAATTCTAGTGTTATAAAAGCACAAAATTCGATTGTTTGCAACATGAAATAAATAAACTTCTTTCTTTATTTTATTATATTGCACTTCTCCGACATGTTCTGACTCACCCTATATTGCAAGTAGAAGTTATACATATATAACAGTACAAATTATATATAAATCTTCATCCTTTGCACGAATGTTCATACGAATTTTTATATTAATATATATATATATATATATGATAATTTTCAATTTTTCGCTGTATGATGGGTAGACTGCAAGAATTAGAAACCAAATTGAATGTCATTTCTTCCTATAATGATTTTAATAAAGGAGAAATCCTGATATCTTGAATTTTTTAAATTTTCCAACAATTTTGAATTTCATCTACTTACTTTTCCTATAAATGCATAAAAATCCGCAGTCTAGTGATGAGCTCGCACTTCTCAAAACCTGAAGAATAACGCCTTGTCAATATGTTAGGTGTTTGGGCTAACAGAATTTGGCCACGTTTGAGCCTCCCCGTTTAGACGATTTGACAATGAAAATTCCTGTGTAAATAAAAAAATGTAAAGGTCGATGGTACAACAAATATCTGGCGTAACTTCGGTGCCGTAGAATTTGTCACCGCGAGCAAACATCATAAATCCGAACGTTCCATATTTATAAGAGGCAAAGCGGACCGAGTGGTGCATCGGTCCATCGTTGTATCGTTGTATCGTTGTATCGGTGCACGGCGAGCACTCGAAGATGCGAGGTGGTTGTCGTCTCTGGGAGCTAATGGGACGCCGCCGACACTCTCCTCTCTTTCGAATCTCTTTGATCCTGACCGAACTTGCCCTTGCCTCTGCCTTCGCGACTCCTGTCCTCCTTCTGCTTCTCCTTGCCCCTCCTTGTTCCTGATTCCACGTCTTGACCTTATCCGCAGCCTCCTTGGGATCTTCATGGTGGTCGCAAGTCTCATACGAGTTTGGTCTTGTTGGGATACGATCCTGCAGAAATGATCAATTTTTGCGTCGCAAGGAAGCTCGATCATTTGTCATGCTAGTTTGTACATACATGCTTCTTGTGTCGTTATCGTACGCCTTTCACCGTGATTAGCATTTTTTCTTTCTCTGTCTTGGAACCACTTGTATCTAACGTTTCCCTCAGACATACCGGTAACGGTAACATACCGCTAACTCAATTCAATTTTTGCTGTTTCAGGTCTATAAGTTATTCGATATTGAACTTTTGACATTGCATAGTGCATAATCTTGATGCACACTACTGTGCAAAAAAGAAAGAAGCAGCCAGTATAATTATAAGATGTAATGACAAACTTGAATATCTTTATGTAGAAATTGTGTTGTACAATGATTGATTTATTGCATTTAAAATATTATACAGGGTGTCCCAAAATTCGTGTACTTCCCGGAAATGGGAGGTTCCTTGGGTCATTTGAAACGACATTTTCCTTTACAAAAATGACGCGTCGGCAACTTTGTTTAGGAGTTATTATAAGTCCGACTCAGCGACAGGTCCCGCTTAGCGTGGCGGCGCCATTGGCCGAGCCAGAATCAATCTGCTGTAGCCGCAATCTGATTGGTCCGTGTTTTTCGTTAATAACTCCTAAACAAAGCCGCCGACGTCATTTTTGTAAAGGAAAATGTCGCTTCAAATGACCCAAGGAACCTCCCATTTCCGTGAAGTACACGAATTTTGGGACACCCTGTATAAAGATTACTCTACGGAAGATAACTGTTATGGTAAAAAAAGTGACGAAGAAGAAAATCAAGACATAGTATTACGATTGTAAATTTATACAGGGTGTTCTGAAGTTTCCTCAGCATCCGGAAATGGAAGGATGCTGAGATCATTTCAAGCAAGATTTTCCTTTACGGAAATGTCATCCGAGGCTTCGTTAAGAAGTTATTGACGAAAAACACGGACCAATCAGCACGCGACCTACACGTGTTCGTCGCGGCACACCGACAGCTAAGCGCTGTTGGCACGCCGCACAGGCTGTAGCCGTGCTGATTGGACCCTGTTTTTCGTTAATAACTCCTAAACAAAGCCGCCGACGTCATTTTTGTAAAGGAAAATGTCGCTTCAAATGACCCAAGGAACCTCTCATTTCCGGGAAGTACACGAATTTTGGGACACCCTGTATAATCCACAGTAACACGTATGTCTCAGAACTGTTCAATTAAACAGCGAAATCCTTTTTCAAAACTTACTGTGTTCTTATTTGATTTTTCACGCTTTTTACTTTAGAAGCAGTGCTAAAATAGTTTATATGTATTGCATTGTTATTAGAATATGCTCTTTTAGACACATTTCTCACTTCCAATCATTTTTAATTGACGAGAACAATTACCGACCGCTATTAATTCTCGCATAACGGAAGCTGAATCATTCTTGAGGATTAATAAACGTAGCAATTAATGAGGAATAAATTTTTATGCAAATCTAGTTTTCACAACCTGATTCGCAAATGATGACGCTATGTGAAAATCTAGTTCATTCACCATAGCTTTTATTTCGTTAAATAATTTATTGCCCTCTGTTTAAAATATTTAAAATATTTGAAATAAAAATAATAAAATATTTCGAGATAAGAACCAACTATTTCTATTATTCTTTAGATAAAATACTATTTCAAAAACGCATTAAAATATTTCATTTTCAAAGTTGTACGCAGACTTTGAGATAAATATGATCATTTACTTTTTTCTATTTACGATACTATTTCACCCAACTCTGTAAAGATCCCCGATCTAATCATTAGAATCGATTAGTGTCGGATTCGTTCTTTATTCCCGTGATTTTGATCCAGGTCAAATTCTCGGCCGTCTCCAGCACATGTGCTTGTTCCGTTCCCGCTCTCTCTTTCTCCCTCTTCTGCTCCTTTTCTCTCTTCTTAAATCTTATCCGTGCACAGTTGAAACCTTTCAGGGTGGCCGTAAATCTCAACCCTTTTCCATGCGCATTTACATCTGGCTGTACGCGCGCGGCGACAAAACGAGAGAAAAAAAGGAAAGCTCATCTGTAAGCTTATCCGCGCTATCGTGTACGCCGTAGATGTTCTTCTTATTTTCCAACCGGTTGGGAAACGTTTCAGGGGTCCCGTGTTTTTTACCGGTTTCCGAGGTAAAATTTCTAGAAGTCGGAAGCCGACGGGAACGCCTCGTTACGTTCCCCTCCTCGTAAAATTATAACATCGCGGCGAAATCACTTTCTACGTGTTAATTGTTTCTTCGTTTACGTCAGCGAAACAAATTTCGACACTCTCCTCTCTGGGGAAAGTTCGTTAACCTTCGTACGGTGGACATTGAACGCCAATGAGCGGGGTCATCCGTGACCCTAAACGCTATGTGTTAAATTGCATTAAAAACAGTATAATAATAAGATAGCCATTTAATGCAGAAATTGTGCAAATCAAAACAGTTAATCGTTGGATAATGAAGAATTAAGTAAAGATTCTATAAAACACTTCTTTTATTGACACAGATTCTTTAATTGATAATTAAACAGACAAGTATATTGGCTTAATTATATTTCGGCTATTTATTTTAAGGTATGCATACCACTTTGTATTTCAATTTCGTTTTGACATATTTCATTTATTTTAACTGATATTCTTCATTTTTAATTTGTTTCAATTTGTTTGTTGAATATAATGGTTCGTATTCAATACGTTTATAATTTGTATGGTGTACTGAACTTTTTTCAGCCGCAACAATCCACTGATCTCGTTAGCTGTGCACACAAAATTTTCTAACTGAATTAAAACAAATTGAACAGCAATGTAAACGTATCTTTTTTTCCAATATGTTTAATGCATTGAAAATAATAGAATCGTATTGTTTAATTTCCATAATCTTTTCACCATTACAAATTACACCTACTCATTTTTGTTATAAATGCATGGAATCTAATTATTTCACAATGATTATTATTAAACAGTGGATCTTTATGCAAAATAAAAATTTTCTAACTGAATTACAACAAATTGAACAGCAATGTAAACGTATCTTGTTTTCCAATATGTTTAATGCCTTAAAAATAATAGAATCGTATTGTTTAATTTCCCTAATGTTTTCACCATTACAAAATACACCTACTCATTTTTGTTATAAATGCATGAAATCTAATTATTTCGCAATGATTATTATTAGACAGTGGATCTTTATGCAAAATAAAAATTTTCTAACTGAATTACGACAAATTGAAATGCAATGTAAACGTATCTTGTTTTCCAATATGTTTAATGCCTTAAAAATAATAGAATCGTATTGTTTAATTTCCCTAATGTTTTCACCATTACAAAATACACCTACTCATTTTTGTTATAAATGCATGAAATCTAATTATTTCGCAATGATTATTATTAGACAGTGGATCTTTATGCAAAATAAAATTTTTCTACTCGAATTGCAACAAACTAAAGTGAAATAGAAATTTATTTTCTTTCTCAACATGTTGGATAGATTGAAAATAATACAACTGTATTTTTAAATTCTTCCGATGTTTTTACTGTTCGAAATCACACCTCATTTTTTTGTCATAGATTCATAAAATCCGTTGTCTAATTATTATAGTACGAAATCTTCAAAATAATCTTAAACCTCTGTACTTTATGTCATTGTTGAAAAATATGAAATAGTACTTGTAATCAAACTCATTGTAAAAGCGAGTACAAAGAAGTAAACTTATGATATAGGTTTATACGCTATAACTACTACCACGACTACGTTTATTGGAACGACTGCAACTATGGTTGCATAATAGTTCGAGATTTAAATATAGCGCCTAAAATCTTGGGCCACACATGATCTCTCCTTACATAAACCCCTAAATAATCTCCATTACATCTCGTATTTCATTTCTGACGTTTACTGCTCTCTTTAATAAGCCTTTAAGGGATTTATACCGGTCACGTGATTCTGTTCCGTTCTATTCAGTTCAAGAAATAACTTTATTATACATTTATACTGTATAATATTCATGCCTAATAACACTCGAAATAACGAGGAAGTTATGCCAACAGATGATTCGTTGTTGCTTCAACTATCAGAGCAGTGAATAGATTTTCAAATGATTAATCTGTTTGATGTTATTATTAAATTAACGTTCGTTTTACAAAATGGTGAATGCTATTGTAGGACGGAAACAGTTATTATAATACTACATATAGTTACTATGATTTTCTTCAAGATGTACATTACATTTTGAACGTAATAGTGGATTAAAAAAACAACAAGATTAACGATAATTAATAAGACTCAATATCATTTTGCAATATCAACTACACGTTCATTCATAAGAAAAGTGACACAAATCCAAGAAAGGAAATTTTACAGGAAAGCCATTTGAAAATTACATGCAATTTGTTTTATTGTACATCACCAACTTAGAAATGTAAAATAAATTTTTGTTATTTAGACACTGGATTAATTGTCTTGCACATTAGTTATGAATTATTTTGTCAATCATCAATTTTTGTAGACGAATTTTAGGAAAGTAGAATAAAATACAATCTTATCTACCGTGGCAGTAGCCTTTACAAATCCCAGAAATATAAAAATTGTACTAAATCCTGTCGAATTTCATATTACACCCTTTTTTAGAAATTTTCAGAAGCCAAAAATGCATAAAGATCCGCAGTCTAGTAATTATGTACAGTTGCTTCAACTTTTGGGAGAAAAAGAGTAGTACAGTGCTCTCTATTTATCGAATAATACGTATGTGTACACGAGGTACCAGGTTTAAAGTGCTAAACTTTATCAGTATGTGTATTCTATGGGCAGATTTGGGTGAAAATTTTATTTAAATAAAAATTTTAAATAAAGTGGGTGTCAAACCCACTTGGAAAAAATTTTTTTCCCAACTCTGTCTATGGGTCTAAATGTGGACCCCCTAAATGGGGTCGAGGGGGAATTCCGTTAAAAACTGTAAAAAAAAAAATAGTACGGCAGGGTGTTAATTTCGATGCGGAGAAGATTCTAACTTGAAAAACCATGAGTTCCAGAAAATCTTGGATCATATTCCTGAATATGTATTCAGCGAAATCGACGAAGAATAAAAGTGCCGCGAAGGCCGAGCTATCTACAAAGACGGGCTCCGATATCGCGGATGACTAGCATTAAACACAAAGAAAGCCCGTGGGACAATATTCGAAATAAAATATCGGAGATCGAGCGTGGATGGAGGGGTGGGGCGAAAGAGAAGGGGTGGTTGCATGGAATAACACGTCGAATAAAAAGGAGAATCGGCGAAATAAATAAAGGAAGAAAAAGCTTGGCGGATCGGGGAACAATATTGCGACAGCCGTCAGATTTAGTGGCAGGCAGAAAGGACTGACGTGGATGGTGTACCGAAATTTATCGAACATCTTGCCGGTTCGCCGATAAGGCAGGCGTCTCGGGGCTCTCGGACGCGGCGCGGTGCGCAGAAATGCATTGGCGACAAACGAGACGCCGTGGAATCTGCGCCGACTCGATGGTTTCAGCCTCGGAAATCTGGGCGGAGTTTCGGAGCTACCGAGCTGGACGCGCGCCGCCCAGCTTCGTCTCCTGTTCGTCCTTCTGTGTTCAACGGGTTTCCCTCTCCCCGATCTTCCCACCCTGGTTAAGATTTCTTTCACAGCGCATTTGCAACGCGCAAACGCGCGCGCCTCGACGCTGCGCCAAGCCGCGCCGCGCCGGCTATCATTTCAGAATGATGCACCCGACGCGACGTGACAGTGCGGCGCAGCCACCGTTGCAGCCGCGGCGGCCACTGCACTGCATTCATGTCGAGCTGCCTCCACGGCGATCGTTTGCTCTTTGTTCAGGACCGGATTAAGAAGGAAAGGTACCCGAATCAAGATGACTAGCAACGAACTAGAATCTAACTAGATTTTCTTGTTTGTCTCGTTGTTTGTCCTTATTCGAGCAAATTTTGGCTAGTTACGCGGGCAGATTAAATGAGGATGTCCCGGTACTTTTTTGACACAATGTATATTTCATTATCTAGAGTGCAGATTTTATGCATTTATGACAAAAACGGACACGTGCAATTTAATAGTGTTTAAAACACTATTTTCATCATAACCACAACCATAACACCTCTCCCCTTGCCGTTCTGACTCTTCGGGCACAGGTGATTGCCGAAAAGTCAGTTGCTATCTGTACGTCACTTCACGCACTCCGGCTTTGGCGGTTAAATAGGCCATTGCGCTTCTCTGGTCGTCTATCTTTTCTTTGCTAAAACAGTTGCTTAAAACTGCAGCTTTGCTTGAGCTGCTAAAAACGGTGTGCTACGAACTATAGCTTCGCTTGAGTTAAGGGGGTAAGGGATAGGCAGAATATTACTAGAATATTACTAGAAAAACAAGTGAAAAAAACACTGTTTTCATTAGCAAAACAACGTTTGCGGGAAACAGTTGTTTGTCCTTATACGAACATAATAGAAGCTGTGTGGGGGCTCATTGTAAAGAGGAAGGTTGATTGTTCTAAGGTGAATTCATGATTTCAGTGAAAAAAATCGTTTTGTATTAGAGAAATACATGGGAACCTGATGGTGGTTGTCTCGATTTTTCCCCCTATTTTAGACGCTCATATTATTAATTATAAACATAATCTCGTTAAATATCATGATGGAAACAAGCTACAATCAACCTTCTTCTTTACAATGAGCCCTATTATGCTCGTATAATGACAAACATCTCGATCCCGCTAACATGTTTCATTTGTTTTTCTAGTAATATTCTAGTAATATTCTGCCTGCACCTTACCCCCTTAAGAAGGAAAGGTACCCGAATGAAGAGAACTAGCAACGAACTAGAACTAGATTTTGGATCGAAACATGGGTTTGCGGTGTCTCGTTGTTTGTCCTAATTTGAGCAAACTTTAGCTAGTTAAGCGGATAGTTTAAATGAGGATGTCCCGGTACTATTTGACACAATGTATATTTCATTATCTGGAGTGCAGATTTTATGCATTTATGACAAAACGATGAATTACGAAGATTTAAGGACATCGGTGTATTCATTTCAGCTTAAATAAGACAATTTAAAGTAGAAAAAGAAATTTCTATTTGTGGCTTCTGTGTCTTGTAATCTATGCAAACATTTTTTATTTTGAATAAAGATCCGCAGTCTAATAATAATACAATACACTAGTACTGTACAGAGTATTTCTGTTGCAAAAATGGACCAAAACTGTTTTTTTATCTCATCGTTCATGTATACTTACCGGAACGAACAAAAGTCTCGAAGGAACCTTGTGTCTCATGTCAACCGTTCTCTTAGAAAACCAATTTGAAGCATTGTGAACTATTTTATTTCATATATTTACGGGGTATCACGTATTTATATTCTTTCGTCTTCTCCTTTCCGAGGATTTTGACAATTCGACGAACACGCCTGCTATTGAATAGAAATCGTCTCACGCGTCTGTTCATGACCGACTCATTCTACTTCGTAAGAACTGTATACGCGCAAACTTAACACTAGAACTACCGAGCACTAAACGCAGTTGGCATACATTGCCTTCTAATAATGACAATATTGTATTTATTTAGATTTCGTACAGGCGATATTTAAATATGTACTATAATAGAGAAGTTCACTAAAAAAATTTCTCAAAGAAACATATTTATACGTTTAATATTTCTAATCGAAAAAAGTTTTCACCAGTCATTCTGACTGGTCTGGTAGTTCTAGTGTTAACGGATTGTTAGCCAATTTTCTCGAACACGACGCGGCATCCAATGAATATTTATACCATTTTAAGACACCCTGCAGACATATGGAATAAAATAGCTGGCGACCCTTCAATGTCGTGTTTCAAGAGAACGCTGGAATTGAGACCTATAATTCCCGTGAAAGTTTTATTCGTCGCGATGAGCACTATATGTAGGATGCAATAAAAAATAATTTTGATCTTGGAATTGAATGTTAAGATTAATTTTGCGGTTCAATATTGTAACAAATTTCTACCGATCCAGAGATGCAGAATCACGCCATAGTAGTTGCGACATATAATTTTGAAAGACTCTGTACATAACATTATTAACAGCTAATTGTTGATGTAAATCGATAACTAATTAATTAATTATTTAACTATTAACAGATGTTAATATCTCGTATTTCCACCTTTAGCCTTGATGACAGCTTGAATTCTTTCCAGCATGCTTCGTATACATTGTTTTATATTGTCAAACTCTTTTATCACCAAGGGCCTAACTAATAACAAAGCAGACTCGAAATAAAAAGGAAACATAATCTTTCTGATTAACATTGCTGTTGCGCGTACAAAATAACATAAATGTAACAGTTGTTTTTTTTCAAGTATATAAATATGTGGATATATCATTTTCATAACTCGTCAACGATTGACGAATGTATTTCTACTTCAATCGTCAATCGCAACTAACAAATAATCTCCTACTTTAGTCGTTAACCACTTTGCTACCACGGACATAGTTATCTCGCGACAAAGTATCGTTCGTATGATATCCACAGACGAGTTAACTCGCGGCCTTCGTACGAACGGTATTGTGTCGGTAATATGTATGTAATAAGTACGCGGCGTGATGATAATATTATATTATATAGCTTTCTGTTAAATATAAACATTTATCTTGTTAATCATGGCCACATGAGAGAGTGAAAACATTTACCCCGGCAGGCTTGCAGTATAATATGTTATTTAATAATTAATATTTGTACATCAATAGTATTTAATACTCCTGAGTTACGTGATGTTCTGGGGTGAAGGTTTATTTAAATTTTGGCTCCAGGTAGCTTTCTATACGACACAATTAAATGTTTGTAGATTTTTCGAACAGAGATAATTTAATGAAAATTCTGATAACTTTCTACCACATTTAATAATTTTTACCACATAATTATTAGGGCTTATAAATATGAATCATCGCAACTATGCTTCATTAAATACTGTATAGTAAATGGGTTATTTATTGCTAATAGACAGGGAATTTTATGCAGTGGTTATTATTCATTAATCTTTGTTTTTACTATGAAGTCCATAGTATGACCCCTTTGACTCAGGCAAAGAAATCAGAAAAATTTTTTAAATTTGTAAAATGATTAAGATTCAAAGGACAGTAACTAAAATCTTTCTTTTATTATACGAACAATCGCATAACTTGACCCTTAGTAGTCGAGGTGTAACCAAGAGTCGCCACTTGCTGTACCATTATTGAAAGTATTGTTTATATTATTAAATATGTTGGTATCTAATCACTTACTGAACATTTAAGTCTTGTATGAAGTATTATATCAATTTAATATCCGTCAAAGGAAAAAGATCATATAGAATGGAATTATTCTAAATCGGAAGAAATGTTTAATTTTTATGATAAAATAGCTCCGAGTGCAAGGGGTTAAACAATTAAATGAAACACTTTGGCATTGCAGTTTTATTGTTAATGCATGCGATTTTGCAAATCATTGCAACAACGACAACTTTGTTCCTAGATCAAAAATTTCTTTCAATTGGAAAGCTTCCTGCACTTAGAATAAGGACGTATTGAATAGATGAGCTTAACAGACGAGCTCGTCGTACGCTATTGTTCTCTGCAACGTGTGAAGGCTCATTGAATCGCATCTCACTTAAATCTCAACGCTCCCCCTTTTTTATGAACGAATCCCACTCTTGAAATAAAAGTCGATGACTGCAATTATCACGAAATGTGTCTGTAGTAGCGGCACGTATGACGCGACATCAATCTCGAGAAAAGCCATTTCATATATCGATGCTCACTTGAAGTGGTACTGCAACAATCCATAATTGCTGTCGCAATTTTCCGTGACATTACAGTTTTGCGGTATGCATTCACGTTAAAGTATTTCATATTTTAACACTAGAAGAAGATCTACCGATAGCCTATATATTAATAGATATATTATTTATATTTATATTATTTATATATTAATAGATATATTAATAGGCTTTTCAATAATTGTGCTACACCAAATGGAAGCTTGAAAAACTTCTTTTACACAATAATCCCAAAGGAAATTTTGTTATTAATGGTAGGTTGTTGGTTTATGATTAAAATTGCTGTTCTATTAAAGGATTCTTTAAAAAAATTCTTAGCAATGAGCCATAGACTTTCAACAATTACGAAATGATCACCGGTAGGTAATTTGTTAAGTTCTGAACAACTTAAGCTACGCTAATATGGCGACTCGTAAATGTAGAGGGCGATTCAGCTGAATGTACCACCTAAATTACTTGGAAACTATTGTGTTGGCAAGTTAGTTCGTTCGGCCTTTGTGATTTATTCCACTGTAAAAAAACCGAACATACTTATTTATCAACCCAATATTTGATATATGGAAAGAATAGTTGCAACGAAAGTTACATGATTTTGTTAATAACAAATTGACATCCGGATGTGTGGTATTTTTTGAATAATTGGGTTGCTGTAACTCGATATTGCCGTATCAGATGAATACAGGCATCTGTTCATTAAGTCTTTGTTGGTACATATTCGTGAACATTCCCGCGTAAACATTTCTCGATAATGTCCAGAATATTTTTGTCTGCTTTCCCGAGCTTCTTCTGATAATTATCCCAATGGTAAAATACAATAATTCTTTTCTTTACTACTACGTAGTTCTCAGTTATGCATTAGTGACGAAACCACCGTTAATATTTGCAATCAATGAAGGAACAGAACTAAAATTTAATGGCATGAACTTCGAATGTATAATCGGTAACCGATAGGAGTCATATTTATTATATTTAATAGAATATTTGATGAAATATTTTACGAAAATATCAAGGATTCATATATCGTAGCTAGACTGTCTTATAAATATTGATTATATTAATATAAACTCGTTAATTTATGCAAGTCACTTTAATAATTTTAGTCATCTACTGTATACGTTTGTAGATCTTGTAATTACACGATTTTTCATTCAGGCCATTTGATTTCTTTTAGTGTGAATATATTCTACAGTCTTAAACTTGTTATAAAATATATTATTTTAACGCATTAAATATATATGTCAGTGTGTACCAATACACACACACACATACAGAGTGGTACACGCGGTCTGAGGTTTAATGTGTACCATCGGTGATACACGTGGCACGGTGAACGTGTCGAAGTGTGCACAATTTTCCTAATCGTCAGTAAAACCATCCGACCTTCGAATGTTAATTCTCGCTTATTTCAATTTTAAAAATTACTGTAAACTAACCAAAGTTTCTGCTTTTCTGTCAGAAAGTACGAGTTCACATTGTGTGGGTTGCGGCGGGCGAATTCACGACCAATGGATTCTGCGAGTTGCACCAAACTTGGAATGGCACGCAGCTTGTTTAAAGTGCGCAGAGTGTCAGCAATTTTTGGACGAGCATTGCACCTGCTTTGTACGGGACGGAAAAACCTACTGCAAACGAGACTATGTCAGGTAACGAATTATCTATCATATCATAATAACGCGATAACGTTTGAATTTCCACAGAAACTTAATGTTTCGTTTTTCTTCATGTTTTTCTTCATGTTTCGTTTTTTTCGTTTTCACTTCACTATCATCACTTTTCCACCCTACTTTATACACCCTGTGGTGCAATGTTTCCGATCAGAGCCATTGATACCGATTTTCGAGAAAATATTCACAATTTACAAGTATAAAATATTACTTTATGGACTTAAAATTGATGGGAAATGAAAAGGAGCTTATTGAAGAATGAAAAACAACGAATTAACGTAAGCATCCGTTTATTATACCAAAGAAACGAGAAAACAAACAAAATGTTACACGGAAAAAATTTTCCGATTAATAGAACTGCTGGAAGAAAGTTTCCGATTCGATTTACACTTCTTCAACAATTACTGTTCAGTGATACTTGTAGAGATTTTTGCGCTGATTGTGAATCTGCCTTTAATTTTTCCCTAGACGCGCAGTTTTTAAGAAACTTAATTTGAAAAAGAAAATATATTTTTCCATTTTAAATAAATATTGTCATGTTATTATAAAAGATATTACATTGGTCTTTACAGCAATAGATTCTGTGGACTTTCCCGGATACAGTGATATCTAATATTAATACATTATGAATGTTTGAACATGTTTAAACAATCGTTAAAGATGAAGAGACACCATGTTTACACCAATTTGTGAGGATATTTTTTAGTTTATTTTAAAAAATAAGAGTCCAGCGTAAAGTCGAACTATATTACTTGATAGAGCATACTTTTATCTTGAGACTTACGCAACCTCAACCCTTTGAAATTAGCAACGTCGATATCTTTTTCGAACCAGAAAACAAAAATATATTTCATGGGCAATTCGGATGAAATCGGTGACAAAATCAAAGAACTTTTTTTTAAATTAAAGTTGAAACTTCGTAGAATATAGGAAAATAGGGAGATTAAGGTACTAACTTTTTGTAACCTTGATAGAATTCGTTAAACTTGAACAATTTCAGGAAAATCGTGGTTTTTCAATACCAGGCGCGGGACAAATTTTTTTTTAACATGCTATACGTCATTTCCCGTAGATTTCTTTACGCTGATTTTAAATTTAGATTTTGCAAAAAGTCGAATTATTGCTAAAAATTTACATTTTTATTTTTTCAAGTCTAAAGACGTTCGTATCATAATCTCCCTATTTTTTCCATGTTCTACAAAGTTCCAGTTTTAATGTTTTTTTCAATTTCATCACTGTATCTTATTTCTATTGAAAGTTCTTTGATTTTGTCGCCGATTTCGTCCGAATTACCTTATTTTTTAAGATAAACTGAAATATATCCTCACAAATTGGTGTAAACATGGTGTCTCTCCATTTATAACGATTGTTTAAACATGTTCAAACATTCATAATGTATTAATATTAGATATCACTGTATTCGGGAAAGTCTACATAATCTATTGTTGTAAAGAACAATGCAATATCTTTTATAATAACATGACAATATTTGTTTAAAATTGAAAAATATATTTTCTTTTCCAAATTAAGTTTCTTAAAAACCGCGCGGCTAGGGAAAAGTTAAGGGCAGATTCGGAATCACCGCTAAAATCTCTTTTTTCTATGTAACATTTTGTTTATTCTCTCGTTTTGTTTGCTACAATAAATGGGCACTTATGTTATTTTGTTATTTATCATTTTTCAATAAGCCCCATCTAATTTTCCATCAGTTTTAACTCCATAAAGTAATATTTTGTACTTGTAAATTATGAATGTTTTCTCTAAAATCGGTATCAACTAAAATCGGTATCTAAGCATTAATTTAAATAAATCCTGTGTACATAATAATTATTTTTATTCTGTTTATTTTATTTTTATTTTGTTAGCATATAAGCCCCAGCCGCTATTTGATATTAATAAAAATTGAAATGTTATTTATATACCACATCCGCCTTTGGCTATAATTTTAGTATGTGGTTTATAAACCACACTCACAGTTAAAGGGTTAACTGTTAGTAGATGTAGTGTTAATCGTAAGAACAAGATCTCGAAGTTGAGACAAATTTACTCGGGGGCAGTTAAGGAACACCCAGACGGCAACGTTTTACCACGGTTGTTTCGACTTTTCGAGACAAGACGACAGAAACAACAAACACGCGTCATCGATGTCTCTCTGGCCTGGCAAATCCGTGTCGACCGGATATGCCAGTCTCCTTGTACGTCTTCGGAGGCATCTCGACGTCCGATGGATCAATGCAAATAAACCGCCTGTTCCCGAAGGAAAAATATTTGGCGCAGGTTGCCAGGGGATCGTCTCTCGATCGATGCTGCCAGTTTAAAAAGTTCCATCGCCTTTTTTTCCCTCCGAAGACACCACTCGTTTCAGATTACGTTGAAAACGGGGCGACGCGCGACGCGACGCGGACGAGCGACGTTTCGGTCTCACGGATCTGATGCTGTCCGTTTCGGTGTTTTCTTTTACGGTAGTCGCTGCTCCGATTCCAAATCTGGGTTATACTTATTTATTGCATTTTACAACATTTCAACATGCTTCCAGTTTGTTTCGAGCTTATTCGAACGTGTTGATAACGATAACATGTAACTTAAACTCCGAGACGACAACATATCAGACCTCGAAGTTAATGTGATCACTGTTTATTAAACGTTACAAACTCAATTTCTTTTTACATTTGA
>CM052334.1:18342305-18353146 GCA_028455595.1 Lasioglossum vierecki | reverse complement strand
TGTTAGACTGCGAATTTGATGCATTTATGACGAAATTGGGTAGTTGTCATTTAAAGCAGTGAACACGTAAAGAATGTTTAAGGACATCAATGTATTATTTTCAGCTTTATAGGATGATTAAAAGAAGAATACAATTTTTATTTGGCTCCTGTGTCCTGCAATGAATGCGAACATTTTTTAGTTTCCATAAAGATCCGCAGTCTAGTTTTGAAGGATCGAAAATTTTTGTTGATATCGGTTTTCTGACTATTTAAGGATGAAAAATGATTTGCTCTTCAATTTTTGCGAAAAATACGACATTACTTTTCGGTCTAATAGTTTCGTCTTTTGAAAATCAGACTACGGAAGATGAGCAATGTAGTTTAGCATTATTAAATTTCAGCAGCAAGCACAGAAACGTTTTTGGGGTTGCGTCGTTATGCAAATGGACTGGAGACTCGATTCGTTGCGAAATTACAGGAAGAAATTTAGAAAATGTTGAGTAATGGAACGCATCCAATTAAGGGAATAATGATTATCACAGAACGCCCAATATTTCGGCTGTCCGTGGCGACGAGGAAATATTAAATATGAATCTGTTATAATTAACTTTATCTACGTGAAATTACCTTAATTATCTGTCAGGTGACAGACACTGGTATAATAAATTCCAGAGTCAATCGAATTGTTCGTATAATTCACTTCGTAAATGCATAATTCCGTCATAATGAATGACTTTGGCAATACGTAATGCCGTATAGCCGTTGAATGTGACGACGAACTGCCTTTATAACGACGGAAGTGCATCAAATCCATACTGTTTTTAATGTATTGGATCCGCAAGAAATTAACTTTGGTATTTCAGGATGAAGTAAAAAACCAAATTTCTTTATTTAAACGATGAACTTTAATGAATAAAATATTTGCTCGTTTATTTTTTTCTTGCAAAACATCATAGTACAGAAGCGAAATTATCTTATTCATCAAAGCTTATTGCTTGAATAAAAAAATTGGGCTTTATTTCAGTGATAAAAAAATAGTTTCCCTACACGATCACTGTCCCTGCTCGGAACAGGTGATGGGAGCTAAACCGCGACTTTACTGTAATTCCTATGACTGGTTCCAGATTTTTTATTGCACCAAAAAATGACCGGTGTTAGATTTTTTATTGCACACTTATTGAAATAATAATATTTATTCGATACGAAATTATTGTATAGATGTCTTGTCATTTTTATAATGGAGCATGTCCAATTAACTATTGAGGCTCGGTAGTTTAGTGTTAACCCTTCCTGCATGATATTTTCAATTGGGATGAAAATATTGAAAGGTCAGTTTTTGTGTTTTATTTAAGGGAAAAATCTAGAAAAGAACATTTTCAGTAAAATAAAAATAAGTATACATGGTAAGAAAACACATTTTTAGTTTAGTATATACCAGATTTCTTAACTATATCAAATACACTATGCAGTGAAGGGTTAAATTATCAGTTAGGTGCGTTATCGGTTAGCGACTATAACTAAACTGAAGAATCGGTTGAACAAGAATGATGATTATTTTGGAAGTTTCAGGAGAAAGAGTATTTACTATAGAGGGTGGAGAAAGGGAGGGGTAGCAAGATCTTGACAACGTAATTCACCAGAGAAAACAGAAATACCGATTGCTAGTGCAAACGGGTGAGAACAAACTTCCTGCAGGAGTTCCATCTCTCAAAGAAATTTACTTTACCTAGATGACTGGTTCGGAATCCTGCGCCTCCGCGGCCACTGATACATAGCGCTTTCGTCGGGCTATTTCATTTCAGCAGACGTATCGGTCGAGATCACCGTATGTCCAGCATGCACCGCAGCTAGCCATGCACACGAAAACCAATCTGGAAAGCAGATTCGAGATTTCAGTACTGACACGTTTCTTCGGTGGTCGAGATCCAAAAAGCGATTACTTTCGAAACATGAAGGAGACATGTGCGCCATTAGACTCGTCCTTCTTATTCTTTGCCTACAGCATTCCAAAGGACATTACACTAGCATGAGAATCTTATTCTTAGACTAGCATTCTCTGGTGAGAAATTTGTGTGTGTGTGTGTGCGCGCGCGTGTGTGTATCCACGAGACCCATCGGATTTGGAAAACGGGAAGCATGGAGGTTGTAGCCCAAGAAAAATTTCGCGTATGAGATTTGAATAAAAATGTGACTGTATTATGTCCGAAAACTATTGTTTCATTTAAAACGGTTCATCTACTTTTAATCATTCCAAGAAAACTGATGGTAAAAAGGCTCAATATGTATATATTATACAATATATAACTTGTCCAAAATGAAATGTGAATAACATTGTTGTACAACTTTAAATGCGACAATTATAAACTTGATCATATATATTATAAAATATATATATTGTATATAATGCAACAATGTTATTCTGGACAAAATCTTTTCCGAAAAGAAGAAAAAGTCATTTCTGTTAATTATTACAAATGTGAAATTCATAATTAGATTGCGGATTTTATGTATTTATAGCAAAAAATGTGTAAGTTCAATTTAAAAAAGATTATCAATGTATTATTTTCGACCCACTGCAATTATTAAAGAATGGTAGAACTTTTTCCTTGGTCTGTATTTTTTTTAAATTAATGGAGAAAATTTTTATTTTGCATGAACACTCCGCAGTCAATTCATAATTATAAACAAATACGGTTCAGAAAGAACTAGGACGCTTCTCCTTTGTTCCCCAATGTGTATCTGTTTTCCTCTCGTTCGCAGTCCAATTTTCCTTATTGTCTTCTTTCCTTCCTGGAATTCATCTCGCGCGATTCTCCATTCATTCGGGAAAGGTAGCGGGCGCGTAGCTAACTGCGGTCTGCTAGCCTTTATGTATATATGTATGTATGTATATGATCTAACCAGGGCAGCTTCAGCGACTAGAAGGTAGACTGTGTGGTACGAACAACACAACAAGCTCAATCTGACACTCGTGAAAGTTAGGGCGGCCAATTTTCAGTTATTGTTTTGTTACTACCTCTGTACACGCGGTCAGCCATACGCAAATCAAAAGCAGAGGTTGCTTCCGTTCCTGACAATCTCGGATTCAGAACTGCGACTCAGGACACCGACGTAGAAACGAAGCAATGTCTTCGGCCGAAACGAAAGTTAAACTGAAATTATCGTAACTGGATTTGTGGCTTAAATTGACTGAACGTTCGCATCATTTACCGACATTTATTATTAAAATTTTCCGCTGGCATGCGGCACTGCAACAAACTGGAAGGACATGCAAATGTATTTTCTTTCTCAATATGTTTAACACTAATCCCTACCAGCCTTACAAATAACTGGTACATGTTCCCTTGTAAAAATGACAAGATTGATTTTATTTAGAGTTTGTGCAACTTCTATTGTAATATGTGCTGCACTAAAAATATTTATTGTACAATCATTTCTTATGAAATTATTTTTATTATATCAATAATCGTAAAATAAAAAATCTACAACCGGTCGTTTTGACTGGTGATGATACGTTTAGTGTTAACAGGATGATTGAAAGTCGGGGGGGCCTTGCCCCCCACCTTAAGGGACAGGAAATGGAACACTGGAAAATTAGTTCACCCTCATCCACACGGGTAATTTTTTATACGATTCTGCATGAAGAGATATAGGTTGCTCCCAAGTAGCACCGTACATCCGTGGGATGTCCTTTCATGTCCATTTTACGTCCATACGTCCCACGTCCGTTACGGACGTCCCTCGGACATTCATTGGACCTAAATTTCGGATGTCCCTAGGATCGCACCTTATTCGGACATTCCTGGGACTTATATCGGACATGTAGGACGTATCTCGGACATATGGACATGATTCGGATGTCCTTGGGACATACGAAGGTCCAATACGGACGTACATTGGACGTACATCGGACGTCCGGGTGCTACTTGGGCTGCATACTGTTGTAGCGTCATCGTCGCTACCAGGCCCCAGCGAGGGAACTTGGTCCGTGACGGGTCCATCTACCTTAGGTTCTTCGCCAAAAGACCAATATGCGTGCAGCATACACAAAAAGTGGAGAAATGTATTACTTGTAGTGACATGTAGTTCGATTGTATTTTGAAGCAATAAAATTTGTACTGAGAAATAGTTATACTATAAATCACAATTGTATAGGATCTAATTTGCCCACTTGAGCCTTGTGGTACCCGGGTACCCTCATCATAGCGAATGCGAAAAAAAAGTTTGGGAGTTTTTTTTGTGAAATTTTGTATAAAATTTTTGTTTAATTCGTAGATTTGAGATGTCACAAAAGACGAAGGACATATCAATTGAAAAATATTGAATATTATGTGAATGAATTTGAAATAGGTACCTGGGTACCACGTAGCGTGGATGAGGGTTAAACAACTGTTTCTAATGTGTAGGGACGGATTAGCCATATAGCAGAAGTAGCAAATGCTACGGGGACCACGTTTGTAGCATAAAACATTTAGCATGTAAATCGTGTAGTAATAGCCCTGGCTACCGTTGACAGATATGTTTGCAAAAAAAGGTCATTCTGTTCAACTCGGCCCCCTCGCATCCCCCCAAGATTAAGGCCTGAGTGCGCCACTGTGGTGAATCCACTGTAAATTAAAGTGACGCACGAGGTAAGCAACACAGCGGAAAAAACAATGTATTGGACTGCTTCACTATAAACATATATACAGTTGCATTTTATTATATTATTTTGCTTTCGTCGTGCCGCTCCACTATAATCGCTCCCTAAATGGTGTGATATCTTTTTGTCGTGTTGTGAATACTACAGATACAATCAGCATTGACTTCAATCATGTGCTCGCAGTTCAATCGTATTGACCAGTAAGCTTCTCAATTGGGAACTTGGCCACGCTCATGAGAATTCGAACGCGGCAGAATTGCACGAACCATCCATGAATCGCGTTCCACAGCATTTCACGATTTACCTAATAGCACGTCCCGAGAATTCTGATAGCCATTCTCATCCCGCGAGGCGGACTTGCCAATCACCTTGTATATGCATTGAGTGCCGAATTGATCCGCACAATAATTAGTTACTGCTTTAATAGGATATCAAAAGCCTGTTATATGTGTATCGTGAGTGAACAAGCCAACGAGTAGGATCGGTTCACGAGTACGACATTTACAAAAGATGAAGTTAATCTTCATACGTCTCTCGTTTCACTAACTGAATCTGTCCCTCAGTGTCAAATTGACAGAGTGATAAAAAAAATCGATAAAATAACAAGTCGAACAGTTCGTTTATTGTCCGAGGTAGATCTTCCGATCTTTTGGACCTTGCGGTGCTTGCACTAGGTGTACCGACTAAAAGACTAATAGCTGAAGGACCACCTTCCCACTTGGAAGGAAACAAACATAAGGACTACTTCTTGCCGTTATATTTCCAACTATATAGTTGGAGTGCTTTCAGACATTTTATTTTCTATTGCACTTGACCTTGCGTGACCTTGAATGACCTTCATAATAGGTCATTGTATTCGTCTTGAAATACATGAGAATGTAAATAAAAGAAACATACCATTCCATTTAAAAAAACAGAGTTGACTTTCATATCTCCTTGACATCTCCACCTATAAAAAAATATGTCGTCTGAGGCTTCGTTAAGGAGTTACATATTAACAAAAAACACGGATCAATCCAGAGCGCGACCTACATGTGTTGGTGTTCAACGACGCTCAGCTGTTGGTGTGCCGCGACCAACACATGTAGGTCGCACTCTTGATTGGTCCGCGTTTTTTGTTAATAACTCCTTAACGAAGCCTCAGATGACATTTTCGTAAAGGAAAATCTTGCTTGAAATGATCTCAGCATCCTCCCATTTCCGGATGCTGAGGGAATTTCGGGACACCCTGTATATCGGTGAGAGAGAGAGAGAGAAAGAGAGAGAGAGAGAGAGAGGAAGAGAGAGAGAGAAATATAACCACTCCTAATCTAAATACAAAACTTTTTTATTTTTCATAATTCTTTTTCATGGGACTTTCACGAATTTATTTCTGGCAGTTTTCTGACCGTCTATTTAATGGGCAATGCGAAAAAAAATTTGTGTACTGTTTGGATCACACTTCTGGCGCGAGTAGAGGGTTTCTTTACTTAGCACACAGTTCGTTTGTTAATACATCGCGCGGATCGAGATCGCTGTTGAATAATCGACTCTCATTCGGCTTTATGCTTGACTAAGAATCCTGGGCATCCAGATAGTGTGAAGGCAAAGCGTATAGGGGTACGGTAATAAATCGGCGGTTCCCAAGTACCCTCGGGGAATGAGCTGACGAAAATATAGCGGCGGCCCACAAACTAGGAATTGTTAGTTACTGCAGCCCGCCGTAAAATATATGACTCGGACGTCCATGAAGCGAATGCCCGCAACCCTATTCTCGAGTGGTGTGAAGCGGTAGACTAGATCGAAAATTCGGCACTCTAGATCCGCCCATTTCAAGGACCATCGTTTCATTGCGTACGCCTTAATTGATCGACGTGTTTCACAAAGTACAAGTCTATTTTGTTACTGTCGACACCTCTTCCTAGTTTTGCTTCATCGAATCTACTTGCTTTTCCATTGGATGTTTCGCATACTGGTACGCACAATTGTTATGCAAGGTCCACACTCTAGCGGCATGATGCGGTAGACTAGATCGAAAGTTCGGCACTCTAAATTAATCACACTGTACTTTGTAATCGTGTTTCAATTGTAAAATCGAATTACATCGTAATTTAATCGAATAGGAAGACCAGAATCACAAATCACATTGTGACTTAATTGAATGAAGAGTAATTTAATTGAATATAATTCGCGAAGTAATTCAATAGTAATTCAACACAACTCTGTGGTACAGACGAATGTCACACTATACGAAGGAAGACTGCACTTACATTTATCTTGTATTTTATACGGTCAATGAAAATATTGTGGCGAATATAAGAAACACAAATGTAGAACACAGAAAGGGCTGGTCTGGCACCCGTAGAAGTGAAATAATTTACCATCTGGCGTTTCGCAGGGCATCTCATATCCGTCCGAGACGGCCGATAACGACGAACTGCCGTCGCGACAGCGTAGACGACGTCGCTGCGAAATATTATAGACCGGCATCATTTCCGCGTACTGATTGGAAATTGTCAGGCAGCAGATCCATCTCTGCTCCATTGGTTACGCGGATATTAGCCGGAAACGTGGCTCTTCTACCGTGGAAACTTTTTGATTGCGTTCAAGTTAACTATGAAAATCGCCCGTCGCACAGTACAATAAAATGCCTGCTCCATGTTTGGTTTTTTGACTTTTGCACTTCTAAATCGGCCGTTTAGACCACTGTGCGACGGTATAGATTTTTTTCGTGTGGAACAACAACGAGCTGCTAGTTCGTCCGGTCTATTGTTAACTTTTCGTTATTTCAGAAAGAAACATCGTTACAATTGTGACCTGCAACTGACATATGCTATTTTTATTCATTTATTTATTTATTTAATGCTTTAATCCAGATGTGGTTTATATTCAATACATGAATCATTAGCGTATTACATAATGGTTTAATGCGCCTCTTAACTTAACTTAACAGTAATTTTTTATTAGAAAAAATTGATTCAATGAAATTAAATATTTAGTGCACAACGCTTAATGAAGTCGAAAATGATTAACCATATGCTATTTTTATTTTGCATAAAGGTCTGTAGTATAATTATCAAGGAGTGAAATGGAATCCTTTCTTACAACTTTCGTTGTCGATGTTATAAAAAGTATTACATTTAGATCAGAATTATCCTTACTTATTTCTAAAACTCACTTTGAAATTCACGTAAATTCAAATCATAAATTCAAACAACAATAAATGGCCTGTCTGGCTGCTTGTTGAAAAAGTTGTGAACAATCACGAAATATTATTATATGAAGGAAAACGTTACCCTGGAAAAATTCTTCGTGCAACTAGAACTAAAGCAACTATTTCCTCCACAGAAATATGCGGGCGATGATGGAAGTGACTAAAGCAGCCTGATGTGCTGGACTAAGCAGAACTCGCAACGTCTTGTCGGTTCCTGAATTGAACTTTGTATGGAATTGATTGGTTTTATTTCTTATTTTATTCTTTAACTGCAATTTGTGCTCATAATTGTTGAAACTAAATGATACTAAAATGATTCCCAACATTATTGCTTACACCCTCTTTCCAGTATAAGTGGTCCAGTACTAAAGAAGGTCAATTACTAGATTTTTCATTTTTAAGTGTGAAAATATCTATTGTTTAGTTTTCGTTGGTACCGTGGAAATATTTCACTGTCACTAAGTTGGTATAAATGAAAAGAAGATGGCGTGTATGAGATAGAGTAAGGAAAAATGAAGCGTGCGTATCCAACAGTTTATTATACGAAGGAATCGGCAAATTAATGTAAGTAAAATTAGTAGGAACGATGTTTTTGATAAAGTGTTTTAATAGTAGAAATAATCATTAAATAAAGAAGACATAATGCATAATACATTGTATATATTATACACTCTAAATACCCAACATTAAGAGTAGTCAACTTCTGAAGCAATTACTGAATTTATGATATGTTGTTTTTTTGTATAAGTAAACTTTTTTCTAAAACTTGCCTTGTTACATAATCTAGAAGACTTGAAGGGTGTTTTCAGGCATCGACTCTCGCTATTCGGTGCAGAGCAAGTGGTTACTATTGTTCCCCTGGAAAACTTCTCTTAATTGGTCAACTACTAGTACCTTTACCGTACTTGTCAACTTCGATTCGAGTTTTGAAAAAGGTAAGAGACTGTCGGTTGTGACACATTTTGTTGATTAACTAGAAAATTTCAGAAGACAATGTTCTCGGTAAAAGAAACTCACCTTTTTGCCATGTATAAACAAACATTAGCATTAGGTCAAAATCAAATTAGAAGTTAGTAATTTGCCGCCGACTCCCTGAAGGGAAGTGGGAATAAAATGGTTGAAAATATCGTGTGCATATTTCTTTCACATATATCGAGGCATTACTGCAAAGATATGTGCGCGTCTTATTGAATCGATAAAATATTTTATTAGGCTAGACAAGCTCGTTTAGAAAGCAATATATTGAACACCCTTAGCGTATCGAAGTATACATTGCCGACGATTGCCGGTTCCACAACCGTGTTGTTAACGTCGATTTCGACGCGAAGTAACCTTGCGAGTTTATCCTGCGTCCGTTCTTCGATCGCTCTGCCAGCTACATCGAACTCGGTTCTGAAGTAGATTTATAGTAGTTACTGCGGCACCGGATACCTTTTACACCAACCCCCGAAGGGTCCAAATGTGTTTACGGTTCCAGTGCAATGTAAACCGACCACCGAATACGTGTTTTTCCATATATTTTCATGAGTGGACTGTTCCGCAAACACGTTGCCAAACTCTCATTTTCTCAAACATCAATTCAGGAACCAAGACGAGGAAATGAAGTTGTTGACAACAAAGTAGACATTCTTCGAGAAGCCAGCAGTCTCATTATACGAGAGATTTCAAAGATCGTTCGTTTATTAGCTGAGCTTCTGTTACATTTGTAAATGTTAATTGCAGATAAATAATGTGTTAACATTCGACATTTGTTGCACATACATGAAGAAATATTTATTTTTAAGTTAACTTTAAGCCTTTAACTTTAACTTCAAGGATACTGTAGTATTATCATTCTCAATCACGAAGTAATAAAACTTATAACTTTTAATGTCGCACGATTCAGATATTTGACTTTAGGTTGTAAATATTACGACTTGTCACTAAAAACATTGTGTTATACAAAATTAACGGTTTCCACGTAAGACTGTCACGACTAGTTTATTTTTGTACATTACATTACGTAACAATAAGCTAATAAACATTTCTTCTAACAAAACAAAAAAAACTGTCACAACTAGTTATCTGTAACTGTACCTGACAGTGGCATTGCATAGATAGGAAGTGCTATAAAAACAGCAACAGACGAACTATTTGACAAACCGTTGTACTTCACAACTGCAAACATGTTCAAAAATGTTCGTTCAGCTTTTCTACCTGCATTTCTCGTTATAATGCTGGGATTCTTCTCGGTGGCAATCGCAGAGGTGAGATTTATGCAAGTTATTAAATGATATTTATGATTAATATATCGTTAAAATAATGTAATGATCTCTTCTGCCTATTTTATTTGTATACGATATGTGAAAAGAATACTAACGTTCGCGTATTTATTTCCCTCTATAGCCGAAGGCCAGTCCTGAGAGTCTTTGGAGGAATTGGGATGAAGATTAATCCTGTCGTGTGTTCCAAAATGCTACTACTATGAGAAAATAAAGTATTTCAAAAATAAACAACAAAAATTTGCCTGATTATCTTACCTTCATTTACACTGTTTATACTACTAACACCTTCACTACAAACACATTCAGAAGATACGAATTCAAATAATATAAAACAATCAATGATTGTGAACATTGAAAGGGGTAAAGCAATGCTACAAACTTAAGATTTTCAGACTCGTTTCCATGATTATATTTCCAAGATTTCCATAATTCGTTCTTATGTCTCAATTATGCAAAGACACAACTTTTCAATAGTCAAAAGCACTAGATAAAAGATCAATCTAGGCCTCAATCGCCCTTAAAAGTCCTACTCTCACGATTATGTAAATAATTGTAGCAGCTTTATTGAAATAGCTACATGAATAGCTGTACCAACAAAAACATCCTGTATAAACAGGAGCCACGTTCTCTATGGCCGTAAAAAGTTGTGAGATCAAACAAAATACGGCCAAGTTCGTTAGCTCACAAATACCTCTTACAATATTGAAAAAAGCGTTTGTAAAAATTAGTTTAAATAGCGTTCTTTTAAACTAATTTTTACA
>CM052334.1:18330608-18342205 GCA_028455595.1 Lasioglossum vierecki | reverse complement strand
ATATGATACTCTATGCAGCGAAGGGTTAATACGGTGCCTTTCTAAAACTCTATTATTTATTTATAATTTACCATATGTTATTGTGAACTACAGCGAAACATCTGTACAAAATTGTGAAAAATTTGAATCAGTACGATATTAATTCTGTGACAGTTACCTACATAGATTGCTCGTTTCGTTAGTAACAACTATAAATTCAAGATGGCAAAGATTGTCAGCTGTTAGCGTATTAAAAAGTTCGAGTTACTGTCGGACGGTTACATAATACATTCCTTCAACAATTATCTATATATTCTACATTTATTTATAAAATCGAGTATGTTCTCTGTGTGCACGGATTCAGTATGGACATTGAATTGATGCTCTTGAAAATACATATCAGCCGAACGGGCTGTATCCTCAGAGTCTTACAAAATCGACGGATACTTTTATGCAAATGCATTATCGATTTCCAATAAAATATTCCAACCTCACTTACTTCTTTGTTAAAAGATTCAGCCACTTTCAGTCAAATTGCACACCACCACTGCCAGCGTGTTTCATCGAAACAACAGTGTAACTTATAAAATACTTGAACAAGTTAGAAAAGTAATTCTAACTAAAGAAATCGTGCACGTTCATATTCGAATAATTTTTGGTATAATTTTATGCATTCTTACGTCTTGAAAAATTTAGTAAAGAATAGTTAGTGCTGGTCACAATTGGAGCTCATCAAACGCCTGTACAACAAATTGAATGTAGGTTAACAATAGTATTTGGGTTATATTATACGTCAACATAAACCAGACCCGACCACCTAATTTTAGAATCCTCTGACCGCATTTTTCCTATCTATATTATAAAAGCTTGACAATTAAGTTGGCGAAGTTGTCGGCGCTGCGTTCATTGTTGAAATAGTGGTTGGACAGTTCACCTCGTTGCTCGCGACAACATGTTGACCTCGTATGGCAGTAATCTTGTTGCGGAAGATTCGTTTGTGAGACATGTCCATTATTCTTTGCGCGAGTATGGCGCTTGGTCGCAAGCGAATAACAGAGCTTGAATTGGATCAGCAAATAAATATGAATTTTTTTTATTGAAATGGGAAAGGGCAACATTAAACTTTTTTTATATACAATATGTAGGATCCAGTTTCGAATGAGTGGCTTCCATGGGTGGATCTTATGGAGTATTTCAGGCTGATTCCGAATCTGCCTTAATTTTTCTCTTCCACGCACAGTTTTTGAAAAATTCGATTTTGAAAAAAGACTGTTAAATAAAATATTATGATGTTATTATATATGATATCGTATTGTTTTTTACAGCAAAAGTAAAGCTTTAGACTTTCCCGAATCCAGTGACGTGCAATAGTAATACGTTTTAAACATGTTCAAACAATCACTAAAGATGGAGAGATATCACTTTTGCACACATTTTTGAGGACATTTTTTAATTTATATAGAAAAATAATAGTCCAGCGGAAAATCGAATTATACCACGCGATAGAGTAGACTTTTATCTTGAGAAACCACTCTTTCAACTTTCCAACGTCGACGTTTTTTTCGATCCAGAAAGCAAAATATCCGTGCCCGGCAACTGGCTCACTAGCGGCAACCCGTGTCTGGCAAAAAACTATTTAATATAAATTTAAACAAAATCATGACACTAGTGACTAAAAAGAAAAACGTGGAGCGCCCACGAAGATTACGTCGATATAGTTTAGCGCTCCATTCTTTTATTTATAGTCACTAATGTCATCCAAACAATGTCATCGAATTAATAACAATGACTGTCTTCAAAGAAAGTTTTCTTTGTCCTCATACGGTATCGCGATCGTAATCCGTCGCGGAGAACTTTCGTGATTTTCCCCATCAAAGATCGAAATGGTTAATGTTATGATGCAAGAACCATGCGCCAGGCAGCACAAAGGTGCGACCGCGAAATTTCTGTAGGAAACTGTACCACGAAATCCACGTAATGCACGAAAGTGGAGATTGGTAGGATCACGGAAGCCGGGTACCTCGAAATTGGATCCTATGCCGCAAATAAGAAAATGTACCCTTATGACAGGGGTTGTCCGCGGATTATTGAAATTGAAAATGTAGCATAATCGAATTAATCGACGAATTAGAATATTCACTTTTCGCTGCGAATAAAATAAAAGCCAATTTTTCTATTTAAGCAATAAGCTTTAATCAATAGAATATTTTCCATATTATTCGACGATCTTTCGTCATCTTTCTGGTGGCTTCACAATTCCGCGCTCGTAGAACTTCAAAATTTTCCCAAAATTGGGTTTCATTTCATCTTAACCCTCATCCGTCCCTCATTTCTCGAACCGAATCTGTCCCTCGGTGTCAAATTGACAGACTGGTAAAAGATCGCTCACGTAACAAGGTAAACATTTATTTTTCGATATTCTTTTCATCCAAAAGCTGATGAGTTAACATTTACATCTTAGGTTTATCGGTTATGTGTTTCGCATTTAAAAAATTGAAGGAACGAAGTTTCGGGCTTTACGTACACAAATAACAGGACAGTATAACTTATATAATTAATTAATTGGTTATCGATCGTAATTTATCTTTAGGATATTATGAATTTTTATTCGCGGCGCAAAGGTTTGATCATTTTTCTACACAACAAATAGTTATTTTTGTAGGAATACTAAACGCTGGATTCGGATTTCAATCTTTCGGTTCAAGAACCACGTTAGCTATTAAGATGTTTTAATACGAGGAAAAGAAAGGAGGTGTTTCGTCCTAGACCCGCTAGAGAACTCATCAGTAAGACTATCTAGCGGGCCCTGCCTTATACACGGGATGTTCAAAGGCAATTTGAGAAACATATTTATGCTGAATGGTGACAGATCAGTAACTAGCGAGAAAGTCTTTCCGACGGTTGTGTTATTTCGAGAAAACTGTGTCCAATTGACACGAGGGACGAATGAGGGTTAAAATACCGAAATTACTTTCTTACCAACTCAATATTTGATTAGTCTTTTGTTTGTAGAAGTTTTAAATCAATTGAATTTATAATAAAAACACAATAAAGAATTCCCTTAGACCTAGTAGATGAAGAGAAAGCCCAATGTGGTGTTCAACCAGCACAGAACAAATGTTGTAACATAAGAAAAATATTTGATTAGTATAATATCTACATCTCGACAGGTAGGTGACGCACTGCACTGTCTATTCTATTCTCTAATTAGATCGCTATTCGCTGGGGGAATGTTTCGCCTACCTATTGTTCGGGTTGTCAGTGCGGCGAAGGGTTCGGCTCGGTGGTTGGTTCAGTGCAGCGGTTAAATCGGCGCTGTAATCGGTTCGGTGGTCGAAACGATAGCGTTCGGGATGACGGGTAGACTTTCGCTAACTGTGCCGGGTGGTCAGCACCCTGCCCATTGGTTAGGCCCAGGGGATCCTTCGTTTGTACGTCACTGGTCAGCACCCTGGTAACCGTATAGAGGTCATAGGATGATTGCCCGTGAGGAACACAGTCTCTAGCGGCTTTAACCGACGAATCAAAACTTACAGTAGTGTTCATTTAAATTCGCAAAGTTTTAGACGCAGAAGACGAATTCTTGTGCCACAGGGTAGCCTCCTAGAAGTTAGCCCCCCACTTGTTGAATTAAACAATTTCAACAATTGTGCTAGGTTTGTGCTATATTGTGCCCGAATATTATCACTATAATATGAAAAATAAGATGAAAAATTGAGAAAAATAATTTTTTGAGTAGCCTCCCACTTTTCATTTTTTTTTCAATTTTCTCAATTGTGCTAAGTTGTGCTAAGATTGTGCTCAAGTATCACTTAAAAAAGTTATAGTAAAAAAACGTTTTCGACATCTAATTAACGTTTAAGTAAGAAATAGTTATCCAAACAGCATATAATTATACATCTGAGTTGTGCTAGCCTAGCACAAATCAGCACAACTTTTAAATTCCCCAGTCTCACCTTTTCAAATGTAGTATCAATGATTTGTTGAAATTCTTCCGATTAAAATGAGTCCAAACATGATATAAATCGTATTACAGTATAGTTTCTATAGACGCGACAGCCTCGGGGAATTTGGTTGCATCTATCGAACAGGGTATTTTTTTTATCAAAAGCCGAGCCGAACGTCCGTAGAGGACAGCGCGAGTCTTTGAACAGTGCCGATGACGGCAACTGTCCACGTCTCTTTCTTTTCCATACGACGATTGCGAGTCTCTGTGTCGCGTTCGTAGTGGTTCACATCGATATACCGAGCCGAGATCAAATTACTAAATTACATTTTTGTGCTGTATAAATGACCTGTATAAATAAATATAAAAAAAGATTACTAAGCTGGGGGGAATATTCTTAGTCGCATCTATCATGTAGAAATTGTTGCGTCTATAGAAAATATACTGTACTTTTATAAACTTCGTATATAACACAAGAATGTATTATATCTATATTTTTTTTTTTTCTAGACGCAATTTTTCCTTTGAAAACGGTTCAAAACTGAACCGAAACATTAGGAAAGAAGAAAAGTTTATTGCAAAATTGATCGAAACGGTTGTGCCGAAAGCATCATTAAATTAAATAGATTGAAGAATGTGAATATTCTTCTAACTGAAATTATGTATATCAAAGAAACTCAAGTAAGAGATTTGTCTACAACTATTGATGTGAAATAAATTTGTATTTTTGTAATAAAAAAGATTAGTTAGAAATTAAGTTAACTTAACTAATACATTAAGTAATACATGGCTAAGTAACCGAATTAGTATACAGCAGTAGATCTTATCCTTCGATACATCTACCAAGTAGATACACATACATATATGCATACAGTCTACGCGGTAACCAACATGCAGTTTGTAGATTATACACGCAGTACACGTGCATTTCTCAAAGCTCATGTAATATAATAATTTACATTCTAGAATTATAATTAACTTTTGCGAATATTATTAACCCTTTGCACCCAAGAGGTGACTCTCACTCACCATTAAACATTTAAATATTATATGAGGTATTATATCAATTCCATACCCATAAAATGAAAAAGATCATATAGAATGGAATTATTTTAGCTAGGAAGAAATATTTAATTTTCGAGTTAAAATAGTTCCGAGTGCAAAGGGTTAATAACCAAATTACTGAAAGTTTGAACTATTCGTGTTTGTTATTTCGTGAAAAGTAAACGGAAAATCATACACACATACTAGGTAAAGGCATTAAGACCTCCAACTAATTGAAAAACTTTGTTTTTAGTATTAACAATAAGAGGATTTAATTAATCGATAAATGTAGCTGAATATCGTGCACATGTGTACATTCGTCATTGCAGCACTATATTGACACAATCAAAATTAATAAAAAAAATTACTATAAATAAAGTTATGCATTATAGCGTACAATAGAATTGTCTCACCAATACCTTCACTGATAAAAAATAGCGTCTGCACACGATATAAATTACATTTCGATCCCGAACTTTTCACAGACATCGGAACATTACTGTAGTTAACGAATGTATAAATTACATAAAGAAGTTTCGACGCTCTCTCGCAGCTAGCTCGATCTACTCTACTCAATTGAATTCTGACTCGCCTTTTCTCATAATGCACACCCCAACAACCTCTTCAACAGGGTTGTTGAATAGTTCACAAACTTAGGTGTGAGCATGCTGAGAATACTGAAGAGTAGTAGGGTGGTTTCCTGCTTGCGTAGCATCAACGTCACGAAATTTGCATTGTACAAGTCCGAGAAATCCTTAGATTTTCTACTAGAAAGTAACATAAAAATCTATTGCAAGTGTTGAAACCTATTTTCATGTTACAGTTAGACTTTTCAAAATTAACAGAATACAGACGAACTTTATAATGATAAAACTGTTTCGAATAATAATAGTATGGGAATTTTTGATGGCGCCTCAGAGTCACCAGTCGATTGCAAAAGGCTAACGTTAAGTTTAGAAGTTTCCAAGTCCAAACATAAAGTGTATATTATGGGAGCTGTCAGTTTTAACAGCAAAATTGAAAACGTTTTTGGAAATGACATTGCACTTATGCAAATCAGTAATGTACCAAGAATTAAAATTTGAAAGTGAAAAGTTGATGAACTTTTAAGAAAACCAGTATGCATACGACTGGAAAGTAGAGTTTGCTATAAGAATGTAATTTTCAAACAAACAACATATAATAACCAAAATGATATTTTTTAAAATCTGCATAATAATTGCAAATTGCAAATCAACTATAAAGGTGAACTGTGTAAATATTGAAAGAATGTTTGTTAATATTTTGATAAATATTACTTTCTGCAAAAAAATCATTTTACGAAAATGTTGCAACCAATGATTCGATTCACAAACATTGTTTCTTCTTATTATTTTCATATTTTTGCATCAAACCATTCCGGAAATTGATATTTCTTAAAACCTGCATAATACTTTCAAATTGCAAATAAACTATAATAAAGCTAAACTGTGTGAGTATTCAAAGGATATTGGTTAAAATACTGAAAGATATGACTTTGCATCAAGAACATCTTTCTACGAAAATGTTGCAATCAATGATGCGTTTCAAATATTGTTTATTATTACCATTATCATACTATTGTTCGTCTTCGTGGCGACATGATCCTATTATTCCATAAATACGCGCGTGTTTAATTATCCCACGGCGAAGTCTGTTATCTGAAAATTAATACGTCTGCTACCGATAAGAACAAACAAACGAGCCTCGAGAGTTTATGACTTGAACTAACTGAAAATCGTGTACGCGAGGCAGCTGTTTTCGCGATGCTTTATTGTAATTCTATGTCCCATCGGATAAAACCTAGTGACTACTACTAATAGCCGCCATTAGTTTGAGGTCGCGCTACCTATTCTGAGGTTGTCATTACGGCTGACCGTTACAGGCTTATACTACTTTGCCTAAGTCAAGCTATTACGGGATAGCTATCATTGTACCAATGCATACTCCTACGATTCTATACAGTCGGTAATGGTGGTAAACTTTATCCAATAATCTGTAATACTCTATTATATGACTCTAGAGTCGTTTAATCTACCGCGGGACAATTGAAATGGTATTCTACACTGAATGTGATTTGCAGATTGTTAGATTACGTGTAGACTGCGGATCTGTATGCATTTACAGCCAAATCGAGTAGATGAAATTCAAAATTGCTGGAAAATTATGAAACTTTAAGATATCAATATATGATTTCTCCTCTATCAATATCATTAAGGGAAGAAATAACATTCAATTTAGTTTCTATTTCTTTCAATCGATGCAGGTAATTTTTATTTTGCATAAAGATCCGCAGCGAGTGTGAAGGATTAATTGTTAGGTCTAACTGGGCGTAATATATTTTGAAACGTGGTCGTTTTGATTTGTTCTACTGAAATGGGAAATCATGAGATCTACCGATTATACCAATTATATCATTATAATCGTTCGACCTTATTGGAATGGATTAAGAAATAAACCGAACTACAGTTTATTAATTTAAACACAAATTTATTTGAAACGCTAACAAAGAAGGACGTCGAATTACATTGACGGTTAGACTCGAAGTGCAGAGACGCCGCAGAAAAAATAAAAACAAAATAGAACCACACGTTGTTCACTTATTATAAAATCAAGCAGGCCTGTGAGTTCATTGACCTCTTGTGTTTCACCTGTTTACAGTGGTTCTCATATTTAACCAAATTCATTTGTGCCTTTCGACTGTCGGAATGTAATAATACTGGTTAAGCGTGCGAGTTTGATCCCCTAATAATAAACCTATTCCACATTCATCTTCTACGAGAGATCATCGAGTCCGCAAAATGAAGGGTGCAAACCGTGCCATATTCTGCACTCACGATAGAGTATGAAAATTAAGAATTGAGATTATCTCTGACAAGACGCACTTGTTTTCTCCTACTTGATATATACATCTCTGTAGATAGTGTTCAATCAACGCTCGGTTAACGTGAGACGACATTATGGTTGACAATTACCACTAACCCAGTTCTATCAGTTCACTCAGCAATCAGGGCTTAACGCATGTAGCTAATTTTCAACCTCTACGACTTGATGTAGGGTGGCTTACATTTACAAAATAACTGTCTACGAGTGTACAGTCCAATTTACAAGGTGTCAGCTACGTTGTTATATATGTAAAACATGTTTGTACACTGGGTGTCCCATTTAATACCGCCACCTCTAATAACTTTGTTATAAAGCCACTATATTACAGCAACTTTTTCAATTGAAAATAATGTGACATCAACATTATATACCACTGACAACATAACAATATGTTTTGTCACAAGAGAGGTATTAATTGAAAAGAAAATTAATTTAAAGATCAAATATTAAATGTCTTTTCTATTAAAACAACATTATGAAGTTTTTTCATGGAAAAACATCAATATTGATTCATCTGATTTTACCTGTATTATGTTTTCGATATATTTCACGCGCGAAGAAATAATTTCCAACCGCTTCATCAGTAGCACGATATACATATAAATTCCATGTGACTGAGAAAATAAGACATAATAGAAATAAAATCAGTTTAATAATGAGAAATCTATCCAAATTTTTTAAAGAGATAGCTTTGACCCATGGTTTTGCACTTTTCATCCGTGTGACGAATAGAGTACAATTGAGTCAAACAAAATGGTTGACCTTTTGACCTTTAAGTACAAGGTCAAAGTTAGTCGCGTCAGATAAATTCTATATGCTTTCTACAATATTAACCCCTTGAACGTCAATTTATTTTCAGTCAGCACTGCTCTGGCAGACGATTTAATTTTCTTAGTTTAAGAGGAGGGATTGATATAGAAACTTACGGTTTTGTTGCTCAAATAATTTGTTATTATTAAAAATAATATTTGTTTCACACATTTATATGAATGCTTATTGTTATATATATATATAAGAATATAATTAGTGTCGGTTAATTCTTGATTAATGTTTAACAAAAATATTACAGTTCTACATAGTATTTAAACGAAAGTAAGTACGTGATTTTACTTTACGCGATAATGGCTGCATATATTTATACAAATTACATTCTAACGGTAATTAGAAGCATGCACATAAGTATATCAAAACAATAGACTCGATATGACTTACAGATACTGCTCTCATAAAAAGCATGAAACCTCAATAATTTCTGGCGAATCCAGCTCGTCATTGTCAGTTTGTTCAGGAAAGTTTATGACGAGCTGGACTCGTCATTTCCGTTCAAGGAGTTAAACTTCGAATAAATAGTAATTTCGAGGTGTTCATAATAATTCGATCTGCATACTGTGTGCACGTGTGAAGAAGTTTGTTCGAGTGCTTATCGTTATCCATTTCACGCGTTCGAGCGTGTGCGCGAGTGCCATTAATTTCGGACGGACATTTCAGAATAAAATGCAAAATAAGAAGAGCTACCAGTGCCGGGGAAAAAAGCGGCTGTCGTTTTAACGGTAAGCGACAAGTATCCGCATTCAACGACCGTGTAAAAATGCAAACGCACATTACAGATAGCCCGGTGCTCACTGGAAGAGGAAACTAAACGACTGGTGAAATTCTGAAGCGACCGGTAGCACTCGAAAAGCTCGAAGGACGATAGCCAGGTCGTACATCATGCCGATAGCGCGGCAAAAGATGCAGGGAAACGAGCGCGGCTCGGTTCTCGTCGGCTAAATAAAACGAGAAGAAGAGGACCGAGGAGAAATCATAGGAAGGAAGCTTGCTAGAAACGTAGCTACCACCTACGCGCAACTAGCTACATAGACTGTTATAATATTTATTCGGAAAGTATTAATCGTGTGATCGGTGATCTTATCTATCACTCGTCAATAGAGAGGTCCACTGCAAGAGAAAGCTACGCCATAGCACTCGTTTTGTAAAATTTAGATATAACCCTACTAGCACAAAAATATTGGATAAATATCTTTTTTATTATATTGGAAAAATATTTTTTAAGCCACATTTTTTCATATGAGAAAAATATTGGATCTGAATATTGTATACATGTACAAGAAATATAAATTGAATGTTTAAAAAATATAAGCTGAATATTCAGAGAATATAAACTAGATATTTAAAAAATATAAAGTAAATGTAAATCCAATATTTGAAAAATATAAATTCAATATTTAAATAACATTCAGTAAAATTTTCAAATGTAAGAAAAAGTTATAACAAAAATTAGAAACTATGAATATCTATTACTTTCTGTGCACTGCTTGAGGGAATATTCCATTTTATTTTCGAAAGGACCTTATCACAATTAATAAATTTTTATTAAATAAAGATTTATTTTATAATATGAAATAAATATTATCTGTACATTAGGAAAAAATATTCTATTTCTAATATTAAATAAAGATTCATTTTGTATTTAGAAGAAAATATTTTTCTCGTAATATGAAATAGATATTTCCTGTATATTTAAAAACAAATATTTGTTACTTAATATAAAATAAATATTGTATGTATATTTAAATATTAAGAAGAGATTGAATCACTTTTTAATATTTTATAAATGTGTATATAATATTTTGTGCTACTAGGGAATAATATAATATAATAAATATAATAAAATAATAATATAATAATAAAATTTGTTCCCAACCTCAAATATTAAATCATTATTTTACACACCGGATATACAGGCATGCCATCTTCTTTGACCATGTTTTTTAAATTTCTCACTGCAAAAAAAGCAACGTCACAGCACTCTTGTCGAACTTTTGACAAAATGAACTTCTATTGAGAGATAACTGTTGAGTAGACTGCGGATCTTTATACAAAATAAAAATGTTTTGCATTGATTGTGAGAAGCAGGAATAATATAAAAATTGATTGCATCTCTTAACGACTTTGCTCCATTAAAAGCAACGTTACAACATTCTTGATTTTTTTTAATTTTTTACTTTTTTAAAATTTCGCACAACGAATTTGCTTTAGAAATGCATAAAGATTTGCAGTCTACTTATGAGGGATCGAAATAACTGCTATGATAGATATGCTAAGAAATGATATCATATTTTTAATAGAAAAAGCCTTTGTTGATCCAAATGTAAATCGTACAAAATTCAAATGAATTTTACGTTCTTGCCTTTTTTGAACATTTCCATAAGGCATGAATCATAAGATCCGCAGTCTAGTTATGAGTAATCGAAAACACATCTCCCACCGATAACTGTTATGAGCGATTGAAATAAATGTCTCTCCACTCTAATGTTATGAGCGATCGCAATAAATTTCTCTCATCGTTAACGTTTACCAACACGAGAAAAAAATTTCGGTCACTTATAACAAGACAGCGGATGTTTATACAAAATAAAATGTTTATATATGATTTGTATAGAAATGTAGTAAAATAAAGATTTATAATTTGAATTCATCGAAAATGTCGTCTCCATATTTGCACATGTATTAAATGTTTTGCTATTGGTAAGTTTCACCTAATCTGTCTGTTATAAATGCATAAAATCCACTGTCTACTTATAACCGTTATTTGTAACCACAACGACTTCAGTCGAATACTTGTTATTCCGTGATTTTTTTCGTTTTGGTTATAACTAGACTCCGGACTGTTATGTAAAAAAAAAGATTTGTGTATCAATTGCAAGGCACAAGGAGCTACACA
>CM052334.1:18320267-18330508 GCA_028455595.1 Lasioglossum vierecki | reverse complement strand
AAAGAGCGTTGATATATTACTTTAAATTTATTAAAATCGTTCAAGAGAATAAGTCAATCGTAATATATCGTCTGCTTTTTCCTATTGATGCAAACGATTTTTATTTTACATAAAGATCCGCAGTGTATTCATGAGATACCCGGGTACTCGGGTAATTTTTTTTACACGAATACCCGGGTATCCGGGTAATGCTGTTTACCCGAGTACCCGGGTACCGAATAATTTTTGTTTACCCGGGTATCTTAGGTGCCTCACCCTTTATGTACCATATATTGGGTTGTCAAGAAAGTGAGTCTTTATTTAAGCAATGAACGATAATCAATAACGAATAAGATATTTTTCCTCTTGTTCGATGATCTTTTGCAAAAAGGATAAATAAAAAAAAGAAATCTAATGATTAACGTTTATTGCTTGAATAGAAAAATTGGGCTCTATTTCACCTTAAAATACCGAAATTACTTGCTTGCTAACCCAATAAATAAAAGCATATATGTCATATAACAACATATACGTTATGGTAACAACATTTTCGGCTTAAGGAGCTTTAAACGTTAAATTTCGAAAATGTATTGGGCAAAGAGCTCTTCATAAAGTCAAAGAAAAGTTCAATTTGGCCACTGGCATATTATCATGTTAAAGAATATTCTTCTTTGATTTATTACGTATTCAGCTAGCGCCGGCAGAGGGATGACAAAAGATAAGATGAACAAAGGATAATCGAAACGGGAGCGTTAAAGAATTACCCTGAAAGCTCGGGAATCAGAGTTACAGTGGCGTACGAATTAATTTTCCGAACTCAGCCGTTCATTTGAGTTCCGCGGTCGTTTTATCCTTTCAAGGTCTTCCTTTCGGAATATTCTCCCCTTTTGTTTTCGAAATATAGAGCGACGTCATGGAATTAATGTAATTTAGTAAGTAACGTCTTTGTAATAGAATGAAAGCCTAAGAAGCAGCCTACTCCGAGGACCGTCGCGACACTGGCAAGCATAAAGTCTTCCCATAGCTTTTACTCTTCACCTTTTACATTTTTCTCTTTTTTCTTAAACAGGAAGGACTAGAGTCAGTGGGAAGGGTGGGTGGTGACGAAAGGAGGAACAAGAGCGTTCGTTAGACCGTGAAATACGGTCGGAGAGAGGAGTTCGTTCTTCTTAAATGCTACGTTGTAAAGTATGGTCCATATGAAAATCTCAATAATACCGTCTCTCACGGTAATTGGCCAACCAGGCATTCTGCACTCGGAAATTGCCTAGAAATCGCCGGAAATATAGACCGATCTTACGCTTCGATGAATGCGGCGTACGGTATTCCGTACCCTATTATAGAAGCTTCGTTGAACTCAGATTTTAGGGTAATCGGGTCGCATTTGAGGGTAAAATCTATCGAATATGCCTCCGTTCGCATTGAAAATTAATGTCAATAAGACCTATTAGTTTCTATTTTTCCGTGATCCGCTTTTATATTGTGGCTTTGGGGGTAGATTCGCGTTTACAGGATTGCAAGGGTGCGGGTTGGGCCTTCTCATTTCTCGGTAATGCAAAGATGGAGTTATTCAGTGGTCAAAAGTAGAACTGTGACTCATAGAGTATCTCATAGAGATACCCGGGTAAACAAAAATTATTCGGTACCCGGGTACTCGTGTAAAAAAAATTACCCGAGTACCCGGGTATCTCATGAATACACTGTGGATCTTTATGCAAAATAAAAATCGTTTGCATCAATAGGAAAAAGCAGACGATATATCACGATTACTTATTCTCTTGAACGATTTTAATAAATTTAAAGTAATATATCAACGTTCTTCTAATTTCATTATTGTTTTAAATTGCACAAAATTATTTATGACTTATGGCTTATGAGATACCCGGGTACCCGGATACTCGTCTATCTCATGAGACACCCGGGTACTTTTGGTCTAACCGGGTATTTCATGGGTACTCGGGTACCCGGGTATCTCATATACTCGGGTAAAAGTCCGAGCACTAGTCAAAAGCGATAGAGAGGTTAGATGAAAATCAGGAATTGGGAATCTGACATGTTTTCGGTGAAATCCGTATCGATGCCTTTGATCGGAAACTTTTTGCCACTGGTGTTGTACTGGAGCAGGCTGTGGTAGAGCGTTTAGTAGGGTTAGGATAGGGTTAGGATAGGGTTAGGATATCCTGGTTGGTAGCATTCGTTCACGAGATCCCGACCACTCCCAACTTCGCTCAAGGAGGTCACCGTGGGGTTTTACTGCGTAAGCCTTAGGCCCTTCTGGCCGGACAAGTCCCACATAACGCAGACTCTCCCCCAGGAGGGCAGGGTGTGCGTATTGAATTTCCCCACGCAAAAAACGGATAGAGTAAGGATAATAGCGAAGAACATGATCGTGGACGTGAATCGATTGTAAAAGTCTTGTGCGGGGTTCTTTCAACATGAAGAGATGAATAAGGGACTTACGGGGCGGTGGGATTTTAGTGGGTATGCCATACTCTCTGTCCCGCACTACTCTCCCGACCACCATTAGGAGAGGGGGTGTGAATAACATGCATTTCCCCAACGTCTTAAAAGAAAAAGGTTAGGATTCTCAACAAAGAACACGAGTGGTAGAGAGCCGGAGGAAGAACCCATTAACCCACATCCACACTACGTGGTACCCGGGTACCTATTTTAAATTCATTCACATAATATTCAATATTTTTCAATTGATATATCCTTCATCTTTTGTAACATCTCAAATCTATTTTAGATGAATTAATATCCTTGGAATTAAACAAAAGTTTTATACACACACACACACACAACATTTCACAAAAAAACTCCCAAACCTTTTTTTTTTGCATTCGCTACGATGAGGGTACCCGGGTACCACAAGGCTCGTTAGTAGTATGAAAAGCTCGATAGTAGCGAGGACGTGTCATAAAAAATCTCCAGGTCATGCGGGGCCAGCTATCAGGTATATGCATCAACCTGAGGAAGATGGACTCGTCACGGACCAAGGGCTCTCGCTGGGGCCTAGTAGCGACGATGACGCTACAACTGTATGCAGCAACCTATATGGGTACTCGGGTACCTCTTCATGCAGAATCGTATAAAAAATTACCCGTGTGGATGAGGGTGAAACGGGTCACATGCGTTCCATCTTCGGCACTCTAATAAGTCAAAAAGGGACCAAAATTGGCCCCGATCAGAGGTTGCTTTTAGCGGGTATCGGGCAAAGAATTAGTCCCCTATCCGCCGCACGTCATCTTAGGCGGAGCCGAGTCCCACACTCTTCTCCTCAACCGGCTTTTAAGGAATTGGAGAGGGGGACGGGGTAGCGCGTACATGCATTTTTCCCCTGATCTAAAAAAAAGGATAGGGTTAGGATGCTGGGTAAGATTGATGCTTTAGAACACAGAAGGCGGCGGGAGAAAGTTTTCATTTGAAATGCAATCGCAATTGAATATATGCAGGTGTACCGAACTAATTTGTACACCTGACACTTTGGTAGAGATGAATTTTTCGTTGGTTTACGGTGAAAATTCGTTGTGGCGTGTCGCAAAACTCGACAAGTGAGCATCAAGATTAAACAATCCAAGGCTGTATCGAATTGTTCCAAGTTCGAGATAGGAATGATGAGCTCTCGTCCACCACAATACACGCACATGCACTACACGGCAGAGAGAAATTACGGCTGCGGTATCAGACACTCGACTATGCCTCCGGGGCACAGGTTTGCTGAACTTTCGACACGACCTGCTGATTTCGCTTCCGCTGACCAACACGGGTTGCAATTCCACCCTAGCTAGCCAGCATGGGCTTAGGAAGTGCACGCTGCTGACAATCGAGAACGATTTATTGGTGACGCACATTCGGTTAAAAATATCGACGGTTGCAAATGTTCCGAGGCTTTAAACCCGTTTTGTTCTTGCAAATTAAATACAATTTTACGCACAATTTTTACAATTGTCTTCCGCTTACTTCGATTGATATTAATGCGTCTGTAATGAGCTGTGTATCAAAAGTTTAGACGCGCCCTATTGTTTGAACAATAACGTATTAATTTATTTAACCTAATTTTTGTAAACACTTTATTGTTTTATTAAGTAAGTGCTACAAGTATTTTCTTTTTGGATTTTATGTGCTAAGTAGATACACGATATTCTTCAGCACTTTTTTCCTGTGATAAGAATTCGAGAAAACATCGAAAGATTAATATCACAGCGGGAGAGTTTTCAAACAACTTTGTTTATCAGTAGAGTGTATTTTTTGGAATTTTTCATTTTTCGTGAATATGCTGCCCTTTTGATAGTGACATCGCGCAGCGTGGTTGTCGTATTTCTTTATAATTCATTTTTATATGAACACACGAATAACTCTGAAACTGCGTGGATCTGTTGACGTCTGCTGTGCCTATTTGCATGGTCTTTTAAGTTAATGAAGAATGGTTTGTATTACTGTTTACGGTACATCAAAGGGAGAACCACCATTCAGTTAAGGACAGGCAAACAAGACCTAAAATAAAAATGAAAGTTCTCGTAAAATTTTTAAACATATACAGGATTTTTTACTTTCATATATATGTATAAATTTTTTTAGTAATTACTTGGGACACCCTATATATAACAAAGTCATATGTCAGCTTTTAACGTCTGCCAACCTTGTCGATGGGTCACAAATTTTTGAAGATTAGAATATTCAATTAAAAATTAAAACGTGTGAGAATCTTATAATTAATTCCATTTAATTCGAGCTTCTCGAAAAAATGTAATATATACATATTACTATACTGTACTATACTATACCATATTACATTCTTTTCAAAAAGCTCGAATTAATTGAATTCATTACAAAATTCTCAAAAATTTGTGTCCTACCGACAAGGTTGGCAGACGTTAAAAGCTGACATATGACTTTGTCATATACAGGCTATCCCAAGTAATTACTAAAAAAATTTTATTAATGAACCTACATATACTTATTACTTGTACCTACATATTGTGTATTCATTACTAAGTGGGAGACTCTATTGTACGTTTGACATATTAGGTTTAATTTTACTTACAAGGAGAGTGCAAGAACATTGTCACACCGATTTAGTTGAGACTCTGTATACTTATAGATCTCGATCTCCCATTTACGAATATATACCATTATAGATGCTAACACTCAATAGTTTTTGAGATATTCATAAACAAAGCTCTTACATTACTGCTTAAATCTGCTATTGTAGAGGAGGTATACAACGAATATTTATTTTAGAGATATATAACGAATTAATTTCGGCTAATTTATTTATAGTTTATTAATACGTTTGTTCTTTAACTTGTATATAAATAAATGTGCAATATCTTACGAACAAGTTAATGTTACACAGCGAATTTATTTATAATTTATTAATCCTTTTGATCTTCAACTTGTAATAAATGTGCAATCTTATATAGACAAGTCATTGTTACACAGCGAATAAATAATATAAATAAACATGAAAAAAAAATTTTCACCAAACGATAATCGAACCCTAGCCCACCGGGTGGAAGTCTTGTTGTATACCACTTAAGAACTTTGTTTATGATTATCTCAAAAACTATTGAGTGTTAGCGTCTAAAATGCTACATATTCGTAAATGGGAGATCGAGATCTATAAGTATACAGTCTCAACTAAATCGGTGTGACAACGTCTTGGCACTCTCCTTATTAGAAAAACACAGTAAAAGGAGTAATGATTTCAGTAGTTATAAGTTTCTATGAGGAATTTCGTACTGTGCTAATAGCTTTTTATGTATCCTTGTTTACAGGGTAGGGCAAGAATTTTGACCTCACCTTTAATATTTCCATTATTCCCTCGACTGCCCTCTATATCATGCAACTTTTGAATGTATGAAAATATTTAAAGTGGACGAAGATATTGCTCCACTCTGTATTTCCTAACGTTGCTGCTGGACGTAACATCTTACAGTTAATAAATCTCCCCCCAAAAATGATTACCGTAACGTAGCATGATGTCACGTCTAAAGACTATAATATATCTTCCAACAGTTAGCGGGCAGACATTTCCGTCTTTCAGAAAATCACAGACCCCTCAAACAATGGGCTCGCTTGAGGATTTGGACGACGATCGGGACTTCTAAAGGTCTCTGAGGTGATAAATTTTCGTTCACCTCTAGCTTTCACTTTTTCTGACACAGCCACGATTTTCCGATCAATGGTGAAACGAAAGCAGAATTTTCTATCTAACGATAAAAACTTTTAACCATGCATCAATATTTTACGTTTTGTAAAAGTTTATGAATTGTATACAATATTGCACGTATTGTCAAGAATTACACATCTGTATTAACAATTGTAGGAAATACTAAAAATGACTTCTTTGCATTGCTTTATAAAAATGTTAGGATTATACAGTCAGCTTCATAATTGATGACTTTAAATCTTTTGAAGCAACCTCGGTTTTTCTTCCAAGCTAAATGAATTAGTTTACTCGACGATGTCTAATGATAATTTTGAAAACAGTTCGCTTGGTCTAAATAAGAAAAAATTTCAAAATGTTGCGTTTTGCAACAATTTTATTTGGGCTTATAAAAAAATTTTAAAAACGGGACTTGTAGAATGATACGAACTATGCATATACTGATGATTTCATCGAAATTGATTAGTAGACTGCGGATCTTTATGCAACAGAAAAATGTTTTGCAACGATTGTGAGCAGCACGAGTCAAATAAAAATTCACGCCAGCTCACGATCGATTGTTCACATTGAAAACATCACAGCAATATTCTTTGTCTAATCTTTCACTGGTTTATATTTCACCGAGTCAATTTCTTCATGACTGCATAACAATCCGCAGTCTATTGATTAGCGTCGCCGTGATAAAAGTCAAACTAAAAAGAAGAAAAACTAGTAGGGTCTGCAGCTATTAATATTTTCTATTTTGTGTGTGTCTCTCCATGAGTCACACAAAAAACTTCCCGATTCGTTAATTGCAGTATATTATTATCGTTATTTATTTAGTGTACGTTTTAAGATTATACCTTTTCAGGGAAATTCAATAGTTTTCTACTAATCAAAATGTTTGCTATATGGCGTCGCATTAAACCAACATCGTAGGCTCGTTGCTCGCTTGGTTCCTTGTTATAGCATACTAATGTTGCAAAATAAATTGTCTTAATTAATTTTTCGCAAACGATGCTACTCCTCATTATCCGGGTTTGCAGTATTGATCTTGGTTTTCTTCGATACTGTTAATTTAAATTGTCCCAAAATATATAAACCGTCAATTTTGAAACTCTGCTCAGTGCTACATACAACATTTGTAACATTTTTAAAATAAAAAAAATTTTTAAATAATTTCGTATATAATTACGTTTGTTTCTTCGGTGGAAAACTTATGTCCTCCCGTGTAAATTGCATTGTTGAATGAACCTTTTTCGAAAAAAAACTATAAAAACTAAAAAAACTAAAAAACTACTGGACCAAAGTGGACCAAAATCTAATCAGCTCTAAGTTACAGCGGGGCACATCGATTGCATCATTCATCATTCTGATCGCATTGTTACTTTTTCAGAAAACATTAACGAAAAATTTGATAACATACAAACGGACATACGCACACATAAACATTTTGATAAAAATAGTCTAAAATGATTCCAATGGTCTTGAAACGAGAAGATCTACTAAAAAAATCGATTTTCCCGTAACTTCCCTATAAAATAGGGAAGTTAAAAAGGGAAAATAAAATACAGGAAAAAGAATTGAACAACGAACTTCCAGACAGAGGTCTACGTCGCCTACAAGATGAATTCTCAGGTATTTATACGCGCGACTGTGGCGGTAGTTCCACTTAAGCTGTCGACGGAACGTTAGCGGAAGAAAAACGCAAAGTCGCGGAACATCGAATGCGTGTATGGTTCTCGGAGCATCCTCGAGCACGTCAGTCCTCCTTCTGCTCTCTGGTTTTTAGACGGCGCGCGGTGCGGCGCGGTGAGAAAAGGGAGGCCGTGCGGCGAAGGGAGAATTCATGGTACTCCTGCGGGAATAGCGGGACTCGCGACGTCACGGTTCGACAAGCGGGTACGTAGTCGCTGTTTCCGCATCCTTGAAGCCGCGGGACTCACTCTCTCGCCGATTTCATTCGTCGAGTGGGTGCTTCAGTCTGAAACGTACGCATTCACGTGTGCTCGTGTTAGACGGGAAAGAGAACGCAGCAACATGATCCCGGAGATTTCACTATTCAGTCGGTTCACACATTCGTGTCTTTCCGCGAGAACGTTTCGCTATGCTCCGTGTACAAACTCTTCTGGTCCACGCGGATTCCCCGTACGCGCTCTTTAATCTCGATTTTCGGTAATATCGGCCGCTCCGAAGCTTCACGGGAAAAACTTTTCAACGAATCGCGCCTCGCCTGTTGGCTTCCGCGAAATGGGCCAAGTCAGATTATACAGCTAAATCAATTTCGCGATCTGTTTCCCAACCAATTTTCGATAACAAAGCAAGCAATGGAACGCGCCGAGTACCAAATTCTCACGTCCATTACGGTTCCATATATTTAATAGATTGAAAATAATATAACAGTATATTTTTCAATTCTTCTATTGATTTTACTGTTTTTAATTCTAAATTGTTGTAAGTGGAGTCTGATAATCATTTTTAAGCAGTTCAACGTTTTAGAAGAACCTATAACGAAATTAATTTCTATGTATGTGAGAAATATAAAGATTCACTATAAACAATTAAGTTATGTAATAATAAGATGAAACTATACAAGATCATCAAAGTGAAATTATCGCAGGCGGAACCAGTTGGGAGAAATAAAACTGGGTCTACTGCTAGAAGATTGCCATTACCTAATATTTTCAAAGACATACTCGGCCCCGCATTCCTTTCGTAAGATACTTAGAAAAACTCAAGGTCATTTTTTAAAAAGATTTCGAGTTCATCGATATTCTTTTGTTCATACTCTTATAGAGAATAAAATGACAAATTCTCAAGATATTTACAGTTTACTTACGTGTTACGAAATCATATGTCGTGTTCAAAATGATGGCCATTGGCATTGATTGAGTACTGACGTCTCGAAATAAACGATCTATATGCGTTTAAAAAACAAATTAAATTGAATTAAATTTTAAAAAAAGCAGAATCATACATTATGATAGGTTATTGAATTTGTCATTTTATTCTCTATAAAAATATAAACAAAAAAATATATGGTTCCGTTTAAAAAATATCGATGACCTTGAAATCTTGTAAAAAAATAACCTTTGGAAAAAAAATTTGACCATCATCAAATTCGCCTCTTGAAACAGTACAACTTTATTCCGTGGAGACTTTTTATACGGCTTATAATAACCGAGATATTTAGGTGTTCCCATTTAAATGCCCCACCCGGTATAAATTTTTGAAATCCCGAGGATAGATTCCTGCGGTATCAGCTAAGGCGCATCGCATTGACGAAGAATCAATTTTACGGATGATTCTCGCCGTCACTCCCAAGAAATCGTTGTATCCCCATTCGATCGGACAAATCGATTTTTCTGGCTTTTTCTCGGGGATGCGGTCCAACTTGCCAATCTCTATTCGTTTGTACGGTCGAACAGTTCGAGGTCTTGACTTGTTCGCCTGGCTCTCGTTCGGTATCAAGAATAGGAAGAAAAGCAGACACGAAGAAGGTATGATGGAAAACCAGTGCAAACGATCCGGATCCAGTTGTCGTCCCAAAATCAATCTATTGGAACGAAGTCGCTCTTTCTTGCCCGCTACGGCGCAAGCCCCAATGACGGACATGGAGAAACTATTGGTTTGTCGACGTCAGCGTGGTAATTGCACGCCTTTTGAGAAACGAAGTTCTTTCGCGGGGTTCTAGTCCTACTTCGATTCGAACTTTTTCACTACCAACAAACCGACAACAGTTTCTTTTTATATACAGGGTGAGTCACCCAACGTTTGCACATCGAATATCTTTGTTGTTACTAAAGATACGTAAAATGTGGTAAGAACTAGTAGGGCCTGCAGCTATTAATATGTTTTATTTTGTGTGTGACTCTCCACGAGCCACACAAAAAACTTCCCGATTCGTTAGTTGCAGTATATTATTATCAATATTTATTTAGTGTACGTTTTAAGAAGATTATTCGTTTTCAGGGAAATTCAATAGTGTTCTACTTATCAAAATGTTTTCTATATGGCGTCGCATTAAATCAACATCGTAGGCTCGTTGCTCGCTTGGTTCCTTGTTATAGCATACTAATGTTGCAAAATAAATTGTCTTAATTAATTTTTC
>CM052334.1:18295777-18314878 GCA_028455595.1 Lasioglossum vierecki | reverse complement strand
AAATGACCCAAGGAACCTCCCATTTCCGGGAAGTACACGAATTTTGGGACACCCTGTATAATATGTTTCTATCTGACTTGACCCAAGAAGGACCGAAACATCGAAAATTAATATAAATTTGTAAAACAGCTTAGTTAGTAACATAGGATCGAACCTGTGCGCCGTAAACTAATTAAAACTTTTTCTATCTCTATGTCATAAAATGGGAATTTGTACTTTATCGGTTGGCCCTATATTGCACTTAGATGCTCTTGTATCAGATTAATTAATAATGGGTTATTGTTTAACTGTGTATTGTAAAATATTTTCGCTAGGTAATCCATATAGTCTCCTAAATATTCAATCTCTGCTTCTAAGTGTAAATCTTTTATTTTGGTATATCGAATGAGAACCGGTGCTTTCAACGGGACCACGATCATTGTTCCCTATTTATAATGTTAAAATTTCTAAAATAACAAGTCACGAGCAAGTCATTTTGAATTCCCTTGATAGATCTAACGTTAAGTTCGCTGTAGATTCAATAGATGTAGGTACGCATGTCATCTGAGACGAGCATTTCCTTACATGCTTCAGAATTTGAACCGTACACGTAATGCTTATAAAGATCTTCCTTGAACCGGTCTTATTTTTTTTCTTTACGGCCAGTTCTCAAAGAGAAGATCGCCGGAGGTTTTTCTCGCTCGATCGCAGGAATCGTGCTCCCGGGAATTGACTTAACGCCGAGTTTCTATGTAAATTCTTGGTCGTGGCGAGAACTGACGGTGATTCGGACGATGCGTTTAAGAGAAATTTACATGCGCCTTTCTTCCGCGTTCCCTTCCAATCGACCGTTCCCGAACTCTCAAAGAATCTACAGGAAATTCCATTCCTGAATAGAATGAATTTCCCGCTTCTGCTTTTAGAGCATCCGATATGTGCTCACTGTCTTTCTTATAATAATTTTCGGTTGGTATTACGCCCTAAAGTGCCGCTTCAAGCTATCTTCATCCAGTATGGAAATATTTGTCGAACCATCTTCCATTTTTCACGGTGGAACATATTTATTATTCGACTACGAATGTTTATGCAATATGCATATCAAAAAAATATGCTGCCATCTGTCAGTAAAGAATCAAGTTCTACATCATTAATTAACGCTGTCGATAAATAAATGATGCCATTATAATTCGAGAAACAATATTAACTCAAATCTTCAGAATTCGAAGTCGGCCAGCTATATATCGAAACGCGAGTGTACCTTTCTTTGCTGTCCCCGATGTCAAATGTCCTTCAATCATCGCTCTTTTATTTCAGATAAATGTCTTCGGTCTTTCCTAAGGTTCCTTTCTTTCCACCTTTATTGTTAGTCCTTTCCGTTCTTTCTTTGGCCACATAGCTGTGCGCTGGCAACGATCATAGCTAAGACACTCGTTTCGAACGAAGAATGGGAAACCTGGGTAACATCAGGCACAGACCATTAGAACTAAGCTCCGCCCGTGGCACAGGGCGTATCAAGGTGTATTCAAGTTACGTCGGGAAATGTAGTCGCCATTAACACTGATACTTTCGCCAAGATGTTGGGCTCCCAAATGCTCGCCCTTTCTCAGAGAACAAACAGACCAAAAATAAGTTGAGACTCTTCTAACCGTTACTGTATTCGCTTGCGTAAAATACCAACGTGCACTTGAAAATACTTCCATTTCGATTTTTACAACGATTGTCCCTTTCATACATTCGCCGGCGTTGTCTCGTATTCGTTTGTCATATCGAACACCATTATTCAAACTATTTAGAGAGACAAATTTTGCGAGTAAGGGATTCTGCAGATGAGTTGTTACTTTCCTTCGAAGATCAAAGATTTTCAAGCTCGTTGCAAACATAAATCTTTTATTATAAAATATATTCAGTGAAAAACAGTCGTAAGAGAAACAGTACAGTCATTGGCACATTTGCTGACGGTCATATGTGAAACTCTGCTACGAAAACTTACAACGTTGTTTTGAAATATAAGAAGCAATAAAAAAATGTATTTTTTTCTTCTAATTTTTAGTCTTTACTACCGAGAGTATTTAGTATGGACCGAGTTCGATTCCCGCTGAAATACTTTGCTGAGATTTCAAACGCACAGCTTTAAAAAAATCTTTTTTAATATTGTATTGTGATTGAGTTCTGAGCTATGTTTAAAGTTTCAAGTCTCTAGCTCATCGGGAAGTGGTTCAAAATTCGATTTCAGGATTTGATGCATACAACTACAACGACAAAGACACCCCTTCAAGCTAATATAAGAGTGGTAAAATAATTTTCGATACCAAATATTCTTAATATTCGCCGTTTAAATCAGAAGTGTCAATAACTACTGCCGTGTCAACAATAGTACAGTTTACCCAAGTTTCTTAAACCTTCTACAACATCTGTTACGTAACATGTTCTGGTATTGTTTATAAATAACCAAGATATTTACCTGTACAGAGTTCGTTGGACACACCCCTTATTCGACAAAAACTCGCAGACAAGGTGAACTCTGTTAAAATCAGATATAAAACTCCGGTCCCGTTTGTCCAAATAGAAATCTTTGAAAAAATTCATTACCCAGCTTTAATCCGTCCGTACGAAATCCATTAGTTTTCTCGTGGCCGAACCCGCGTCATAACTGTGTCCTGCATAAATAATTTTTAACCGAAAATGTTGCAAGGAACGCGACAGAGACGCGATCGCGTCGAAACACTGGCTGGTGGCGTCCGACATTAAAATGCAAATACAAAAATTAAATTGCGCTTCTAATCCCGTGTATTAAAAGTCCGGCTTAATCCCGGGTCGCATATATTCCGGAATGGAATAGTTAAAAGGGCGCCAGTAGCCGTTAACGTTTCTCTTTTTTTTTTAGCGCTCGGCGAGCGATTGGTGCGTTTCGTTAAATTAATTAAAATCGGTTGCCGCTCGACGAAACTGACTAATGACGAACGTACCCCGACCACGGTTTGCGCATTCATTAACCAACGACGAAACTTTCGTAAAGATGCACCGTGCGCACGCACGCACGCGCGCAATTGCGCAGAATTTCCGCCAACGTTTCTATATTGAATAATTAAACGTGCTCGTAAGAGCCGGGCAAAAGTGGTCCCCAGCTTCGAGGCCATTACTGACTGGAGAACAGGCAGCTCGAGATACTCGTCGCGGCTGTCGTTACGGAAATTTATGTAACTTCCATACTAATGAGACAAAGGGACTCGACAAAGCTGGCTCACCCTTTGGAGACATCTTACAAACAGGACATTTGACTCTGAAAGGTGAATCATTCTCTAACATTAGTGTCGTATAATCAACAACCTGGAAAAGCTCCTGTTTCCGTTCACGCCAGTTTAATACATGGTACAGTAGCGAGTGATTCAAAGAAGCAATTAGCCTACTGCTTGCGAAATTACGAGCTTCTGTCTATCAAGGGGTTAGGACACAGTAACATGTGGGGATAATATAATATTTTTACATAAGAGTACAGAAAAAAGTGAACGATCGATTAATATAAGATTTTAGTGTTTCAGTTTACTGTATTAAAAAAAAAATAATTAAAAAATAATTTGTGCTATCTATATATAGCCTGCGGGTACTTTGTAGTCGAGTTTGACACTGATATGTGGCGAATTGCTTCCTTCGTGACTAAGGAAATGACTGACGATCAACGGAAATCAATAAGTCCAAATAGTTTATGATTTCCAAAGCTTCCTACTTCGATATGTCTCCTGGGAATTCGATTGGGTGTCCACCATACGGATTGGCATATCATGATGTACGATCAAGCTAACCGGCGAGAGGCCGCCAGTTGCGCACAATACGATTGGCCACGTCCACTTTGCGGGTATATCTTTTGGATACAGTATGATTGCGCACAAGAGAAATCGAACCCAGGCCTCACTGGTGGTAGCGGATCGACTAACACGCTCACTGACGGAACCCCCCTAACTCTTCCCGATCCTCTACTATATATTAGTTCTGTATATTTGATCCCACACTCGAATGTCCATCACAGCGTCGTCTCATTTTTCGTGTTGTGGCCATACTCAGAGCCATCAAACACAACTCGTAATTTCTCTTCTCGTTGTCTCGCAACTCGCAGTGTTATTCTTAGAGCGCCATCGTGTGATGATCGGTGTTCCCCCAATTCTAGACGAGCCCCCAATTGTTGGATCTCCGGAAAAATAAGGGAACCGCTGCCTCGGGAATCGAACCCAGGCCTCACTGGTGGTAGCCGATCGACTAACGCGCTCACCCACGGAACCCCCTAATTTTTCCCGATCTCCTACTGCAGAGCCCTGTCCCACTGTATATTCGTTCTGGGGGGGGTCCTGATCCCACGCATATACATATAGAATTGCACACATGTGAATCGCGCACTGTAAAGTTAGACACAGGTGGAATTGCGGCCAAGTTGCGGTTAATTTCGGGTTATGCATACGGGTATAGCACTGTAGGGGGCTATTTGTCTATAACAAAGACCCGTAGGCCCGATAAAATTCGTCGGCTTGATAGGCTACATCTTATCCAGGCCTAACCCAAACCCAACACCCTTTATTTCAACATTTCAAACATTAATTAGTCCCGGAACATCTGACAGATCCATCACAAGAATTCATTAACATAGATTTGACATTTCAGATTAAACGCACATAACCGCAAATTAAATGCAACTTGGCCAGCTGTGTCCAACTTTACATTGCACAATTTTATTTGTGCAAAATAAATATTCATCTAATTCTATTTGCACCAAATAAATATGTAAAAATTAGAAAACAATGATTAGAATATAAAATATAGCTACATGAATGTACATTAAATAAATGCGAAATTTTAGTAAAAATTTAAACGTCTCCAGAATTAATTCCACTAGTGTATCTACTAAAGTTTTTTGTACTCGGCACAGCGTTCTATGGGCTGTATAAATATCGAGTGACATTTTTTTAACATCCTGTATACGGTTTTTGGTAAATTTGCTCGACAGCGATATAATCTGCTGCAAAGAAACCTGGAAAATACGCCGCAGGCAACATGTCTCACGCGGTGAAAAGTCGTGGAAACAGGGGAAAACTCTTTCAGCTTGTTCCAGAGCACCGATTAATTCTTCCATGGCTCGACGAAGAATTGTATTTCGACATGAGATTTCCTACAAATCCGACGGTGAGCCGGGAATTTATAGAACGCGGCATCGTTTCCACGAATTATTTGATCGCGACAATTTTTCCATCCTTTTGTACATGAATACTTCTTCTGATTGTAAAACAAATTCAAAAGTCGAAACCTAGAGCCACCTTAGTCTCCACCCTCACAGACTGTGAAAGTGTTTGAACGCAATTTAAAACAGTATAACTTTTTTATAATTGTACCATGCGACCTGATGATTTGTAAGCGATTAGAAGCATTGATTTACTAACTGGTCTGCAAAAAATTTTCCAAAAATTACAATTGACCTTGCTGTTAACGCGAGTTTATTAATAAATTGCAAATAAATAAATAACTAATAATTGTTCTAACTCCTCAAACACAAGTCGGATGGTTCAATATGAAGAAAGATATCGTTCTTTTAAAAGTGTCTAAATATTACTGTGATTCAGTGTATGTTAGTTTATGATGGAAGGTGTAGAAATTAATTGTATAGCCTTCGAACACATGATGTTTCTGGAATGCCATTTTAAGGGAAGGTGTTAATTAGCTATTAATACGCATTTTATTTATTTATTATAATACGCATTTATTTTAGCAATTATATGCGCATCTTTATAAGCTTCAAATGCAATGCGTGGATAAAGTAACCATTGATTTAAACCAAATAAATTTATGACGGAAACATCTTTGAATTTCTAGTTTTAGATCTCTTTCGCTTCGAGTAGTACAGGAGGATAAAGAATTTAAGACGAAATCGGTAAAACTAACTCTGAAAGGAAGTGCAGGAACTAAGTTCTAGCTCGGGAATGTAAAAATAAAATAAGCTTCCGAACGGAATTGCATCAAAACTTCTGGGAATGTCGAATGAGCAGCGTAAACTTTCAAAAGAGGAAAATGATAGATAAAATAAGATATCAAATGCTTATGACATAGAAAACTTGAAATTTATTATACATATATTCGCGCGAAAATGTGAAACAACTGCAAAAATCTGAATATTGTATTTTAAGTAGAGCTAGACAATCTTTGTTTCTAGATTGATTCGTCGACAACTATTAGGGCATAATAATAACTATAACATATTTAATGCTTGAAATGTTTTATGGGCCGAACACTTTACTAAGGACGTTCAATAGAAGTAACCTCAATTTTAGGGTGTTTACCTACATATTACCCTTAAATGAGGGGTTAGTGTTAATTAGACTAATAAAATTATTTTGAATACGATATCGATAAAACATATACCCTTTGTTCCTTAATTAATTTCCCGATTTTATAGGGAAGTTACTGTAATGACCCCAAAAATCGAAAATCGATTTTTTAGCAGATTTCGACGTTTTATGGTCATTGGAGTCATTTTAGACTATTTTTATCAAAATGTCTGTATGTGTGTGTGTGTGTGTGCGTATGTCCGTTTGTATGTTATCAAATTTTTCGTTAACGTTTCCGGAAAAAGTAACAATGCGATCAGAATGATCGATCGATGAAAGTATAAAAAAATTTATATTACATTCTTTGAAAAAACAATCAATTCGAAACGAATTATTAACTGAGATTAAATTGAAAATTAATATAAAATATATGATAATTATTAATAACATTGATATTGAAGACGGATTGGTTAATGGAGCACACATGCGGAATATTAAAATTTATTACTTTTCAAGAAAATACTAAAATTCCGTCTATATTGTGGTTAGATTTTCAATTGGCCACAGTATGAGTGAAAGTAAGAACTCGTTATCGTGATGATATGAAAAGTGCAGATATTCATCAAAATTTAATACCAATAATAAAAATATCGAATCAAGTAAGTATGTTGAGTTCGGAAAAATATCAAATCACACGTAGTCAATTTCCAGTGGTTCCTGCTGAAGCGATTACGATTTATAAAAGTCAGGGACAAACATACGATAAAGTATGTTTGAATTTTAAAACATCAGAAAAACGAACTTTACAAATGTTGTATGTAGCACTGAGCAGAGTTTCAAAATTGGACGGTTTATATATTTTGGGACAATTTAAATTAACAGTATCGAAGAAAACCAAGATCAATACTGCAAACCCGGATAATGAGGAGTTGTATCGTTTGCGACAAACTAATTAAGATAATATATTTTGCTACATTAGTATGCTATAACAAGGAACCAAACGAGTAACGAGCATACGATGTTGGTTTAATGCGATGCCACATAGCAAACATTTTGATAAGTAAAAAACTATTGAATTTCCCTGAAAACGTATAATCTTCTTAAAACGTACACTTTATTTTTTTGTCTTCTTGAAAAATTCAAAAGACTACATACGTCATGTGGTTGGGCATGACGGAGGGATTACCTTTAATTTTTAGCATTTCCTACAAAACGTACACTAAATAAATAATGATAATAATATACTGCAACTAACGAATCGGGAAGTTCTTTGTGTGGCTCGTGGAGAGTCAACTCCCCCCTAGTTTTTTAATGGTCCCGTCTCATTTGAACTTGTATACAAAAAGAAAATAGATGCATGCTTTGTAGAAAGTTGGCCATCCCATACTAGAGTCAACATCGGGAATCATTATTTGTCCCCGTTATTCCCGTGTTCGGACCTTTGAATCATTACCGTATCGTGATACTCGAAGGTTTGGTATTCGAACTCGACTTCCCAAGTAGGAGAAGTCGTCGCGTTTCACGTGGCACCCTTCCGGTACCCGGCGCTCAACCTAAGCATTCTCGTTTCAGAATCGAACTTTCAAGAACCGCGTTTGTCCTGGATGGACCGTGCCCACACGAGAACCGGACTCAGTGCCTATAAAACCCCGGTGTTTCCCGATTTCCAAAATGCACAGTAATGCGATCAATGCTAATTAGCCGAACAAAATTCATAACATTATTCCATAAAAAATAGATACTAGTCACATGAAGTAAAGTCTAGACAGTAAGAATATTAAAATTTCTCTGTCAGCAAAAGTCCCAGTCTTTTATGTCGACAGAACTGTGTAAGCATTTTGAATTCATATATTTTTCAACTATTTTGTAAGAAGGTCCATAAACACTCTTACACCTAATTTAAGCGAATAAGGGCAAAGTGACTGAACACACAGTAGAAATGCACAGAACAGAATATATTTAAAAATAGAAAATTATCACTAGGTTTACTGAGGTTGAGAAATAACTATTTCACACTATTTTATAAACATAACAAGGATGTCTCTGTCGAAATTGTTGGCTCTTTTTCCCAGTATATATACTCCAAACATAAATTTGGTAAATAATTCCTCAAGGAAGCATTTTTACAATCTTAATAATAGCAAATTAAGAATATTAGAACCCGTCATTTCTAAGGGTCTCATAAACATTATATTAAATAAACATATAGTCGATAAAAATTGAGCCTGACATTACTCATAAATAATAGTAGTAATAATAACGACAATAATAATATTAATGTTGTGATGTTTAGCTACCTTAAAAATAGTACAACATTAGCTTAGAACATAAAGTATAAAAATATATAAATGTTAGATTAAAACGTACAATAGAAAAATACATATTAGCTTAGAAGAACATAGCGTAGAGTACATTATACATGAATGGTATTCCCATATGTAAATTAGAGGAGTAATATAATTATATTCACCAGTAAAACAGATCATTAATATTATTCTGTTGTATAACATTGGCATATAATATATAGATGCATGAAAAACAATATACTGTTAACAACTATATTATATACTGAGGACTACAATAAGACATATATTTCATGGTTATGAAGTTGTGATTCGTCCACTTTCCGGATTCACTGTCAAAGCGAAATTGAACTTTATCTGCTATCAGTGCGTTATTATTTTAATTACATGAATTAGTTACATGAATCGAAGATGAATAAATTTGTCTTGAATCTTACCCCATCCCAGAACTAATGCGATTTTTATGGCAGTCGTTTTTGAGTTAAAATCTGGATTGAAAGCTACTAAAATATATAAGAAAGTCCATAATTTTAGCAAAGTAAAGTTCAGTCAATAATGTTTTAATAAACCACTCGGTTTAAAGCAATACTAAATAACACCTTCATGATCATTTGTTTTAAAAGTTCACGCGATATACGTATACAAAGATTGTATGACAATCGCCCAAGCAGGCAATCGCTGCACTATGCTGACGTATTATACTACGAATGACATATAATACGAATATAACGTATACCAAGGCTGAACGGGGGTTTTATCTATAGGAAAAACTTGTTCAAAATGTAGAATTTTACAATACATTATTTAAATTATATCAAAACCGGTGACATATAATATTTTGTGCACAATTGCCAAAACGATATTAGCTTTAATCATCCTCTACATTCAGTGAACTTTCTGAACTCGTTGCTGCGTGTAATAGTTGATCTTTTTTCCAACATTCCTCTGTCGTGTGCCCTCCGCGCTTGCAGTAATCACAGTTTTTATTAGCATTTTCGCTAGTCTTTTTACGGTTTTGAAAGCAGTCTTCTGTTTTGTGATTCGTTCTAAAACAGGTGTCACATATTCCCATTGATTCTTTCTCTATACGAACCGCCGCAGAATAAGCTTCACTAATATTATTATAAGTATTGTATTTGAGTATTCGTGATATAGCAGGATGCGAATGACACACAAAACGATACAACGTCAGATCATTTATCATTTCTATACGGCCTGGCAAAGTACGGTCTTTGCTGTATCTCGCTTGAATTGTTTCTATAACTAATTCTTGTATATGTTTCAATCTTGTATAATATTCGTGGACACTTTTATCTTTTTCATATCTTGCCAAAGTCAAGTTTGATATAACCTGATACATTGGTCGGTTATCGCTATAAATATCTGTCAATATTTTAGACAATTCTGGCCATGTTTCTGGAGGTGTCTTCAGCGTATCTAAATGTTCTTTTGCTTTCACCCCTATCCGCTGTATTACAAATATTAATAGAGTTGGCCTTAGCTTGCGATCAGCTATAGTAAAAGCAGCATCTACCTGTTGGAGGAATGAACGTAGTGGCGTCGAGCCATCATAAATCGGTGGTAATAGTTCAATTAAGTTATTTATGGACACTTCTTTCGAGTTACTTGTGGAAGCCATTGTGTGAGGATACGTGGATAAGTTATCCTTCAGAAAGTGAGAAATATAAGAATAGCGCAATCTTACAAATTAGAAATGCAGCAATAAACAATGATGCTTCTCGATTGGAAAGTTCAGTTTAGTGAATCAGTTATGGTTGTTGACTCTTAGAAGAATTGAAACTCTTGAGAAATCCCGTTTCCTTTACCTCTAAAATGTAACAAATCGAAAACCAATTGAAATTGAAGGAATACAATTATTCAAACGCACTTAAATAGAAAACTTTCACAATACCTCAGCTCTAAGATTTAATTTCTTAGGTTCACTCACAACTTTCAATGAGACTATTCGCACGGCCACACATAGATAGTATAATCGTAGAACGGTAGGACTGTGCACGTTGGCTATGACACGATGACTGATGACTGCATCAGCGAAGGTACTTATATGTCAGCAGTGATCAGCAGTGATGGTATCAGTGTCGCCAGATCGAGGAAATCGAGGGGAATACAGTTCACCCCCTTTCTGATAACCAGATTAATACGTGACTAGTCTACGGTCTTAGTGGGGGATGTTGCGTGCATAGTAGAAATACGAATGTATAGTGTGAACCTGTATAAGAGTCTTACTCTTGATAAAGGGTAACCAAAAATGTTTTTTGAGTTTGAGCGAGAGACAGGGTGTCCCAAAATTCTTTCAACATCCGAAAATTAGAGGTTCTTGAGATCATTTGAAGCATTTTCGTTTGCAAAAATAACGTCTATTGAAATCGGCCTATTAACACGTGGCGCGTCGGACCGACTGTGCCAACACGCGTCTAGGTCGCACTCTGATTGGTCTGTGTTTTTCGTTAATAACTCCTTAACAAAGCCGCGGACGCTATTTTTGCAAACGAAAATGTTGCTTCAAATGATCCCAAGAACCTCAAATTTTCGGATGTTGAAGGAATTTTGGGACACCCTGTACATATAAAAACACAAATACATTACATTTTGTAATACATTCGTTTTCTTATTTTGTCTTCATCGACAACGTATTAGAGACATCTATCACGAAGGTTTCTGATCTAAGGTATATGTTCGTAAAATTCCAACAGTTGTTCGTGTAAACACTACCTTCGTCACAAGAACAGTGACAGCCCAGATTTATGAATCTGGTGATTCTAGAAGGCCTCAGGTTTTACCCGTTTACCATTCCGTAGCTCTCCTAAGAGCATAGTGGTGTACGCCCTCAAGAAATATGACTGGGAAGATCATACAATCTGATAAAGACAGGATGTATAGGAAAAAAGCAAAGAAATAGTACATTTTGATAAGTATTATCAAGTAAAAATACGAATCCGTCAAGATTAACTTTATTGATAAAATATTTATCTAATGAAAACTGTGTACAGTAACTCACACACATTATCTAGTAAAAATACAAATCTATGAATCAGGATAATTTACTTTATGTAATTATACTTTATTTAATTTTCATAAGAACTATATACGTATAGTGACTCACAGTAATATTTGCCAACTATTAAAAGAACAATCAAATTTTGTAATATTGAACCGTATGGCATAGATATTTTTTAAAGTTAGAACAGAGTTTACTATACTATTAATATATTATTTTCACCACATTAAAAATATTAATGATAATGATAGATATAAATTGATATATTAATAAATTTTTTATTTTGCATAAAAATCCGGAGTCTACTAATAATAATGATGTTTAAACAACTTCAAAAATAGTACAGCTTAGAACATAGAGTAATTAGAGTACATTATACATGAATGGTATACGTATATATATATATACATAAGAGTAATATAATTAGATCAACCAGTGAAGTAGATCACTAATATTACTCTATTGTATAGCATTGACATATAATGATATAATATACGAGCGTGAAAAACTATAAACTGATAACACATATATTTACTTAAGGCTACAATAAAACATATATTTAACGATTATGAAGTTGTGTTTCCTCTACGTTCGTAGTTCACTGTCGAAGCGAAGTTGAACTTAGCTGTCAGTGCGTTATTATTTCAACGACACGAATGATCTGCGCGGGTACAGTAGAAACAGGTGTTTCGTCGTGTCTTTTGTAGAAAACTTCCTGGAAATATCGTTGTATTTAGTGTACAAGGTAGTAGATCGAGTCGAAGATACAATTAACACTAGAACTAGGGCTGCAGGCGGGCTCCCAAAATGCGAGTCGAGTTCGAGTCGAGTCGAGTCGAGACTCGCTTGTGCGAGAACTCGGCTCGACTCAATCGAACTTAGTTCGGCTCGCATTTTGCAGATGTTCGCACAGCCCTAACTAGAACTACCACACCAGCGAAAAAGACTTAGAATTCTTAGTACATGTCATTTTGACTAGTTTTGGTAGAAACAGCTTCCTCTTAACTACAGTATTTTATGCATAAATGTCCCAAAAGTCTGAGCCATAAAAGTCCCTGATCTATCCCCACTACTGCGGGGTATACCTCCTTGAGGGGCCAAGAAGCTCGAGAGGCCTCGGTCGCCGAGAAATATGATATCATGCGGCTCGGGTGTCTCGGTGAGACTGCCTAATCAAAATTTCCAACTTCCTTATTTTTCATTATTTTTTTATGGAACTTCAAGTTCCATATTTGTGGCATTTTTCTGATTAAAATCATACCAAACATGATATAATTCCGATGATATTTACTTGTGTAATTTACTTGTGTAGTTGTCTATTACACAAGTAAATATCATCGGAATTATATCATATTTGGTATGATTTTAATCAGAAAAATGCCACAAATATGAAACTTGAAGTTCCATTAAAAAATAATGAAAAATAAGGACGATAGAAATTCTGATCACATTGTGTTTACACTTGGGTGTTTATCTCGGCGACCAAGGCTTCTCGAGTTCGGCTGTCCTTCTCTACGTTCGGCAACAGTCAAAGAATAGTGTCCCTGATGCATATATGTCCTTCGGCAGACCCGTGCTAGGGACTTATATACATAAAATACTGTATTTGTAATTCTAGTGTTAAACTCGGACAAATATTTAATGGGTTCCAGCGACCTCCGCAACAATTTTAATCAAACTAAATCAATTTCACGCAATTGTCGCGGCGTAAAAAATTGATTGTTCACACTTCGCATTCTATTTGGTAATATTTCTAAAAGAAAACTAGGACACCATAAAAACCACACCAGACATCTATTGAGCAGCTACAGAAATGTCTTGCACATTTCCGAATGTTGAAATATTGAAATTTTTTCCAAACAATTCGCTTACCTAATGCGTCTGGAGAAAGATCATTTCCTGTTTGAAAGCGTGTAAAAAATTACTTAAAAGATGTACTATAGGAGATGAAAGATTTAAAATAATAATAATAATAATATGGCTATTTTGCATACATATATGCAAAACAGGATATTTTAAGCTGGATTGACACTGACAAAATAATTGATAAAATTTGCAAGAAATAAAACAAGACGAAAATTCGTATGAAAATATATAAAATGTATGTTTTTTAATAAATTTGTTTAATGTCTCATAGTATGGAATTTTTAACTTCCCGATTTTATAGGGAAGTTACTGTAATTATTACTTTTGATTGATGAGAGTTTCCTGGGAACTTTTTTGGGGTAGGGTCCTAAATTTTTTCACTTGTCACTTGTCTTGATCCGCACCTGTGCGACGTTTACATTTGGGTACGTTCACCTGTATTCGACGTCGAATGTGTACAGCTAAACATTGAAAAACACCAAACACGTGAGCATTCTTATGATCGGAGTTTCGAATTCAAATTTACGACCAGGCAAGTAAACCGGGTCTCGCGTTGCGAGAAATTCATTTCTCATGTTGCTGTTCATGGCAATGGAAACTTCATATCAAGATTTAGAATTCAAAAACAAAACTGTACGCATGTCGCTATATTCATGAAAAACAAACAGTGTATCAGTAAACAATTTTGTAACCATCTCACTAGCATTTTTTGATAAAAATGTGGAAAAGAGCACGACACTGCGAATAGTGGAGGCACTGGATATCCAGACAGATAAACCTTGCAAAAGATTTTTAATTATTCTGTATGGTGTAGAAATTTAGAGAATCAGAAATATTCATTATTTCATCTCCCAAAGTACGATAAAATTCTTTGAAAGATTTCGAATTTCTACAAAAGTGTGCATAATTCTGGTAATGTATTGTATAACGAGAATACAGACAAAATTGTACAAACTACACAAAAAATATAATAGAAATATATATATGTACTCCTAGTTGATCATTTTTCATAATCCAGTGCCACAAATATGTAGCAATCCTTTATAATTCTGTTAATTGCAAGAATATAATAAGTTGACTGTGGATTGAATGCATTTACGAGGAGAGCTAGTAGACAAATGTATAACAGTTTGTTTCCAATTAAAATCTGTAATTTAATAATAAAGGATGTTTAATAATTTACCTGAGAGATAGAATTTGGCAACATTATGTCCTCCAATCCTAATATTGATGCTAAATGATAGTCACCGTGTTGTATATTTCTAGATCTCCTCTCCTTTCCACTTCTCACAGTTCTTGTCGAACAGTCGTAAAGTAAATTAATGGTTAATAGTCGATAGTAGATAAAAACATTCCACATATGGATCTTTCAGTGGTACTTGCAGCATGTATGTTAGTGCACATGCAAATACTTAACATTCAGATATATCTTACAATTTCTCAATTCTATCAGATCAAGGAGTAAGGATCGAGATCGGGTCGAAGTATGACTTTATGACATAAGAACGAAAAAGATGGATATATTTTGGCATTGGATAAAAATAGGCAACAAATAACTATATTAATCAAAGATAGCGATTCTTAGACCACTTCAGCGTGAATGAATTAGCGTAACTTTCAAAAAAATTAACCCAATAGACACGCATAAAACACTGTAAAATGTTATGAAAATGCGCTCATAATTTGGGTATATTTCTCATAATACAACGAATCCAAAGAGTACTCCAATACTAAAACAATAATTTTCCACTCTCAAGAAATCATTTATATTTAATCTGTGGTCATTTTGTTAAAAAAAATAGCACAATTGGACTTATATTAAAGTTTGAAGCTTCTACATTTGCTACCCATCGTTCATTTTTAATTTTATAATTATGTCTATTACGATATATTATTAAATATTACGATTATGTTTGGTCAAAATGTTACCGATTGGAACGGCTGTAAAAATACTAAAAAAAAATTTCATGAGACCGAAACCACAGTGAATTTAAAGATTGAAGCATCCCCTATATAAGGAATATTTAAAACTTGACCTACGATTTTTTCCAATCGATTTAGTGAGCTTCGCATAAATAGATGTCTTGCTATAATTGTATGTATTTACCCAAACAATCTTAGATTAAGTTTTAAACAGGTAATAGATTAGATAATAGATTCATTAGGAAATCATTTTTTAGTGCTTTTACAGACGATTGAATATGTAACATTGTAGATTAAAAACGTGTACTCAATTTTTTACGGACTCTATAACGCATAAATATCCTAGAAAAAGATGAATGATGGTCTGCAAAGGTGGAGGCTAATGAGTAGAAATTTATTATTACACTATCGTATTAACGAAATCATTGTAGTCGAAATTGCAAATTTCGCAAAATCGAAAATTATATGAAATATGTAAGTGTCGTATAATAAAACAAAATTAACATTGAATAATTGCAATGAGTAATTGTGCATAAAAGGTCACAACCCATTTTTTTAATATGATTGCACAATGTATATATTGAACAACTTTTCCCTATTGTATACATATGTTACTGTCGTATGATCCTACCTTACGAGATGTCCGCGAAAATCTGCAGCTACCACGCCATTAAATTCTGCCTGTACATGCACGTTAGTGGCACACGTGTGTGTCAGCCTGGTGCGAGAGTACGTCAACTGTTTCAAAAGATACATGTACCAGGTGAAACTTTCAAAACAAATACTGATGAATAATAGGTAAATTCTGTGAGTCACTGCTATTGAAAAGAAACTATTAAAAATATAAAAAAAGTCTGTGGACTTTTTAGTGAAGTAAAATTCAACCAATCATGTTTTAATAAACCACTCGGTTTAAAGGAATACTAAATAGAACCTTCACGATCATTTGTTTTAAAGTTCATGCGGTATATGAATACAACGATCGCTCAAGCAAATGGTCGCTGCATTATCTTGCAGTATTGTATTACGAATAACATATACAGTATTTTATGCGTAAATGTCCCAAAAGTCTGGCCATAAAAGTCCCTGATCTATCCCCACTACTGCGGGGTATACCCCCTTGAGGGGCCAAGAAGCTCGAGAGGCCTCGGTCGCCGAGAAGTATGAAATCATGCGGCTCGGGTGTCTCGGTGAGACCGCCTAATCAGAATTTCCAACTTCCCTATTTTTCATTATTTTTTTATGGAACTTGAAGTTCCATATTTGTGACATTTTTCTGATTAAAATCATACCAAATATGATATAATTCGGATCATATACAGCCTATGTACATATGTACAGACATCTGTACACCGGTGAGGCAACAGTAATGCAATGATGACACTTTTCCATTTTTAATTAATCTTTTATGAGACTTTTACCATCATATTTATAATATTTCTCTGATCATAATTTTTTAAAATTTTATTTAGCTTTTATACCTATATATAATTATCGAATATTTATTCAATCAGATATTTATTCAATCAAATAAATATCATCGGAATTATATCATATTTGGTATGATTTTAATCAGAAAAATACCACAAATATGGAACTTGAAGTTCCATCAAAAAATAATGAAAAATAAGGAAGTTGGAAATTCTGATCACATTGTGTTTACACTTGGGTGTTTACCTCGGCAACCAAAGGCTTCTCGAGCTTGGCTGTCCTTCTCTACGTTTGGCAAAACTTAAAGAATACTGTCCCTGGAACGTGAATGTCCCTCGGCAAACCAGTTCTAGGGACTTATATCCATAAAATACTGTAGTACGAATAGCTCGGATATCAAGGCTGAACGGAGGTTTTATATACAGGAAAAACTTGTTCAAAATGTAGAATTTTACAATACATTATTTAAATTATATCAAAACTGGTGAGATATAATATTTTGTGCACAATTACCAAAACAATATTAGCTTTAATCACCCTCTACATTCACTGAACTTTCTGAACTCTCCGAACTATCAGAACACGATGAACTATCTGCGGCTGACTTTCCATCCTTTTTCCAACATTCCTCTGTCGAGTGCCCTCCGCGCTTGCAGAAATCACAGTACTTACTAGCATTTTCGCTAGTTTTTTTACGGTTTAGAAAGCAGTCTTCTGTTTTGTGATTCGTTCTAAAACAGGTGTCACATATTCCCATTGATTCTTTCTCTATACGAACCGCCGCAGAATAAGCCCGATTAATATTGTCGTAAGTATTGTATTTGAGTATTCGTGATATAGCAGGATGCGAATGATACACAAAACGATGTAACGTAAGATCATTTATCATTTGTATACGGCCTGGCAAAGTACAGTCTCTGCCGTATCTCACTTGAATTGTTTCTATAACTAGTGCTTGTAATCCTTTCAATCTGTTATAATATTCTTTGAGAGTTTCACCTTTCTTATATTTTGCTGAAGATAGATTTTCTATTACCTGGTACAGTGGTCGTCTATCGCGATAAATATTTATCATTATTTGAGCCAATTCTGGCCACGTTTGTGGAAATGTCTGCAGCGTATCTAAAAATTCTCTTGCTTGCACCCCTATCCGCTTTATTACAAATAATAATAGAGTTGGCTGTAGCTTAGGATCAGCTACACTAAAAACAGCATCAACCTGATTGAGGAATGTACGTAGTGGCGTCGAGTTATCATAAATCGGTGGTAATAGTTCAATTAAGTTATTTATGGACACTTCTTTCGGGTTACTTGTGGAATCATTGTTGGAATCATTGTTGGAATCATTTTTGGAAGCTTTTTTGTCTTGGAATTTTTTTGTTTTAGAGTTATCTTTAGAAGCCATTTCGGAAGGGAACGGGATTCAGTTTACCATTAGAAAGTGAGAAATATAAGAATATCCGACGTTTAGTACTTACTGCACAATCATACGCATTAGAAATGTATTTTCTTAAGATTCAGCAATAAACAACGATGCTTGGAAGGCTCAGTATACTGAATCAGTGGTTAAATTCCGTCTCTTTCATCTCTACCATGTAACAAATCGGAGATCAATTGAAATTGAAAGAATACGATTATTCAAACGCTCTTGAAATGAAGACTGTCACAATACCTCAGCTCTAAGATTTAATTTCTTAGGTTCACTCACAACTTTCAATGAAACTATTCGCTTTCTTATTTCTATATAGATTTCTATATAAATTTCTAACACTTTTCCGTAAAACTGTCCCGTTGGCAATAATTCGGTTTCTCTTATCTCTACACTGTAACAAATTGAAAACCAATTGAAGTTGAAGGAATATAATTATTCGAACGCACTTGAATATAAGACTGCCACAATACCTCAGATACAGATTTTTACATTTGTTTGTGATTACAAACAACTCCATAAAACAATGCGCACGGATACACAGCAATAGTATAAGTGTTGAAGAGAACGCAGTGTCAGTGATGCGAGAACGTGGGTTTTTGAGCTTTTCTCCTCCTCTGCTGGGTTCCCCCACTCTTAAGTCTACTGCGCACGCGCTACACACGAACGTACCTCTACTCTGCCCGTGTGAGTACCTGTTCGATTGCACGCGCGCTACACTACAAGCATACCCCCACTCGCACCACTCTGTCCGTGTGAACTGCCTCGTTCGACTGTTCGACGCGTTCCACCGAATTTAACGTTACCGACGTTTCGATGGTATAAGTCGGAATCTTGAGATAGCGC